>CM066034.1:407180504-407408607 GCA_033557465.1 Ichthyophis bannanicus | reverse complement strand
AGTTCGCGCTTCCCAGGCTTGTTGGGCTCTAAAAGTGGCCGTGTCTGTACCCTGAAAATAATAGTTTATAAAAGTTATACCTACCAATTGTGTACTACTAATAGAGTGAACTATCTTCTAATAGCCCCGTCTCTCAGTAGGGGCAGAGGGGCGGCATGGGATTCGAGGCACTTTTTAGGCAGTGGTTGAAGGCTGGCATCAATTGAAAGTAGTGTTTCGCTGGTAAACGCAAATTCCTTTGTAAATTCAGAAAAGGTTTCCATCGAGCTGCAGAGAAAAGCTTTTGGGGTGTCCAGATCCCCTTGAGTACCAGGGTTTCCATGCTATCGTTCTATTTAGGACTTGGAATTCTGGGGTTTATTCCATAGCGGGAGTCCGTCCTGAGGACATACAAGTTCGCGGCCCAGTGATAGAATGAGAGTGTTAAAGGCCTGCAAGAGTTCGACAAAATCGACAATCATTGGTGGGAATGGCGGGTGTCTACTTGATAGGACATACCGGGGAGATGGGTCAACGGATTGGCTACTACTAAGCTCCTCTTCTATGTCCAAGCCAAACTGGTCTGCTGTCTGTTGAGGCATCTAGCACATCGGGCACCTTGCTTAAGTAGGAAGGGCTATGAGGATATCTAAAGAAAATCAGGAAAATCTGGTAGACCCCCCTGTTTCCTTGCAGACTGTAGACGGTGGATTTTTTTGTGGTTTAGATAGCTATCCTTGGTGGCTTGCCCTGCCCGAGCGAATAAACGGACGAGAAGGCCTCAATTCTTCATAAGTCTTATATTATGTAGCGGGAGTTCCGCATGGTAGCATTTCTAAAATGTAGTTCCTTTGGGGGACTATCATCCATTTTCACAGTTTTCTAGTCACCCCACCATGGTAAGAGATAAGGGAAGATCCACCGAATGTGTGAGTTCAACGGACTTTGGAGGACCGCCTACTTTGGCATTACAACCATAAAATGCATAGATAGTGTCTTTAAAGGAGAACATCAGTAAATGGACCCCGACCCGGATACCTTCACCATGCGGGAGTTGCCAAAGAAGAAGGAAAAGGCCTGCCAAGGATGTCAGCCTCATGTACCCAGCCGGTTTCAGTGGGAATGCTTACAGTAGATTTGGTCCACCGTTAATTTTATAGGGGCCCGATAATTGTGAGTATCTCGTCAATCAGATCCAAGCCAGCTGGAACCGGAGGGAAACGAACTAGAGGGATAACGAAAGGCAGTAAGGTAATCTGCATATGCAGAGAGTTAATTATCTCCCTATGAATGAAGGGGACACCTCGAATACGTGCGGACTGTCTAATAAGGAGGTCGTAGGGTTCAAGAGCTAGATCAAAGATCAGTTCAAGGCGCTAGACACAGAGCATTGGTGGGATAGGGGGAAACCTTGACGCGTGCCTCTTTGGAGATTTAAATGGCTGAGAACTTGATGGCATTTACACACATACTGGCGACCGGGCTTGGAGTATACATGGACTTTGAGATGTCGGAGGGAAGCCCCTCCCCAAAGCCATACCACGGAGGAACTGCAAATAAAGAAGAAGGGCCATTCTAGTGCGATCAAAGCTTTGTTTTCGGCATCCAGGGAAAAGAACCACCCATGGAGCTGATCTAGATTGGCAGCAGGGATAGCACTGGATGGCACAAAGGTCCCAAGGTCCGAGCCAGAGCGTATTGTCAGCAGTTGATTTCTGCGGGTAAAACCGCAATTTTTGGTCGGGGTTGAATTAGGGTGGCATCTGTCAGATAGCCGGGTGGCCAGATCGTTGCGAAGATCTTATAATCGGCGCAGTAAGTAGGGAGAGGGCGGTTGGACGGTATTTGGCGGTTAGCAGCGGGATCTCTGCCTTCTTTCTCAATACTACTACACATTAGCTGCAGAAAAGGATCCAAAGAGGATGTATCTACCGCAAGGGCAGTAAAATAGAGTTTTAAATAGGGAACTAAATCTGCACTGAACGTTCTGTAGAATTCGGTCGGGAGGACCATCGGGCCCTACGGCACGGCCCGAGGGGGCCTGTTCGTTTTAGGGCAGATTGGATCTCTGAGTAGAAGGGTTCATCCATCGCATCCCTATCATCTTCAGAGAGGGTCGGGGAGCCGCTGAATGCCAGAAATCAATCGCTCGAATGTCTTCTGACGAGAACTCACATTCAGATTGATATAGGCGGGTATAGAAATCCCGAAAGAGTTCTACAATGTCGGAGTCTTGTGGTCACTATGCCCCCTCCCTGTGGAGCTCGAAGGGCCGCTACGCGTTTGGCTTCTTTTTGACCTTTCAAGGCGTTGGCTAAGAGTCGACTGGCTCGGTTATTTTCACGATAATATGTCCCTCGCTGAAGCTCAATACTCTTAGAAGCTGCGGTTGAGAGGATTGAATTATATTGAAAACGGAGACGCTGTAATCGAATTAATACACATGGATCAGTACGTGAAGTTAGAACTCGTTCGCCTGCTTTTATTTGTTGGTCTAGTATGAGTAGTTGCTGTTTGCGTTGTTTCCGCAGGCGGATTTGATAGCTAGTGATCGTTGCTCGAATGGCCGCTTTGAAGCCCTCCCACCAAGCCCAATTCGCAGTATCCTGGGGTAGATTAAAATGGAAGTAATCCTGTATGGCTGCTCGAATTTCTAACTGGAACTCTGGCTGAGTTAACAGGGCTCTATCAAAGAACCAGGCCCCCGAATTCCCTTGGGGTGCAGTAGTGTGTAATTGAAAGGAAATAGCAGCATGATCTGAAATATGTTGGGAGTGAATCTTTGCAGTGTCCACCTGCGGAACTAACAGTTTTGATAATAGAAAGAAGTCTATGCGAGACTGGGATTTGTGAGGGGAAGAGAAGAAGGTGAAGTCAAGCTCATTGGGGTGTAGTAACCTCCATAGATCAACTAAAGCAAGATCTTTGATCAGGGAGGTAAGCGGGTTGTGACTCTTGGGGGGACCACTTGTCCTAGGCGGCTGTTTGTCAATCAGGGGATCAAGGACTAGATTGAAATCCCCCCCAATTATCAATGAAGTATTAGCAGAGGCCTGTGCAACCTGAGCAATGGTAGCAAAAAAGGCAGGGTCATCCACATTAGGAGCGTAAAGGCATATACATGTAACTTCAAGGTTACCTATCTTGAGGTGAACTCTGGACCATCTACCTTCTGTATCTGAGCTAGTCGCAATAATAGTAGCATGCAAAGATTTCCTAACCAGTATGGCAACCCCACATTTCTTAGAAACGGCTGGGGAATAGGGCGGCCACCATGTAAGGTTTAATATTGAGTTTAAGAGTTTCCTTCGAATTTAAATGCGTTTCTTGGAGAAAAATCAGATCCGCAGCTTCCTGACTTAGGTAGCTTAGGATTTTCTTCCGTTTTATCGGATTATTGATTCCTTTTACGTTCAATGAGAAAATCTTACATGGTGCCATCAATCGGTAATAGACATTTTAGGTAAGGGCGCTTGAAAACATACAACATAATCAGAATCTGTGCAACAATGATATAATCACCGAGTATGCTGGCTAATACACCCCAAATTGAAAAGTATGTACCATTGTATCTTAGAGAAGAAGCAAAACCCCCAAAGAGTATGGCGACCATATGTCTGCGGGAGGAGGCCCTAGAGAGGAAATAGAAAGACATGAAAAAAAAAAGAAAAGAAACACCAGAGTCCATAATTAACACTGTCTCTGATACTCATCGAGGCTACTGTGGGTAGATGGAGTCGGGTCCAGATATCATCAAAAGTAAGGCAAACAAACTGCCCTCGCCAGACTCTTTGCTGGGCTGCGACAGATCCAATATGGCAGGTACAGCGGATATGAGAATACTTGCAGGAATATTCTGGAAGTCAGCGCATCAAGTCGGCTTCTTTGGAATCCAAAAACTCCGCTAGTAGATCAGGGTCCTCAAATGTTCTTGTCTGATCGTGAAGCGTGACTCGGAGCTTGGCCGGGTACATCAGGCCATAGCGTGCTTGTAGTTGTTTGAAGCCTCGGCCGGAATTCCAGAAAGCGCTTTCGGCGGTCGACCGTGGGTTTTAGCCAAGTCAGGATAGAAGGAGATCTTGTGGCTCTCAACTCCATATGGCCCTTTGCCCGAGAGGCACTTAGAATTTGCTCCACGTGTTGATATCTCAAAAGTCGAAAAATGATAGGCCGCGGGGTCTTCCTGTTGAGCGTTATGCTTGTGGGTACACGATGAGCGCGATCGATCTCCAAATCTTTGGTAAAGGTGATTTGGAGCAGGGAAGGGAGGATTTTGCATAAAAACTCTTTCATGTCTCCCGATTCCGCTCCCTCCGGTATGCCCACGAGTCGTATGTTGTTGCGGCGCGCTCTATTATTGCCATCTTCCACTTCTTTCTGCAAGGCCCGCACCTGACGTTCAACTTTGTCGAGTTTGGACAACCGGGCCGCATGGGAGTCCAATATGCTCTCCATTTTGTCCTGACGCGAAGAAAGCCCTTCTAGCTTGCTTTGCAGCACACCAAGATCTTCCCGCAGCGCTCGGAGTGCTTCACCGTTTGACTGCACGAGGTTTTTGACCCCTTTAATCTCTACGAGGATTTCCTGCTGCATTTCGGGGCCCTCGCGCAAGGCCAGCCCCTTCTGCGGGGACGGGGGTTCAGTTTTGGAACGTGTGCCGTGAGAAGCCGCTGGAGATCCAAATTCCAGGCGCGTGGGTTTGGTCCCCGCCATCTCACCAATGTGCCCCGGCAAGATCAGAGTAGAAGTTCCAAGTATGTACGGTGTTAATTCAGGATTCTGAGTAGGCCTCTCGGGAGCCTCAGCGTTATGCGACCATCCCGCTGGACATCAGGCTCCGCCCCCCCAGGTCATCTTTCTTATTGGAATCACATCAGCACGTCACATCAGTGAATTGCAAGCGTTAGTTGCTGATCCTCCTTATACAAGGTTCCATCATGATAAGGTAGTCCTTAGGACTTATCCACACTTTATGCCAAAGGTGGTGTCACCTTTTCATTTAAACCAAGCGGTTTACCTTCCTGTATTCTTCCCAAGGCCTCATGCCTCAAATGCAAAAGAAATCGTCATACTCTGGACTGCAAAAGGGCTTTGGCCTTTTACTTGCAAAGGACACAGCAACATAGAAAATCCTCTCAACTCTTTGTTGCTTTTGATTCTAGTCATTTGGGGCTTCCAGTCTCCAAAAGGACACTGTCCAGCTGGATTGCACAGTGTATATCTTTTCCTATGAGAGTAAGAACCTTCCTCTTGAAGGCCATGTCACAGCTCACAATGTGAGAGCCATGGCAGCTTCTATGGCTCATCTTCACTCTGTTTCTATCGACGATATCTGTCGAGCAGCTACTTGGCTTCGGTTCATACCTTCACAGCCCATTACTGCTTAGACAACAACTCCCGCCGGGATGCCTTGTTTGTTCTGGCTGTTCTTCAACACCTCTTCCATACTTAATCAACTCCTACCCACCATCCCTGATAGGATGCCAGAGATCCATGGGGGAAAGTGGAGCCCTTTCACAAGGGCACACAGCTTCTGGGGCTTTCTCCCTGGCATCTGCAGCTAGGGAGTCCCCATATGTGAAGACAGCAGCAATCAAGACACAAACCGTGAGCAGAATACAAACTTTATTGGTCCTTATGTAATTAAAAAAAGGGGGGCCAAACCCAACACAGGCCGTGTTTCGTGGGTACTTCGTCAGGGGTGATGCACACCACAAACTTGGACCAGAAGGAACCACAGCAGAGGACAATCGATCTGCTGTGGGTAACTAAACAAACAAAATGCGTGATAGCCTGATTAGGCAGCTTTCACATCGTGTACCGAAGGTACCAGCGGTAACAAATATCAGACCAATTGCGTCTGTAAATCTACCAAATAAAAATTAAACCACTTTCTCTAACAATCAGAGCACCACGGTCAGGGCAGTAGCGGCTTTCTTGTATCAGAGATACAAGAAATTACATAAGGACCAATAAAGTTTGTATTCTGCTCACGGTTTGTGTCTTGGTTGCTACTGTTATCTACGTGGCAGGTACTGCTTTTCTTCCTGGTGCCCATATGTGAAGACTACATTCCTGGTTCTTGGAGATAGCATAGTTACTCACCTGTAACAAGTGATTTCCGGGAACAGCAGGAATTTAGTCCTCAAAACCCACCCACCTCACCTAAGAGTTGTGTCTCTGTCTCTCTCTCTTTCTCTCTCTTTGTCTCAGCTTTAAACTCAACTGGAGAGGGACAGTTGGGAAAGGTGGGAAGGCAGCACGCAGGCACTGTGGGATGTTCCCAAAAGCTTTCCTATTGGACGCTGGGAAGTGTTCCCGCACAGGCTCCGTCGGTACCGACGATACCCATATGTGAAGACTAAATTGCTGCTGTTCCCGGAGATCACCTGTTACAGGTTGTGATAAGGAAGCTTATCATAGCTCAGGTAGGAGCTATAGAAAAGATGATGTGACTCTGAACAAGCAACCTGTCAGTTCTGGTAGAAGCAAGAAAACAGAGTTTTCACATAAAAGACTACCAGTCCCAGAATGCACCAGGTTTCCAGCAGCCATGAGAGGGGCTGAAGTGAGAGAATGTCTGTGCAATCAAGAGAGCTATGAGGTAATCCCTAAGCACTCATCTCAAAGGGCAGGGCCTGATTCAACACAGCTGCGCTGTGTTAGGGAGCAGCACACATTAGAACAGGATAAGAATAGAGCTGATTCTTCAGATAACAGTTACTACAAGCTCCAGCCCAGCTTCAGGGAGAGTTACAAGAACCGCTTCAGAAAGAGATACAGATACAGCAACGGCTATAAGCTCAAGCACCAGTATCACCTGGAGAAACAGAAGCCAAGCCAAGCAGATAGAGAGAGAAGGAAACTCTCTGGAAGGAAGAGAAGAAAGGCCATTGGAAGGTCTGGGAGATTCCAAGGCAGTACTCATACTGGGAGGTATTCCAAAAGCCAGCAGAGTCCATTGGACTGGATTCAGCCAGAAGAATGGAGTGGCAGAGATAGGAATCACCAGTGGCTACCTGGAAGAGAGAAGACTGCATGTGGAAGGGACTTTCAGACCAAGGCCAGAAGGTATGTGAGAGGAGATCCAGTGTCCAGGGATCAAGATTGGAAGGCTGGACATCAGAATTGGATTACATATTGGCCAGGCTTTACAGAGAGGAATAATGATAGCAGGAGAGGCTCAGGTATGAACACTGATCCAGACCCTATCTATAATAGAGAATTGCAGCAAGCAAGGGAATAAGCATTCTCATGATAGTGCCTTAATGAAAGACTCATCTGTGCCAATGTATGATATTGACCATATGATTGTTGATGAAGGGATTGATACAGCAGCTGAAAATACAGTTTACATGGACTGTTCTCTATCTAAATGCTCTTGCTAGTTTTCTCTGAGCAAACACATCAGCCATCACAAAGAAACCTAACTTTGTTCTTTATTTCCACTGCAAACAGCTCTTAAAGCAGGATTTGGGCTCACACAGTAGCAGCCAGCCAGCTAAAGGCTTTCAGCTGGTCCATTAATAGTAATTAGGGCTGCACCTGATTGTGTGTGTGAGCAAGGGAGAATCACTGCTGAGATCGGCGTGGAAAATAAGCAGAAGTTAACCTAACCAGCAAAGTTTATTCTTTACTTTGTGCCTTTGTATTTGGTAATTATTTGCTAAGAAAACATTAGCTAATTGCCTGACAAGCTGAAGGTTGTTTTCTGGTTTACTTTGTGACTTTTTGTTATCCATTTTAAACACTGCAAGCAAGTAACCTCATTTATAGTGCTATCAAGCATACATGTGCTGGGTGAATTAAACCCCATCAATAAAAGAAGTATTTTATTTATCTTACCACTTGGTTTCACAACTCAAATTATTGTCATCAGCTGTGTTTGGGAGTGAATGAACTACAATACCCACAATACCTTGCAAGAATCATATGAATATATGCATCGTCAAGATTGTGTAAGTTCTCACCCTAGGCAGCCGTCTGACAAGGTGAGTAACTCTGCTTTCTCCAGGGATAGCTGGAATCAGTCCTTACGACCCTTCCTCCTCCCCTTGGAGTTGCCATACATTTTTTTGCAATCTTCTCTTGTCGGCTTAAGTAAGATTGCATCTTTGGGCAGCAAGGGACCACGCATGCGTGGTGACATCTCCCAAAGGCTTTCTTTGAAAGCTGGGGAGATGCTTCTGCGGGGGCTCCATTGGTGCAGAGGACACCCATGTGTGAGGATGGATTCCTGCTATCCCTGGAGAGCACCTTACAGGTGAGTAACTGCCCAATACCTGTAGGGTATTGCAGGGTTATCTAAAACAGAGTTTTTTGTAAGTCAGATCATCTTTCTCCTGTTCGGGAGGCGGCAAGCTTCCAAATCACATTGACTGAAGCAGGCTATTGCCTCAGTGTATTTGCTCAAGTGGCGACCAGTACTTTCTGGACTCTGCCCCATTCTACTAGGGCACAAGCAGCATCTTGGGCGGCAGCTAGTCTTTGCGTATCTTCATGCTGCATTATCACCTCAATGTTCTCGCTAAGGTGGTTTGGGGCCTGAGTTTTGAAGCCAGTCTCTCGAGTCCTTCCCATTAGTAAGTGTTGCTGTGATACATCCCATGCATCTGGACTGGAGGAACAATATGAAAGGTGAAATTATTCCTTACCTGCTAATTTTCTTTCCTTGAATCCCTCCAGTCCAGTCCAGGGCCCTCCCATATGTTCTTAGCTTTGAGTACAGTGAGCTCTGATATTTGGGAAGTTGCCCCAAATTGAGAGTTGTGGGGTGAATTGACGGACTTGCACCTCCTTTTTGGATATTCGTTTCTGGGATTCTCTCTGGTTCTTTAAAGGGTAGATGTCTACTCTTTCTAAGTCTCGATAAGTATTCCACTCTGAATGCCATTTATTCAAAGTTCTTACCTCTAGTTTAGTTGTTTATGTACATGATTGATTTCACCTTTACTGTTGAAGTTTGCTGTGTTACTTGAATACTGGCCATACAAGTGATTTCCAAAGCTCTTATGTGATGACATTATCAAAACCTGTCATTCTCAGTCTCCATCTGCAGGTGAGGGGGGATAACCCATGCATCTAGACTGGACTGGAGGGACTGAAGGAAAGAAAATTAGCAGGTAAGGTCTAATTTCACCTTATTGACACTAATATCAGAAGTTTTTGATGTGATATCCTTTCATGGGCTTTTCTTTCATACTTGATTGTTCCTTGAAAAGTTTGTTTACTGCTTTTTTTGATAAGTTGTGCTATTCACACTATACCTTATTGCTTTTTTTGGTCCTCTGTCTGATTTATGTCTTATTAATGCATTTTTATTGTAAACCACTATGATAGACATTTTTTCTGCTTATAATACAGCAAATATAACAAACAAATGGACACTTAATCAGAGGGAATGGAGAAAAAATTTAAGAGCAGACTTGGGCTATCTCACCACATTTCCAGGGTGTTGCAGTTCATCCCCAACCTACTCTCCCTGAGGTGTAATTGTGTAGGCCCTTGGAGAGTGAAAGGATCTAGTTGGCCACCTCGTCGCAACCATATGGTGTGAGTGGTCTCCTAAATATGTGACACAGCACAGAGCATATGATAAATGAGAAGGGGTCAGGACTTGAGTAACTTTCCTACTTCATTGTACTTTGAAAACAAGTGTCTGTGGTATGAGGGAATATAATCCTTTCTAAGATGTCTTTCAGATCATCCTGCTAGACCTGCCCAGACAAACTGGTTGTCCCCCTGCCAGAAGATGTGGAGACAAAGAAAGAACTATAAACTTCCAATGACATTGCTGATGCAGTGCTGGTGCAGCTAGGGTCACACTTGGGGACCAGCCCATCCATTAGGGAAACTAGATGCTTGCGGTGGCAACAAAAAGCAGGACATTCATTGCTAAACAATAGATTCTGACTGCTTGGGGGGGGGGGGTGAATAAGTTTTGCCTAGAGTTACTAACATCTTGAACCAACTCTGGTTCCGACCCTGGGCACACTTCAGTATTTCTCTCGCAGGTTTATGGACCCACTATGGAGGATCTGTGGAGTGGAAGGGAGCTGTCAGTGGTGGATCTCAAGGTTCCATGGACTAAAGAACTCCTCTGCAGCTGGTTTCAGAAAGGACTGTTACAGGGGAACGTGCTGAGTATAGTCAAAGTCTCGGACTTGTTCTCTCGCAGTCCCAGCCAATACCTCTTGCCTCTTCTTCCCGAGCAAAGATGTCATTTAGAGAGCAGCTGTTAACAGGCAAGGGAGTGGGGAATTGGCTGGTCCTCATTGTTCAGGGGCCTTGTCACCAGAATCTCCTCTTATTTTTTCCACCGAGCATGATTGTCCTGTCAGAGCAGTGGCTGTTTGGCTTGAGATGCCCCCCCCCCTCCCCCCAGTCCTCCTTGAGTTCTTTAGTGCAGCTACAGACAGATTCTTAGGCAAAGAATTGTTGAGATCCAGATTTTATTCCACCACAAAAATTTGCCCATAGACTAGATGCGTCAGACTATTGGTGCCTCTCCTTTTCTCTGGGCCCAAACTCAGATGGCACCAGCTATGGAGAAGAGTCTGAGTCTGAAGAAGTTGAATTCTCCCCACTGGAAAAAGAAGGAAGATTCCTTCCTTTTTTTCTCTTTTGGAACTCTGAGTTCTCAAGTGGCCTCTTCCCCCACAAGTCCTTGAGAGTATAGTGCTTGTAGAGTGGAATTCACCTGACTCTTCCTTGAGGATGATACTTTAGCTCAACTGGAGTCTGTGGCAGCCTTTTGGCTGATAGCATGTATAATGTCTGTTTAGCGGCAAAGAATATTGTGCTAACAGCAGCAATGCAGTGGTGGCTTTGGCTTCATCACTGGGCAGTGGATGCAGCTTCCAAGTCCTCTTTGTCCAAGCTTATCTTTAAGGGGAATATTAGCTTCTCCCTAAAGCCAAGCTTGGACAAACAGGACTTAGAAGCTGTATCCGCTGCCCAGTGATGAAGTCAAAGGACATGTAAAGCGACATGAGTGAGCCCAAGCCATTATACTTTCCAGAGGATCGGCCCAAAGTGTCCTGAGGGGGTGGGGGGGTACTGCCTTTCTCATATTTTTTCTTGCCCTCGGTGCCAGGACTCCCAAGACTCCTGGCAGTACTGGCTGGGGAACTGAACACTGCCTTTTCTAGATCTCAAGCAATGCCTCAGCTCTTTTGTGGTGCCCTTAGGCCTTGTGACTCTTCCTTCTCGAGAGCCAATATTTCCCATCTGACACAATAACAGGAATGGAGCCCATTCTGGGTTACTGCTAGTGGGCAGCTGTCCCTGCCTTTATCACTGGGAGTGGACCCAGGTCACCAACAATCATGAAGTGCTCGACATTGTTCGGCATGGTTATGTCGTGGAGTACAAGGAACCTATTTTAAATGCCTTCATTGTTCCGAAGACAAAAGAGCTACTGTCCAGTTCACCCTGGAAAGACTAATGTGATTCAAACCATTGATCCTGTACCTCCTGCTCAAAGAGGTAAGACCTTCCGATGGACCCTGGATTTGAAGGGTGTCATTGCCTCTCTGAAGATCTCTCATTGAGATCAGTTATTCAGACAGTATGATGAGGGGAGTTCCTCACATCGCTGGACTTGTCAAAGTTGTACTTTCCCATTCCTTTTGTGAAGATCTGCAACTGTCTTGTGCTTCACCGTTCTTGGCACACACTTTCAATTCCATGCCCTATCCTTTGGCTTCACAATAGCTGTGAAGACCATCTCCAAGATCAGTGGCTACAGCTGCAGTTTTGCGGCACAAGGGCATAGGTGTCCTTATTTTATCAATTGGCTTATTTGGACCGAGTTCCATTTGGAAGCAGTTAGAGAAATGACCAGCATGGTCCAGTCATCTTGAGCCCTTTCAGTATTTGGAAGATCTTGAAGCCTTTTTGACACCCATGCAGGCAGGGTCTTCATGATCGCTGAGAGAATGGCTAAGTTATTGACTCAGCCGGCAGCCTTCCAGTAGTAGTAGGCTTTCAAGGTTTATGACTATATTAGGCTCCTGGGCTCAATGACAGGCACAATAGTTGGTCCCGTGGGCTTGGGCTCATATGCAGCCACTCCAAAGGGCATTACTGTCAGATTAGTTGCTTCACTAGCAGGGCTTCGAGGTCAGGCTAACCTTTCTGTTATTGGTAGCAGCAAATCTGCAGTGATGATGTCTGCCTACAATTTGAAGAAAGGCATGCCCCTGGACAATTCTTAATGGCACCTCATGACATTGAATACCAGCCTTTCCGGCTTGGGGGGGGGGGGGGCGTCAGTGCAAGGGGCAGACTGCTCAGGGCCACTGGAGCAACCACAAGTCAGCATGGTGAATCATTCACTTGGCCCTCTTGTATTTTCTCCACTTGGTCCAGGACTAAATAGATACTGTCACAGCAGTGCATATGTCAACAGGCAGAGGAGCACCAGAAGGATGGGCCTTGTCCTAGAGATAGAGCTCATGTTTTCCTGGGCAGATAGAATCTACATGTGCTGTTGGTATTGAATATTGTGGATGTCAACAGCATAGAGGTGGGTTATTTCAGTTGCCACATCCTCGATCCGGGGGAGTGAGTGCTAAACCCATCAGCATTCCAGTGAATTCTAAGAAATGGGGCTGTCCTTAGACTGACAAGACGAGACCAGTGCTAAAGTGAGAAGATTCTGTAGTTCTCACAAGGAGATCTGCTCAGAGGACATTAATGCTCTAGTTCAGCCTTGGCTTGGAAGCCACTAATGTACGTGTCCCCACCATGGTCTCTTATAGGGCATGAGATTCAATGCATAGCATACTTCCTAGGCCTAGTGATTCTAGTGGTGCCAGAAGGACCACAGAGGCTCTGGTTTGCAGACCTGATATGGCTTCTGGAGGAGATGCCCCTACACCTGCTGCAAGGCTGGGTACTGGTACATCAGTAACCAGTCCAGTTGGATGACCCAACTTCCTTTTTACTTGCAGCTTGGTCTTTGAGATATGGCACCTAAAATGTAAGGGCTATTTGTTGTCTCCATGCTCTAAGGCAAAACGTGGCTCCACCTGTCCTATGTGCATGCCTTACTGACAATAACTGTGATTACAATGGAAGATGTGTATATACAAAACCCCCAAAACAGGAACCCTGTATCCTTCAGAATATTTGACAGAAATTCTATACAATGTCCTAATTCAAGAAAGACTAAAAGACACACGACGGAGCTATAGTGTAGCACATTTTAGACTAATTAGAAAAAATATTTTTTTCACTCTGTGCATAATCAAACTCTAGAATTCATTACCGGATGATGTAGAAAAAGTTGTTGGTTTAACAGAATTCAAAACAGGTTTGGATGAGTTCCTAGATGAAAAGCCCATAAATCATTATTAAAGAGGACTGGGGAAGTCCGCTGCTTACCCCTGGAACAAGCAGCATGGAATCTGTATACTTTTTGGGAACCTGACAGTTACTTGAGACCTGGAATGGCCGCTGTTGAAAACAGGATACTGCGCCTGATGGACCCTTGGTCTGACCCAGGATGGTGTATCTTATGTCCTTATGTAGGATCATCATACTTCAGTTAAAGGGAGGAAAAATACCTCAGACTATTAGCTTCAAAAAGCCTTTCACTTATTTCACATTACGATTTCCATATACTTTTCCAATTTTTTTAAAGGTACCTTTGCTCTCTATAACATCAATGATCAAACTCTGGAATTCGTTACTGGAGGATGTAGTAAAAGCTGTTAATGTAGCTGGATTTAAAAAGGTTTTGGACAAGTTCCTGGAGGAAAGGTCCATAAGCCAAAGGGGACCCAGGAAATCTACTGCTTGCCCCAGTACAAGTATTGTGGAACCTGTGTCTTTTGGGGAAACTGCTAGATACTTGTGACCTAGATTGGCCACTGTTGGAAACAAGATAGCTTACATAAGAACATAAGATATGCCATACTGGGTCAGACCAAGGTCCATCAAGCCCAGCATTCTGTTTCCAACAGTGGCCAATCTAGGTCATACGTACCTAGCAGTTTCCCCAAGGGACACAGGTTCCACAATGCTTGTACTGGTTCAAGCATTGATATCCTGGGTCCCTTCTTAATAATGGTTTATGGACCTTTCCTCCAGGAACTTGTCCAAACCTTTTTTAAACCCAGCTACACTAACAGCCTTTACTACATCCTCTGGTAACAAATTCCAGAGTTTGATTACACGTTGAGTGAAAAAATATTTTCTTTTATTAGTTTTAAATAGTTTACCCTGTAGCTTCATTGCATGTCCCCTAGTCTTTCCATATTCTGATAAGGTAAACAATCGATCTACGTTTACCCGTTCCACTCCGTTCATTAATTTATAGACTTCTATCATATCTCCCCTCAGCCGTCTCTTCTCCAGGCTAAAGAGCCCCAACCTTTTTAGCCTTTCTTCATAGGAATAGCCTTCCATCCCCTTTACCATTTTGGTGGCTCTTCTCTGAACCTTTTCTAAAATCGCTATATCCTTTTTAAGATACGGCGACCAGAATTACACACAATATTCAAGGTGCGGTCTCACCATGGAACGATATAGAGGCATTATAATATCTTTTGTTTTATTTTCCATTCCTTTCCTTATCATACCTAGCATTCTATTTGCTCTCTTGGCCGCCGCTGCACACTGGGCCGAGGGTTTTAACAAGGTATCCACAATGACGCCTAAATCTTTTTCCTGGGTGGTGGTTCCTAATGTGGAACCTTGCATCGTGTAACCATAGTTTGGGTTGTTCTTCCCTAGGTGCATAACCTTGCACTTCTCCACATTAAATTTCATCTGCCATTTTGATGCCCAGTCTTCCAATTTATCAAGATCCTCTTGCAATTTTCCACAATCCTCCTGGGTTTTAACAACTTTAAATATTTTTGTGTCATCTGCAAATTTGATAACCTCACTTGTTATTCCACTTTCCAGGTCATTTATGAATATGTCAAAAAGCAGCGGACCCAGCACAGATCCCTGGGGTACACCACTATTCACCTTTCTCCATTGGGAAAATTGGCCATTTAGCCCTACCCTCTGCTTTCTATCTTTTAACCAGTTCCTGATCCACAGTAGTACACTGCCTCCTATCCCATGACTCTTTAGTTTTGCCAAAAGTCTCTCATGAGGGACTTTGTCAAAGGCTTTCTGAAAGTCCAGATACACAATATCAACCGACTCACCTTTGTCCACCTGTTTATTCACTCCTTCAAAAAAACATAACAGATTAGTAAGACAAGATCTTCCTTGTCTAAAGCCATGTTGGCTGTCTCCCATTAGGTCATGACTATCTACATGCTGAGTAATTTTATTCTTTATGATGGTTTCTACCATTTTTCCCGGTACTGATGTCAGGCTCACTGGTCTGTAGTTTCCCGGGTCACCCCTCGAACCCTTTTTAAAAATTGGTGTTACATTGGCGATCCTCCAATCCTCAGGTATTAGAGATGATTTTAATGATAGTTCACAGATTACTGATAGCAGGTCTGCAATCTCATATTTCAGTTCTTTCAACACCCTTGGATGTATACCATCCGGCCCAGGTGATTTGCTACTCTTCAGTTTATCTAATAGTTGTAAGACATCTTCCCGATGTATCGATATTTCCTTCAATTCTTCCACACCTTTAAATACCACTTCAGTCATGGGTAACATCCCTACATCTTCCTCAGTAAAGACCAAAGCAAAGAATTCATTCAGTCTCTCCGCTATCGCCTTGTCGCCTCTTAGTGCTCCTTTAACCCCTTTATCATCTAATGGACCAACTGACTCTCTCACAGGTTTTTTGCTACGAATGTACTTGAAAAGGTCTTTATTTCGCGTTTTTGCTTCCGCAGCAAGCTTCTTCTCAAATTCTCTCTTTGCCTGCCTTATCAATGCCTTGCATTTGACTTGCCAGTGCTTGTGCTGTTTCCAGGTTTCATCGTTTGGCTCTTTTTTCCATTTCCTGAAAGATGCTTTTTTGGCAACAACAGCCTCTCTGACCTCACCTTTAAACCATGCTGGCAGTTTTTTGGACTTCCTTCCACTTTTCTTAAAGCGTGGAATACAGCTGGTCTGGGCTTCCAAGATAGTATTTTTCAACAACACCCAAGCTTGATGTACGTCTTTAACCTTTGCAACTGCTCCTTTTAGTTTTTTCTTAACTGTTTTCCTCATTTTATCATAGTCTCCCTTTCGAAAGTTAAGGGTAGTACTGTGGACTTTCTTACTATCCCTCCTCCACTAATTGATGGACCTTGGTCTGACCCAGTATGGCATATCTTATGTTCTTAATATATGTACTCTTTAAAAAAAACAAAAAACAACTCAGCTCAATGTACATCATCAGCTCTGCCACTATCAGCATTTCACAAAAAGCACTGCATCAGAGAAAACTGCAGAATAACAAAGCAAACATTAGAATTGTAGAAAGAGGAAAAAAATTGAAATTCCCGTAGGATTCTAATGTGTGCTTCATTATTTTGCAATTTTCTCTCCCTGATGCAGTGCTTTTTGTGAAATGCTGATAGCGGTGTTGCTGATGACATACACTGAGCAGAGCTGGAGTCACTTGTTAAGTGGGGACGTATCCCTCCTATTGGGGGCATTTTTTAAACACATTTATTGATTTATGTTGTCGAGAGGAAGGGTACCTTTAAAAAATAATATTTGTAAAGTATTTGGATATCATTCATAAAGTATTTGAAATTATGTATAGCTGATATTTAATTGGAGGTTTTTAATGACCAATGCTGTGAGACAAGTGAAAGGCCTTTTGGCACTACTAATAGTCTCTGAGGTCTTCCCCCCCCGCCCCTCCCTTAACCGAAGTAAGTAATCTTGGATTAGAATATTGTAGAGGATTTTTGTAAAATATTCTGGGGGATACAGGGTTGCTCTTTTTTAGATTTTCTATCTGCATGCCTTACATCTCTTGAGGACTGGTGTCACTTAGCTCCTGGAAAGGTGGATTTGCTATCCTTGCTCGCCTTCATCCAGGTTAGATTTGATAAAGATCTGTCCCTTAGTTCCTGTAGGACTCAGGTGGTGGTATTAGCATGTTTTTGAGGGCTGGTTGACTTTGCATCTGGACATTGCCTGCTTCCTTTGGGGGGCATTTTCATCCTCCTCTGCGGTCAATTATTTCCCCTTGGGATTTGAGCCTAGTTCTTCAGGCCTAAAGTCTGTGCCTTTCAAGCTGTTGAAATGGGCTGCACTTCAGGATCTGTCCATTAAAATAGTCTCTAGTTGCGCTCTTTTCAGTGTGTCACATTTTTGAGTTGCAGGCTCTCATGTGTAGAAACCCATTCATGTTCTCTTCAGAAACGTTTGTTTCCAGCCATCCAGTCCCCCCTTCATGCCCAAGGTGGTGTCCGCTTTTTCATGGCAATCAAGTGGTTTCCCTCTTATCCTTCCCCATGGATCAGTGTAATGGGTGGGAAAAGGGTCTACAAATGGTCAGTGTTAGAAGAGTGCTTTTCAGATAACTAATATCACAAGGCCACTTGAGAGTGAAGCTCGGCCCACAGGATAAAGGAGATAGTATCTTTGGTGCATCTTTGGAGAAATAGGCATACTTCTCCCGGATACAGGCTTCATTCTGGGCAGAGCACAGTTTTGTTGCCTCCATTGATATTTCTTCGTCACCCTTCTACTATTTGAATGTACATGCCAGGACAACACTGTTTTCATCATGGAGATTTGAAAGCAGCCATGCCATCTTTTCGCCTGATGCGCTTGTAATTTTGGAACACCCCTCTTGTCTGGACTGATCTAGCAGGATAATCTGGAAGGTGAAATTTTACTTAACAGATAATTTCCTTTTCCTGGAGTCCTGCTAGACCAGACCAGGACCTGCCCCTTTGTGTTCTCTTATCTCTGCAGTTTGCCTTGCATGCTTATGACCTTCCTGGCAGATAATTCTGTGGGGCGGATGTCCTCTACATGGTGTTCATACATAGTTCTCTTTTCCTTTCTCTGTTATCCTCAGTGTGGTTGTGTGCAGTCAGGTTTCTTGACCATATGCTTGGGTATGAATACTGAAGAGTGCCCACTAGCTGCATCAATACTAGTAGCAGTGATGTCACTGGAAGTTTCTAGCTTTTTTCTGTCTCCACATCTGCTGGCAGGGGGACACAACCCACTTGTCTAGACTGGTCTAACTCAACTCCAGGAAAGGAAATTCTGTTAAATAAAATTTCAGCTTATCTGGGAACAAGCAGGAAGTCAGTCCTCGCATATGGGTGATGTCTGCACCGATGGAGCCCACGTGGAATCTTCTCAGCTTTCAAAGAAAGCCTTTGGGAGATGCACCACACATGCGTGCTCCCATTCCTGCCCAAGGGTGCCATCTTGCCTCAGTCTCCTTTTTTCCGCAGAGCCAAATGGAAAAGTGTTAATTTTCTCTTAAACTTTTTCTTTCTCTGGTCGCGTACTGGCTCCCTTTCCCGCCCCCTAGCCACTGACCTCAGCTTCGCGTCTTGGGTACTTTAATTTTCCTTATTTGAGTCTTCTCAACCGGTGCAGTTTGCACCCTTTTTTTCTGTAGCTGGGTTTAAAGTCTTCGGCCTTGCCGAGACCCTTTTTTTTTTTTTTGAAATCTTTATTTATCAATTTCCAAACACAACAATCAAAACATTACAATAAAGAATGAACAACTGATCAAAATGGCAGGTACAGACAGGTTTATAGCCAACTCTCCATTAATCTAAGCATCAGGGGGCATGGAGGGGGGGGGGGGGGAAGACCGCGAGTGTCATACCTCTTAATTAGATACATTATACATAAGAATATTATTCCATTCTAAGGGTGTCCCATTTTTTCAGCAAACTACCAAAGGTAGGATTTTGCTTGACGTATGTCATCTCACAGGATCGGTGATGGCAAACTAAGTTCCACCAGTACACCACGTTCAAAGTACTGAAAGCCTTCCAATGACTCAAGATGGCCTTCAGTGCCAAACTCAACATTAAGTCGAACAGCGCATACTGCTTCTTTTGGAGATTTGGCACACCCGCCATGGATTTATAAATGACTATCTGGAATGTTAATGGCGTGCCGACCCAGAACAACCGCTGCATTCGTTGCCATACCCCTTGCCAGTAGGTCGCCAACTGTGGACAGTAGTATAGCATGTGCGCTAGTGTCCCCATGTCGGAACCGCAAGACCAACAGCGATCGTCCTCCTGCGCTTGCCATTTGGAAATCTTGACAGGGGTCAAATATGCACGATGCGCTAGAAAATACAACATCTGCGATATCCGTATCTGAGGCCCCCAAAAGGAAGTCCACATTTCTGGGGTTGCAGGGGGTCCAACCTCATTTTCCCATATCAATTGAGCACCTCTGGGACTGCGACCATCCGCTGATCTAATGAGTTCCACGAACTTCGATATTAGCCTAGTTCCCAACCTGAGTTCTTGAACACAAAGATAAGACGGTTGTCCACTAGCAAGATGTAAAGGTGTCACTCCTGCTTTACTCAAACAATGCCGGAGCTGACCCCACTGAAAAAAGCATTTGTAAGGAAGTTGGAATTCCAGTTGTAGTTCTGCAAAGGATTTATATCTCCGTCCGCAAAGCAGTTGACCCAGGTGGAAAATACCATGGCGTATCCAAGTGATCCATGCAAAACAAGTCCCTCCTATTTTAAAGCGTTGGTTAAGCCAAAGCGGAGTGGCATCCGTGTAGATCTGCTCGCCCACCAGCAGTGGTACCTCAAGATTAAAGGCTTGTTGGGTGGCCTTTAGGATCACATTATTTGTCTGGGCAGGTGTCACAGCTGCCCCAATACGTTGTCGCAATGGGAGAGGATCACTCACCGCAGCCTCAACTAAGAGCCAACTGGGGGCTCCCTGGACGTCCGACTCCTCCGCCCACCAGGAGCCCTGCTTTGATAGAGCTGCAACGTGGTACCAGTAGAAATCTGGAAAGTGGACCCCACCTTGCTTTTTAGGGAGCTTTAGCTTCCAAGCTGCAATACGCGGCGTTTTCTTCTCCCATAGGAAGACCAATAGCTTTCTCTCCAAATCCTGGTAGAATTTCTTGTCAGAAAGCACCGGGATCATACTTAGGATATATGTAATTTTGGGGACAATAACCATTTTAATGGTTTCTAATCTTCCCCACCATGTCAAGTTTAATGGTGACCATTTATGTACGTATTCTTGCAGTATCTCGTTGCAACGGTTTACGTTAAGAGAGACCGTATCCGCCAAGGTAATGCCATAGGTGACCCCCAAGTATTTGAAAGATGATTTTTCAACCTGGAAGGAGTATCGTCGAAGTTCGTCTTCCGAGACTGCAGACGTGAGTGGTATACTTGTAGTCTTATCCAAATTCAACTTATAGCCCGAGATGTGAGAGTATTCCTCTATAGTCTTCAAGGTGGCATCCACCGAGTTAATATCAAGGAATAATAAGAGATCGTCTGCATAAGCTGATACTTTACAATGGTACCCCTCCAACGGTATTCCCGATATATGGGACATCTGACGAATTTTAAGAATCAGAGGTTCCAAGGCTAAGTTAAACAGCAGGGGGGATAAAGGACATCCCTGCCTAGTACCCCTTGTAAGTAGGAACTCCTGTGAAGTAGTACCATTCGCCACAACCCGGGCTACCGGCCTAGTATATAACAGCTGGACACTCTTCAGGAAACTGTCAGGCACCCCCATCCAGCGCATGGTTTGGAATAGATAGGAAAGTTCGACCCTATCGAATGCCTTTTCTGCGTCCAACGCAAGGCCCACTATTGGCTGATCCACCTGCTGCGCCTTCCGAAGAACGTGGGCTAACAGAGACCATTATCTACCGTAGATCTCCCTGGCATGAATCCACATTGGTCGGGATGGATAAGTGTCCCCAGGACCTTGGACAACCGATTAGCCAGGATCTTGGCGTAGATTTTATAATCTGCATTCAGCAGTGAGATGGGCCTGTAGTTCTCCACCTTCTCCGGGTCTCTCCCCGGTTTAGGGTGTATAACTATCTTTGCAGCCGCCAGTGCACCTACTGCTGGGCATTCATCTCTTACCCCATCGTAATAAAGCAATAATTCTGGTAACAGTTGGTCTGAGAAGGCCTCATAAAATTCAACTGGCAGTCCATCAGGGCCACTAGCTTTACCTTTGGCCAGCTGCTTAATAGCGGTGCGAAGCTCCTTGCCAGTGATAGCTGCGGCAAGGGGTTGTTGCTGTTGTATCGTGAGCTGGGGCCCTCGATAGATGAGACGAAGTTTAAAAAACGCCGACTCGTCACATGAGACTTCAGACTGGTAGAGTTTGGAGTAGAATGTTTCACAAAGCGCTAGGATCTCCTCATCTGACACCTTTAACACTCCAGCAGAGTCCTTCAACCCTGCAATCCGGGTCACCGCACGTTTCGTTTTAATGTGTTCGCAAGTAAAGAGCTCGCCCGGTTACTATCATGATAGCATCGCCCTTGTGCTTTGAGGGACTCACTAACTTCAGCTTGCAAAAGAGTATTGTACTGGAACCTGAGCTTCTGTAATCGCAGGAGGATTGTCGGATCTGCCCACTGGGCCAGGAGTCGTTCACCCGCTCGGATTTCCACCTCCAGCTCCGTTCTTCTCCTTTCGTCCGCTTTGTGTTTGCGAATCTTGTAGGCTGTCATATGTCCTCGGGCATTAGCCTTAAAGGCCTCCCACCAGGCCCACGTTGAGGTATCTCCATATTGATTAACAGCAAAATATTCTGTGATGGCTTCCCTCATGGAGGTGCGGAATTCCTCATCTGCTAACCAGCGTTTCTCAAAAAAAAAAAACGCACCTGAGATTTCTGTTCAGGGCCCACAGTAAGGTCTAAGAGGACCGCTGAATGATCTGAGACTGTTCTGGGGAGCATATTTGTGCCCACAATCTTAGGCAGTAGCGTCTTTGAAGTTAGAAAGTAGTCAATTCGGGTTTGTGAGTTGTGAGGCAGGGAGTAGAAGGAGTACTCTTTACAATCGGGAGAGAAGAGTCTCCAGGGGTCGAGCAGACCAAGTAATTCCTTCATATTCAGTAGCTCGTTAGACGACTGAAGCTTGTGCTGCGGCTTATAGGGAGTTCTATCAAGGAGCGGGTCTGGTATGAGGTTAAAGTCGCCCCTTAGAATAATTTGTGAAGACCCGGTACCTAAGAGCTCCTGGGTAACCTGGATAAAGAATTGTGGGTCATCATTGTTGGGACCATATATCGTCATGAAGGTGTAGGGGTCACCACTTAGCTGTGCTATTATCTTAGCCCAGCGACCTGCAGGGTCAATTTTAGTCTCTCTCACTTCTACAGGGAGGGTTTTCCTAAAAAGTATGATGACCCCTCCTTTCTTCTTAAGGGCAGGTGCTGAAAGGATATTCTGATAGGTCCCATCCGCCACTTTGTAGGACTCGGCAAGGGATAAATGGGTCTCCTGCAAATATATTACATCTGCATTCTGATGTTTGCAGTAAGTTAGGATTTCCTTCCTCTTGGCAGGATTAGATATACCTTTGACATTTAGGGACTGTACCCTCAATCGGCAACTAGCCATACTTGGCCCTATAGGGATATATGAGGATGACACTCGTGGTCAACTGCCCCAGGAACAGGAAAACAAAGCATCTAAAATCTGCGACCACACAACCTGGCTGTATTGTGCCATGAACTGGTAGAACTTGCATGGCGAGGCCCCAACCGCCCATCTAGGCCCAGCCATCCCCCTCCCGACATATAAAACCTACATTCTATGAGCATAATTAGGCAGCAGGGATCCAATTAAACAGGATATATAAGTCTACTTTGTATGATTTACAACTAAGGCTAAGTATTAGCATAAAGTACATTTAGCCAAAACTGACACCCACACACAACAACATTTACGTGCTGAGAGAGCAGGAGACTTAAAATAATACCATCCCTCTAAATCGCGGCCTACCGCAAAAGCAATGATATAACTTTACAGCTAACACACCAGAGTCTTTATCTTCTTTCAAGACCCCACCTCCATCCGAACCCGCTCTTGTAGGAATGTACGGAGTGTGTGACCATCCGTGAAGGTGTGGGTATTGTTGTCAAGGGTCACCCGCATATTCGCGGGGTAAAAGAGTCCAAAACGCGCTTGGAGTTGCTGCAGCATAGGTCTGCAGGCCAAGAGTTCCTTCCGGCGCTGGGCCGTATGCTTACTGAGGTCTGGGAAGAAGGCGATCCTCTGTCCCTCCAGTTGTAGATTTTGCCATCGCTTCGCCGCCTGCATAATCTGAAGCATGTGTTGATACCGAAGTACTTTCACCACAAACGGGCGCGGTCGCTGGGTATGAGAAGACGGGTGCGACGGGACTCGATGGGCCCGTTCCAATTCCAGGGATCGCTCGAAGGTAATTCCCAGGAGCTCCGGTATTAATTTCTCAAGGTAGCTAATGGGGTCAGACCCCTCCCGGCCTTCTGGGATTCCCAAAATTCGAACATTGCTTCTCCTGGCCCGATTTGATTGATCCTCGATGTGCACTTCTAGGGCCGTGACCCTTTTTGCCAACGGGCCTATCTGTGCAATTACAGAAGACTGCCTGTCCACCTCGGCCTCAACATTGTCCAAGCGCCGGGTCATGTCACCCAGACGCTCCTTAACCTCTTGTAGGTCTTCTTGGACTTGCGCTAATGTTCCAGAGTTAGTGGTGATGATATCTTTCACTGAGCGCAGCTCTTGTAATATCTCCCGCACCCCTTCCGATGTTACTTTATCGGGCGCCATTTTCTGAGGGGATGTGAGCTCCTGTTTAGCCCGCTTATTTGACTGACCCGATGCTTGCGGGAAGTCTAGTCTAGCCGGTTTTAGGGTAGACATCTCTCCGTGATCCCCTCCAACGCAAAACTATATTTGCAAGGGTCACCCGCTACCTAAATTAGCTCCGGATTCTACAGTGTTGAGAGGGAGCAACTAACTAAGCGGCCATCTTCTCCCGCGGTAGGCTCCACCCCATACCGAGACCCTTTTTCCTATGGCTTCCACCAGTAGTTTTAAGCGGTGTGATTGGTGCATTCGTACCATGTCCCTCACTGATCCCCATGACTGTTGCACGGAGACCAGGACCCCACAAGACTGTGGCCTTTGAAAGAAGATGTCCTCCAAGGCCATCAAGAGTTGTCAGCAGCAACAGGAAAAGATTTTCCAGAGGTCCAACTCTGCTCCGGAGTTGCCAGTGACACTGCACTCCAAGGCCCCCCTCTGAAACCCCAGAAACCCGGGGTGACCCTGATGCCTTGAAACTCAGAGGCCGCGAGTCCTCAGAATGGAGCATCTTGGAGGTGGAACACAAGAAGAAACCCTTGAGGATTGCCTTTGCCGATGAGTTGGGGACTGGATAAGTCCCACTCCTGGTCCTGCAGCCCACACCATGAGTCTGTCTTCACTGTAAGAGAAGGCCCTGTCCTTCTACCTCCAACGTACCCAGAGCCACCGCAAAACCTCACAGCTTTTCATCTCCTATGACCCCAGCTGGCTGGGGGTGGCGGTGACCAAATATACTCTGTCCACTTGGGTGACGGACTGCATTGCCCTCCCCTATGAGCAGAGTGCTGGGTTACTGCGCACAGCGTCGGGACTCTGGTGGCCTCTGTGGCAAAACTGTGTTTCATCTCCATGATGGAAATCTGCCAGGCCCCCACCTGGTCTTCGGTCCATTCCTTCGCAGCTCATTACTGCCTGGAGAGGGCATCCCAACAGGACAGCGCCTTTGGCCAGCCCATACTCCGTCATCTGTCTGAGGTGTAGGCAACTCCAGCCTTCCAACCTTTCTGTGTTCAGGCTATTGGAGTGCTGGACACTTAGGTCTCTTAAGAGTCTGTTACTTAGGACTCCGTTGCTGCTGCTCATGGCCCTCCTTTTTCTGGTTACCTGTGGCATTTTACAGGTTTTCAGTAGCCTGTAGCTAGGGAGTCCCATATGTGAAGACTGACTTCCTGCATGTTCCCGAAGAAAGCGTAGTTATTCACCTGTAACAGGTGTTTTCTGGGGACAGCAGGAATCTGTCCTCACAACCCCCCTCCTCCCCATGGAGTTGCTTCTTTATCCTCTTTTTTTTTTTTTTTTTTTTTTTATCTTCTTTAGCTATGTCATTTGACTGAGGCAAGATGGCACCCTTGGGTGGGAGGGGGACCACGCATGCGTGGTGCATCTCCCAAAGGCTTTCTTTGAAAGCTGGGGATAAGCTTCCACGTGGGCTCTGTTGGCACCAAGGTCCACCCATATGTGAGAACAGAGTCCTGCTAGCCCTGGAGAACTCCTGTTATAGGTGAGTAGCTACGCTTTTTTGAAAGCAATGCAGTAGAACTGTAGCTGATACATAATGGTTTATTGTATTCCACCTGATCAGTCCTGCTCTTTGTTTTATTATAAATGACCACACAAATAGAATAATGCAATTTGCTCTTTTTGTGTGTAAATCAGAATGATTCTGCGGTCTCCTCACTACGTTCCAGGAAGAGACGGCTATGTCAGCAAAGAAAAACAGATTACAGAACACGCAATAATATTGAACAGTTCATTGAGTTCTCATGTGAGGAAGGAGAGGAAACTGCTAGTTCTTCAGAACAGGTAACATCTACTGGTATGATATTTAGCAGTGGGAAAGCATGTATTGTGTATAATGAATAAGTAGAAATATAATTAGAAAATACTAAAATATTAATAAAGACCATGAAGCAAACTATTTTAAGGCCATAAAAGATTATATAAATTGAGGCAGGCCACTGAAAAGAAGAATTTGCTATTCATGGTTGGTATAGGGTCTGTATGGGAAGCTGAACAGAGGCAACCTCGCCACATCTCTGTATGGAAACAGACTGTAATACCAAGGGCTGACTCAAGGGGTTCTGGCAATGTTTGCACCCCCCCCCCCTCCGGGTCTAATTGTACAGTATGACCTGTGCAAATAAAGATACATTTTCAGCTGGCATAGTTGCTGACTCAGATGCCAGCAATACTGTTTAACTAAATATGTGTATATTCAGTGTCAATATCCAGTCTGCCCTTCCATACCAACTACTGCAGTGCAATGTGTGCCTTCGCGTCAATACTGACTCCTGGCGACCCAGCAGCTCCTGGATTTTCTTGGCAGTGTGATCAGTAGATTGCCAGGCCTTTCTTCTGAGGCAATGGAGGGTTAAGTGTCTTGCCCAAGGCCATAAGGCGTGCTAGTGGGAATTAAGCCCTGGTCTCTTGGTTACTAAACCAGTTCGCTAACCATTAGGCTACTCTTTCACTACTACAGTCCCTTTTTTCCTTTAGAGATCTTCTGTGTTTGTCTCATGCTTTCTTGAATTCAGATACAGTCCTCGTCTTTATTACCTCCACTGGGAGGTGCCTGTGGTATGCCGACCTGATTCGGATACTGGTGGATCGACTGTGGTGGCTTCTGGTTTGGAAGGACCTCTTGACGCAGGGGCCACTTCGCATGCCCCAGGTGGATCAATTCTCGCTGACGGCATGGCACTTGAAAGGGCGAGGTTGAAGAAGAATGGATATTCGGGCTCAGTGATAGCAACCTTGCTATACAGGCCCAGAGGAGGTCTACGAACCTGGCGTGCAACCGCATAGGGCACATCTTTGAATCATGGTGCGGAGAGAGGCAGGCGCGCCCTTCCACTGCCTCTGTCCGGACATCTTGGCATTCTTGCAATCCGGTTTTGATAAAGGTCTAGCTGCCAGTTCCTTGAGGGTGCAACTGGTGGCAATTTCCAGTTATCGTGGGAAAGTCCATGGGATGCTGTTGGGTACACACTCAGACATGCTGAGCTTTCTAAGGGCGGTGACCCACCTCTGTCGGCCGAAGAGAGCTGTGGTACCACCTTGGGATCTCAATCTGGTACTGACAGTGCTGTCTGAGCCATTGAGTCGAGCTTCCCTGAAGGCTTTGACTCTGAAAATGGTATTCCTGGTGGCGATTTGCTCAGCACGCAGGATTTCGGAGCTTCAGACCCTGTTGTGCCAGGAGCCATTCCTTTCCTTCTCCAAAGAGAAAGTGGTCCTGTGCCCGGTACCTTCATTTTTGCCCAAGGTGGTGACAGCATTTCTTGTAAACCAGGCCGTTTCCTTACTGGCTTTGGCGAGTGCGGATGTGGGCGAGCACAGATGGGACCCTGCCACTCCGCAGCTGTGCCTCCTGGATGTTAAAAGAGCCCTGTGAAAGTATGTGAAAAGGGCATCATCCTTTCGGAGATCGGGACAGTCTGTTGGTTCTGTTTGGCAGGCCACGCAAAAGTGATGCGGCAGCTAAGGCCTCCATTTCCAGATGGATCAGCGAGGCAATCGCATAGGCGTACATCTTGAAGGGTAAATCAGTGTCGGTGGGGTTGCGGGTGCATTTCACGAGGGCTCAGGCAGCCTCGTGGGCAGAGTATAGTTTAGTTCCACTGGTGTGACCTGATATCTCAAATACGTATTAAAAAAAATTCTAACCATTCATATTTTTTTTTTTAAAGATGGTTAGAATTTTATAATACATATTTGAGATATCAGGTCACAGTGGTTGTACCCACCGAGGCTCACAGGATTGGTGGTTTACATGGGACTAATGGCTGCAACTATGTTTGATTACTTCATTAACATCTCCTTCTTCTTTTCTTGTCTGCTTTTCTCATTAAGAGATTTGTTCCTTAAAAACTGTAGATTCCTTTTAGTGATTATTTATGTATTCACATATTTATTTATTGTTTAGTGTCTTTTAGCTGTACATATAATTTTACGTGTTCGAGGACATTTGATCATGTTCATACTTATATGTATATAGTATTGTTATTCTTATAAGAAAATAAGAAATGCCATACTGGTTCAGACCAAGGTCCATCAAGCTCAGTATCCTGTTTCCAACAGTGGTGAATCCAGGTCACAAGTACCTAGCAGTTTCCCCAAAAGACACAAGTTCCTCAATGCTTGTATTGTGTCAAGCAGTTATATCCTGGGTCCCTTTTAATAATGGTTTATGGACCTTTTCTCCACAAACTTGTCCAAACCTTTTTTAAACCCAGCTACACTAACCGCTTTTACTACATCCTCCGGTAACAAATTCCAGAGTTTGATTACATGTTGAGTGAAAAAATATTTTCTGTTATTAGTTTTAAATAGGTTACCCTTTAGCTTCATTGCATGTCCCCTAGTCTTTATATAATCTCATGACGTAAATGTTTATTTTGTATTTATGATTTTAGTACAGCCAAATAAACCCCTGAGGAAGGCAGAGCTGAAACACAGCCTGTGTCGGGTAAAGGGCTGGCTGGGACACCCCTAAGGGGTTTGTATTGTGCCCCTGACAGAACTCTTAATAAAGGCATTTTCCTGGTTTACCACATATTTCAGAAAGGCTTCACCATGCATGCATGTGAGGACTGCCTCAATCTGTCTTTTTCAGTGGAGCCTTTCTGACATGATTTCACCCCAGGAGACCTGACTTGTCAGTGCTGTTCTGATATTGTTTACTCACTGTTTTTCTTCCTCATGCTGCTGCTGTGAGTCTTTACTTCCTGATAGTACCTTAGGTAGATTTTTGACCCCTTTAAATTTTCCTTTCCATAGTGTCCTGCTAGACCAGTCTAGACAAGTGGGTTGTGTTCCCCTGCCAGCAGATTGGTGGAGACAAAAAAACAATGAAAAGCCCATGTTTCATTGACATCACTCATTCCTCTGTCAGCTTCAGCCACCAGAGAGAGCTTGTCAGTATTTTTGTCTCCAGCAAATGATGGATGGACTTTTTCCACTCTGAAGAAAATCTGAATAATTGAGAGGAAAAGATTGATTAAAGGCTTGTGAATGACCACCTTGAGGGTGACTCTCTCATTAAAGCATGATGTGGGAGGCTCCACTAGACTGCAGTCTTTTTGGCAGCCATAGGAGGAGGGAAAATTGGTTCTCCAGGAACAAGCAGGAAGTCGGTCCTCACATATGGGTGACGTCGGCGCCGACAGAGCCCTCATGCGGAGCAATCCCCAGCTTTCAGAGAAAGCCTTTGGGATTGCATCACGCATGCGCGGTCCCCTTCCAGCCCAAGGGTGCCATCTTGCTCAGTCTCCTTTTTTCCGCTGAGCCCAACGGATGTCATCCAAGTTCCCTCATGAAAAAAGTGTTAAAAAAGCCAGAAAATTACCTTTCTGCCTAGCCGGTTCGACACCGGTTCCCCCTCCCACCTCGGCTCGGTACACCGGTATTGAGTCCGGTTAAATTTTTCATTTTTTGTCCTTAGCGTTTGCGCTCTTTTTCCTTTTAGCTGGCTGACCTCGCAGGGGCCCTTTTTCCCCTGATGACTGCCAGCGTTGTTTAAAAAGTGTGATTGGTGCATGAGGTTAATGTCTCTCACTGACACACATGACTGCTGCCTCTGTTACCTCGGGCCCGACCACGACCTGAAGGTTTGTGGCCCCTGTAAGAAAATGTCTTCCAAGACCTTGAGGAGCAGGCAGCAGCAACATGATAGGATTTTTCCCGAGTCCGCACCCGTCTGGGCCCAGACCTCATCAGAGGCCTCGACAGCTCTCTGATCCTGAGCAGCATCTAGTGTCCTCCAAACGGGGGTCTCCCTCGCGGGAACACCGGAGGAAGAAAAAAATCTGTGAGGGCGGTGTCCTCAGATTGGCTCCGAGCAGCCTGGTCTGTCGCGGGATAGGTCGCGGAGCCCAGCCCACTGCCCCGGATTCTCAGAGTCAGAGAGGCCTGCAAAACTCTCTTGTAAGGAACCACAGACACCGAGGCAGGTAAGCACTGTCCTCGTTGTGGACTCTCCTCCGGGAGAGCCGGCGTCAGCTCCCTACCTGGGGGCTGCGGAGACTCCTGAGCTCGGTCTCAGGATGGTGGACCAGCAGCGGGACATCGACGTCGAAGTCGACCCCAGAGGCCGAAATGATCCTCGAGTCACTAAGGTCTCGAGTCAATCCATGGCCGAGGTCCCCCTCGATCTCCCGTTCGGGACCGAGGTCATTGACACCGATTCCACCAGCGTCGGGGCAGATGAGACTAAAGCCCTCGAGGCCCGGAGCCACTCGATTCCTCCTCGGAGGGGTCCGGTTGGAAAACGGAGGACGAGGAGTCACCAGACACCCACTGGACCAAGTACATTCCCTCTGATTTCCCGGGTTCTGAATCTCGGAGAAGGTCCTCCCCGGAAGACACCCAGTTCTTGGACTTCGGGAAATGGCAAAGGCTTTGTCATGCCTGGCGGAGACCGAGGAAGAGCCTCGAGCCTGAAGAGCTCGAGATCCTCCAGTATGACTTTCCCCCTCGGGAAGCCCTTACTGTACCGGTGCCTCCTATTCTGGAACAGCTGATGCTCCGCATGTGTGAGACACTGGCCTTGATGCCGGTGCTCAGCAGGTGAATAGATTCCATCTATCGAGTTTGGAAGAGCCCTGGGTTCCAGAAAGCACAACTGACACAATACTCCATGGTTGTGGAATCGGCCATGCGCTGGCTCAAGAGCCAGAAGACTTACTCCTCAGTGTCTCCCGGCCGGGAGGCCCACAACATGGATGCCCTCAGCAGAAAGTGCTACTAGAGTTCGATGCTGTAATGCCGAATCCAGACATACCAGCTGTACATGCGCATGTACCTACGAGACCTGGCAAAGGAGATTGCCGGGTTCTCAGCTGGTCTCTCCGAGGGACCTTTACAGCGCTTCCAGGTCTTGTCCACTGGGATCCAGAAGTGCTCGAAGTTTGACTTGAGCAGCCTATGAGGTTTTGAGGTGTCGGCCTGGGTAGCTGCGGCTGGCATCGGTGCATGCCGCCAGACATGGCTACAGATGGTTGACCTGGAGCCATGGGTGCAGGATAAGTTGGTCGATGTCCTTTGCCGGGGTGAAAACCAAGCCCATGACAGAGATGGCTGCCGAGATAGAGTACCTGACCCGGACAAGACTTGAGAAGAAGACTTCTGCCCCTTTTAAGAAGGGGGGCTCTGGTAAGAAGCCCTTCTTTCCGAGAAAAGGTACTGCTTACTGCAACTACCCCACATATCAGGCCTCCCCAGCTCCCCAAAAGGGGCAGCAGGCCAAGGGACAGGGGCATGGCCCGCGAAAGCAAAAAGCCCCCAAGCCCCAGGCACCGGTTCCGGCCCATCCTGGAGGGTTTTTTGGACTCCCAGAGCATAGTCCCTCTCTCCAATGAAGCAAGGCCATGCACAGGAGGAAGGCTGACCCTGTATGCCCACAGGTGGCCAACCATCACAGCAGATACCTGGGTTCTCCAGATAGTCCAAGTGGGCTATCGGCTACATCTCACCCAGGCCTCCTCCCTCTTACTTTCCAGGGAAGCCCTTCAGACCCCTCTTCACAGGGTCTCATAAGAACATAAGATATGCCATAATGGGTCAGACCAAGGTCCATCAAGCCCAGTATTCTGTTTCCAACAGTGGCCAATCTAGGTCATACGTACCTAGCAGTTTCCCCAAGGGACACAGGTTCCACAATGCTTGTATTGGTTCAAGCATTGATATCCTGGGTCCCTTCTTAATAATGGTTTATGGACCTTTCCTCCAGGAATTTGTCCAAACCTTTTTTAAACCCAGCTACACTAACAGCCTTTACTACATCCTCCGGTAGCAAATTCCAGAGTTTGATTACACGTTGAGTGAAAAAATATTTTCTTTTATTAGTCTTAAATAGTTTACCCTGTAGCTTCATTGCATGTCCCCTAGTCTTTCTATATTCTGATAAGGTAAACAATCGATCTACGTTTACCCGTTCCACTCCGTTCATTAATTTATAGATTTCTATCATATCTCCCCTCAGCCGTCTCTTTTCCAGGTTAAAGAGCCCCAACCTTTTTAGCCTTTCTTCATAGGAGTATCCTTCCATCCCCTTTACCATTTTGGTGGCTCTTCTCTGAACCTTTTCTAAAATCGCTATATCCTTTTTAAGATACGGTGACCAGAATTGCACACAATATTCAAGGTGCAGTCTCACCATGGAACGATATAGAGGCATTATAATATCTTTTGTTTTATTTTCCATTCCTTTCCTTATCATACCTATCATTCTATTTGCTCTCTTGGCCGCCGCTGCACACTGGGCCGAGGGTTTTAACATGGTATCCACAATGACGCCTAAATCTTTTTCCTGGGTGGTGGTTCCTAATGTGGAACCTTGCATCGTGTAACCATAGTTTGGGTTGTTCTTCCCTAGGTGCATAACCTTGCACTTGTCCACATTAAATTTCATCTGCCATTTTGATGCCCAGTCTTCCAATTTATCAAGATCCTCTTGCAGTTTTCCACAATCCTCTTGGGTTTTAACAACTTTAAATAGTTTTGTGTCATCTGCAAATTTGATAACCTCACTCGTTATTCCACTTTCCAGGTCATTTATGAATGTCAAAAAGCAGCGGACCCAGCACAGATCCCTGGGGTACACCACTATTCACCTTTCCCCATTGGGAAAATTGGCCATTTAACCCTACCGTCTGCTTTCTAACTTTTAACCAGTTCCTGATCCACAATAGTACACTGCCTCCTATCCCATGACTCTTTAGTTTTGCCAAAAGTCTCTGATGAGGGACCTTGTCAAAGGCTTTCTAAAAGTCCAGATACACAATATCAACCGACTCACCTTTGTCCACCTGATTATTCACTCCTTCAAAGAAACATAACAGATTAGTAAGACAAGATCTTCCTTGTCTAAAGCCATGTTGGCTGTCTCCCATTAGGTCATGACTATCTACATGCTGAGTAATTTTATTCTTTATGATGGTTTCTACCATTTTTTCCCGGTACTGATTCAGGCTCACCGGTCTGTAGTTTCCCGGATCACCCCTGGAACCCTTTTTAAAAATTGGTGTTACATTGGCGATGCTCCAATCTTCAGGTATTAGAGATGATTTTAATGATAGTTCACAGATTACTAATAGCAGGTCTGCAATCTCGTATTTCAGTTCTTTCAACACCTTTGGATGTATACCATCCGGCCCAGGTGATTTGCTACTCTTCAGTTTATCTAATAGTTGTAATACATCTTCCCGATGTATCGATATTTCCTTCAATTCTTCCGCACCTTTAAATACCACTTCAGTCATGGGTAACATCCCTACATCTTCCTCAGTAAAGACTGAAGCAAAGAATTCATTCAATCTCTCCGCTATTGCCTTGTCGCCTCTTAGTGCTCCTTTAACCCCTTTATCATCTAATGGACCACCTGACTCTCTCACAGGTTTTTTGCTACGAATGTACTTGAAAAAGGTCTTTACTTCGCGTTTTTGCTTCCGCAGCAAGCTTCTTCTCAAATTCTCCCTTTGCCTGCCTTATCAATGCCTTGCATTTGACTTGCCAGTGCTTGTGCTGTTTCCAGGTTTCGTCGTTTGGCTCTTTTTCCATTTCCTGAAAGATGCTTTTTTGGCAACAACAGCCTCTCTGACCTCACCTTTAAACCATGCTGGCAGTTTTTTGGACTTCCTTCCACTTTTCTTAAAGCGTGGAATACAGCTGGTCTGGGCTTCCAAGATAGTATTTTTCAACAACCCCCAAGCCTGATGTACGTCTTTAACCTTTGCAACTGCTCCTTTTAGTTTTTTCTTAACTGTTTTTCTCATTTTATCATAGTCTCCCTTTCGAAAGTTAAAAGGTAGTACTGTGGATTTCCTTACTATCCCTCCTCCACTAATTAAATCAAAGGCGATCATGCTATGATCACTATTGCCAAGTGGCCCCAACACCCTTATCTCTTGCACTAGATCTGGTGTTCTACTAAGGACTAGGTCTAATATGGCTTCCCCTTGGTCGGTTCATGAACCAGCTGCTCCAAGAAGCAGTCATTTATTTCATCTAGGAACTTTATCTCCCTAGCATGTCCTGACGTGACACTGACCCAGTCGATACCGGGGTAGTTGAAATCACCCATTATTATTACTGCGTTGTAACTTTTGTTAGCTTCCTTGATTTCTTTGAGCATTTCATCATCCATTTGGTCATTCTGGCCAGGTGCTCGATACTACACCCCCACTGCCATTGCCTTCCCCCTTTTATATGGAATTTCAATCCATATAGATTCTACAGCAGATTTTGTTTCCTGCAAAACTTTAATCCTTTCTGACTCAATGCCCTCTCTAACATAGAGCGCAACCCCTCCACCAATTTGATCAGCTCTATCATTACGATATAGTTTGTACCCAGGTATCACAGTGTCCCACTGGTTGTCCTCCTTCCACCATGTCTCTGATATTCCAATCATATCTAACCTTTCATTTAGTGCTATATATTCTAACTCTCCCATCTTATTCTTTAGACTTCTAGCATTTGCATACAAGCATTTTAGAGAATGTATTTTATTCATGTTAATTTGGCTATTGTTAGACATGGGTAAATTGGGATCTTTAAGCTCTGTCTGCTCCATACTTGAGGGCATTTGGGCTACTTTACTCTTTTGTGGAACCTCTCTGCTTTTGGTAGTATCCTTCAAAGATACATTCTTCCGAACCATCCGCTCTTGGGCGACTGTCAGCTTTCCCCTAATATCTAGTTTGAAAGCTGCTCTATCTCCTTTTTAAAGGTTAATGCCAGCAGCCTGGTTCCATCCCGGTTAAGGTGAAGCCCATCCCTTCGGAAGAGCCCCTCCTTTCCCCAGAATGTTCCCCAGTTCCTAACAAATCCAAAACCCTCATCTCTGCACCATTGTCTCATCCACGCATTGAGACTCCGGAGCTCTGCTTGCCTTTTGGGTCCTGCGCATTGAACAGGAAGCATTTCTGAGAATGCTACCATGGAAGTTCTGGATTTCAACTTCCTACCTAAAAGCCTAAATTTAGCCTCCAGAACCTCCCTACCACATTTTCCTATGTCATTGGTACCGACATGTACCAAGACAGCAGACTCTAACCCAGCACTATCTAAGACCTTATCTAGGTGGCGCGTGAGGTCCGCTACCTTCGCACCAGGCAGGCATGTTACCAGGCGATCCTCACGTCCACCAGCCACCCAGCTATCTACATGCCTAATGATCGAATCACCAACTATAACGGTTGTCCTAACCCTTCCCTCATGGGCACATGGCCCTGGAGAAACCTCCTCGGTGCGAGAGGGTTTTACATCACCTGGAGGACAGGTCCTAGTTACAGGATCACTTCCTGCCACACCAGGGTGATGCTCTCCTGTCACGTGACCTCTCTCCTCCATGGCAACAGGGATGCTGCCAGACTGGAGGTGGGACTTCAGGACTAGATCCCTGTAGGTCTCGTCTATGTACCTCTCTGTCTGTTTTATGCTTTCCAAGTCTGCTATTTTAGCCTCTAGAGAACGGACTCGTTCCCTGAGAACAAAGAGCTCCTTGCACCTAGTGCACACGTAAGACCTCTCACCAACTGGGAGAAAATCATACATGTGACACTCAGTGCAAAAGACTGGAAAGCCCCCATCCCGCTGCTGGACTGCTGTCTGCATCTTAGTTTTAAGTTTGTGTTTAGATCTAAGTTCTTTACTTACTAAGGGTTGCTATGGATATTTATACTAATAAAACTGTACCTAATACTTGTAATATACCTTGTTCACCTGAAGCTTAACTAATCGCAGGTCCTTAGTGTATGACTGATTTGGGTAATGAGCTTCACCTGAGAGCACTTCCTGCCTTTTAAGGTGTGTAAGTACCTATAAAGCTACGATTATCCCAGGGGTGGGTGGGTGTGGGGAGGGAGGGAAATAACACTTATTAAAAGAGGGCTGCTATACAGTACCCTGTCTTGTGCTGCTGAGGTAAGCTGTATTCTGATTTGATTTAAATTATAGCTCTTAGCTGCTGCTAGGCTCTAACTTCTTATGAAATTTAAACTACAAGCTCTCTGCTAGGTTCTAAATTTAACCAGAAAGCTCTCTTCTGTGTTTTAAATTTAAGCTAAAAGTACTTTGCTGGGGGCGGAGCCAGCGCGAAGCCAACATGGAGGTGTAAGTCCTCTTCTCCTGGGCCTTTTTGCACAAATCCTGTGACCTACCCGTTAGAGACGACTCCCCAGCTGTTGAAATAAGCGGTGGTCCAGCGGAAATGTTGGGGAGCAAACAAACCCGCCTCGAGTTTTCCTCCGCGCCTGCGACAACCGGGTCGAAGAGATCTAAATCAGACCCGCTCTCACCGCTCAAGCCGACGGCCCAGCAAAGCCCGCAGGAAGACTGGAAGGAGCTGCTAAAAGAAGTGCGGGCCATACATAGTCGGGTTGACTCTAATGGCGAGACACTCTCTTCTCTACAGGAGGATCTAAAAGATTTGAACTCGCAATTCCAATCGCTCTCCACTCGAGTCGACAAGGTTGAGGAAGTGGTGAAGGAGCACGACAGTAAGTTGCAACGGGCTCAACACATGGCGTGCAAGGTGGACTGGCTAGAGCGGAGCGTGGAGGACATGGGCAATCGCGCTCGTCGGAACAACATCCGCCTGATCGGTCTCGGCGAGGGAGCTGAAGGAGGGGATCCTATTCATTTTATGGCAGCCTTTTTACCTAAACTGTTGAAAATTACTTTTGACCCTCCGCTGGAGATTGAACGGGCGCATAGGATCCCGGCGGCTCCCGCCGGCTTCAACTCTCACAACGCGAGCCCTCGTCCTTTTATTATGTGCCTGCTGAGGCATCAGCAGGTCCTGCAGATTTTCGCCGCAGCCAAAGCCGGCCAGCCACTTCAGCATGAGGGCCGTAAAATCTTTCTCTATCAGGATTTCTGCAAGCGCACGGTGGAGAGACGGAAGCAATTTTTGGAGCTCCGGCCTAGACTCCGTAATCTCCAGGCTCGATTTGGCCTGTTCAGTCCAGCGCGTCTCAAAGTCACCCTTAATAACTGTACCAAATCATTTGATGACCCTGGACTGTTGCGCAAATTTATTGAGGACCAAGAGGAGCTGGCAATGCAGCAAAGTTGATCTGTTGCCTGCTTGCTATTTGGCTTGCTGAGACCGCATGGTTGCTGTTGGACCTTGAGAGTTCGCTGGCGCAGGGTTGGTCTGTTACATGGGGATCCTATGGTATTATTTTGGACGGTGGTCGGGAATTAAACAGTTTGTACGCTGATTGTAAGGGGCTGCTCCATGTTCTGTATGCGCTTCTACTGTCTCACCCTAACTGGTTTTTTCTTATTTTGGGTTGGGAGGGGTATTGGGCTCACTGAGGGTTATAAGAGCAGATATAGAAGGGTTATGTGCTCTGCTGACTGGGTACTTGATGATATTGTGTCGAATACATGGCTAGCGGGCTGAAGATTCTATCTCTCAATGTAAAGGGGCTTCGATCTCCTAAGAGGAAGAAAATATTACTGTATTGTAAGCGTCAGTCTGCTGACGTCATTTTACTTCAGGAGACGCACTTGTCCGCCTCTGAAGCGAGCAAATTGGCAGATGGGCATTTCCAGCTTGCTGGTTGTTCCCCTGCTGTGCACAGGAAAAACGGGGTCATCACTTTAATTAAAGCTGTGTTGGGTTCCTACCTGGTCAGTTCCTGTCATGATGATGCTGGGAGATGGGTTAAATCTTTCATCAAGGTGGGTAGTGAAGTATTGGCTATTGTCAATGTTTATGCTCCTAATGTTGATGACCCCGTCTTCTTTTGCAATCTCAGTGGGATTATCCACGAGGATCCAGAGGCTCTGGTAATAGTCGGGGGGATTTCAATTTGGTAAGTGACCCCTTACTGGACAGATCTCCTGGCAGGGTCGAGCGCTCTTCTCGTGCGCACTCTGCGCTTCTCTCTCTGCTTGGTTCCTGTGGCCTAGTAGACATCTGGCGATTATTTCACCCTCGGGAAAAGGATTTTACCTTCTTCTCCCCAGTCCATAACTCTCTCTCACGAATAGATTTTTTCCTGCTCTCCCAGCCTTTGATTCCCTGCTGCCGAGATGCATCTATTCTGAGTAGGACAGTCTCAGATCATGGTGCTATTTGTGTAGAGATTGAACTAGCAGATCTGGAACGTCCGAACAAGTCTTGGTCTTTCAATCGTGCGTGGCTGGCTGACCCCGCGTTCCAGGAGGAAGTGCGGGGGGCTATCGCCTCTTTTTTTTACTGGAATAAAGCGGGGGATACCTCTAGCTGGGCTCGCTGGGAGGCCTTTAAAGCCTCAATAAGAGCGGTGGTCACTAGTTATGCTATTAAAGAGTCTTATCGGCTGGCGGCCAAGTTGATCGCATTAGAGGCCCAGATCCGTGCTGGTGAGCGACTGTGGCTGGCCCGACCTACTCCTAGTATCCTTACTCGTCTACATAGACTTCGATTTCAGTATAATGAGCTCTTAAGTTCAGAAGTCGAGCACATTATGTTGAAACAAAAAGCTCGGTTTCATGTCGAGAAGAATAAGGCCGGCAGGCTACTTGCCCATACTTTACGTGGGAAACAGAGTAGACCTAGAGTAACCTCTTTATTATCTAGTACTTGTGAACAACTGATTAAAGATGAACACATTGTTGCGGAATTTGCTAAGTACTACAGCTCGCTTTACGCCTCTGAAACATCGGCGGACCCTGTAGCTTTCGCTCGGTTCGTAGATGGCCTTGACCGACCGGTGTTAGAGGAGTGCCAGGCTCGTGAGCTCGGGAAGCCTTTTACCTGTTCTGAGCTCCTTTCAGTAATCCAGACACTGCCTTCTGGGAAAGCGGTTGGTCCTGACGGTCTCCCCGCTGAATTTTACAAAGTCTTTGGCGAAGATCTTGTTCCATATTTGTTGGAATATTACAGTGAGCTGGCTCAAGAAAATAGCCCTACTGGTAGATTTTCCGAAGCCACTATAGTGGTCCTGGAGAAACCGGGTAGGGACCCCAATTTGGTAACTAATTATAGACCTATTTCCCTTCTGAACGCCGATTATAAGATTTATGCTAGTGTCTTGGCGCGCCGCTTAGCGGACGTCATTGCAGGCCTCGTACACCCAGATCAATGTGGGTTCGTGCCTGGAAGAGCAACAACTGATAACGCTCGTCTCTTATGCAATCTGCTTGAGCAGGTTTCGTCGGCAGATACCCCCTATGTGGCTCTCTCCCTGGATGCTGAAAAAGCATTTGATAGGTTGGAATGGCCGTTCATGTTCTTCATCTTGCGATGGTTTGGCCTTGGGGAGGATTTTATTCATAAGGTAGAGGCACTTTATTCCTGCGCCTCTGCCAGTATCTATGCGAACGGCATCCTTTCGCGTCCTTTCACTCTCCATAGAGGAACTAGACAGGGGTGCCCCTTATCCCCCTTGTTGTTTAACCTAGCGTTAGAGCCCTTGGCTATCGCTATTCGTGCGAGGGTGGATCTTAGGGGGGTACAGATCGGGCACTCACGGGTCAAATTATCTGCGTACACCGATGATTTGTTGCTTTTTGCGCAGCCCGGGGAGATCGCACATATCCTGGCTTTGTTTGATGGCTATTCCCATATCTCGGGGTATAAGATTAATTGGTCTAAATCGGTGGCCTTCCCCCTTAACTGCGTCGCCAATTCGGCTGATTTGGCGGACTTCCCTTTCAAGTGGGAGGCGGGCAGTGTCAAGTACCTAGGGGCATGGTATAACGCGTCGGCGGAGGTGATGATCCAAAAAAACATGGAAGAGCTGCTTCTTTTCTTCGGCATAAGACCTTAACTTGGTCTCCCCTGTGTCTCTCCTGGTGGGGCCGGTTGGAGGTTATCAAAATGTCTCTCACCCCAAAGATTAACTATGTTTTGGGTATGCTCCCTTTTCATATCCCTTCAATATGGTACAATAAAATTGAACGTTCTCTCATTTCCTTTTTGTGGAATGGGAAGCAACCTCGCATTGCTACTAAGAAGTTAAAAATGCCAAAAGATCGCGGGGGAGTGCATTTTCCTGACTTCCGCCAGTATCATCAAGCCCTTCTAATCAAGCAGGGAGCTTTGTGGCTTTCTGAGAGCGAACATGGCCGTCGTCCGACCTGGCTGTCAGTGGAGGCCTGCATAGTCGCTCCTTGTCCGCTTCCATACCTATTGGGAGCCCACTATCCGGACAGGGCCCCGGTAGGGAGGGTTATTAGGTCTACTCAAGGGGCTTTTTTAGAATTGGCCCGGTCCATTGATCCAGAAGATCTCCCTTCGCTGCAAACCCCGTTATGGTGGAACCCCCGTTTTCGGATTCGCGGGTGTCGGTTCGCCTGGAAGGGTTGGCAGAAGCGGGGAATATGGTCTCTCGGGCAATTGCTCAATGGCAACGGGTGGATAGATTTTGCGGAACTTCAGAGGGTGTTCTCTTTGCCTGCCTCCTTTTTCTTTCAATGGGTCCAGCTCAAGCATTGTGTTGTGGCTTCCCATTTTCCCATCCAGGAATCTGTGCTTGTCAAGGGAGGTACCCTACTTCGTTGGTTGGGTGCCACCGCTCTTCAACAAGGTGCTACATCCAAAATATATGCCCTCTGGCGGACTACTACTTTTAAATTGCCTGCGGGCCTAGCTCGGGTATGGGAGACGGAGATCTCCCGGAAGCTTACCACTTCTGAGTGGAGGCTCCTTTGGGGTCCCATTACCAGAGTCTCTCGGTCAGCTGCTATTACTCAATCATTATATTTCTTTATGTACAGGGCCTTTCTAACTCCGTCTAAGATGGCCAGGTGGGGCTCCGGTATTTCAGACAGATGTTGGTCCTGCTTCGGGCATCCTGCTACATATAAACACATGTTTTATGATTGTCCCCTGGTCCAGGCTTTCTGGAGTCGGGTATGGTCCAGGATACAATCGGTTCTGCATTTTTCGGCAGATCTGCATTGGAGTACGCTTTTTTTGCGTTCTCTAAGTGTTTTTCCTGCAGGATGCCGGGTCCGCTCCTTTTTATTTAATTTTATGATGGCTATCGCCCTCAAGATGATCCTCTGGAAATGGAAATCTTTTGGTGCCCTGAGCCTGGACGGCTGGTGGAACTTAGTGTGTCACTATGCTAAGTTGGAGAAAATTTATGGCAGACTCCACCAGCCGGGCCAGGTGGATCTTAACATTCACAGATGGTCCCTGCTTGATCTTTTTGTGGCCCGTTCCCAGGTTGCCTAAGATGGAGTAGACGCCTTTCTCCTTCTCTTTTTTTTTTTTTTTGTTTGTCGGAGTAGATGCCTGAACTCTGTGAGCCCGAGTGGGAGGGATGGGGGGGGTTATAGGGGTTGGGTGGGTTTTTCTTTCGGTTTTGTTAACTGGGGACTGTGTTGAATAAGTTTATTGTGTCATGCATATGTTATCTTTTTGTGGTTTATGAAAATCTAAATAAACGCTTTAAAAAAAAAAAAAAAAGTACTTTGCTGATGCTAGGCCCTGACTGACTATTAAGTTTAGACTACAAGCTCTCTGCTGGGTTCCAAATGTAACCAGAAAGCTCTCTTCTGTGTTTTAAATTTAAACTAAAAGTACTTTTCTGTTACTAGGCCCTGATGCAGGCCTTAAGACAAATTCAGTAAGAGTCCATCTGAGTGCTATTGCAGCTTCCCTCAAGCCTCTAAATGGACAGCCTGTTTCCTCTCATCCCCTTGTAGCAAGGTTCATGAGAGGCCTCCTTTTAACAAAGCCTCCCATTAGACCACCTCCGGTGGCATGGGACTTAAATTTGGTTCTTGGTCAGCTTATGAAGCCGCCTTTTGAACCTTTAGCTACTGCCTCCTTGAAATACCTTTCTTGGAAGGTTATCTTTCTCATTGCAGTCACATCAGCACGCCGCATCAATGAATTGCAAGCACTAGTAGCTAATCCACCTTATATAAGGTTCCATCATGACAAGGTGGTCCTTAGGACTAATCCACACTTTATGCCTAAGGTGGTCTCGCCTTTTCACCTCAACCAAGAGGTCTACTTACCTGTCTTTTTTCCAGGGCCTCATGCATCAAGTGCAGAGAGGAATCTTCATACCCTGCACTGTAAAAGAGCTCTGGATTTTTACTTACAGAAGACACAACAACATAGAAAGTCTTCTCAACTCTTTGTTGCTTTTGATCCTTCTCATTTGGGACAACCAGTCTCCAATAGAACACTTTCCAACTGGATTGCCCAATGTATTTCTTTCCCCTATCAGAACAAGAACATTTCTCTGGAGGGCCATGTCACAGCTCACAATGTGAGAGCCATGGCAGCCTCAATGGCTCACCTGAACTCTGTGTCTATCGACGATATCTGTCGAGTAACCACTTGGGCCTCGGTTCATACCTTCACAGCCCATTACTGTTTGGACAAGGACTCCCGCAGGGATGCCTTGTTTGGTCAGGCTGTTCTCAAACACCTGTTCCATACTTAATCAACTCCTACCCACCATCCCTCAGGGGATGCCAGAGATCCAGGTGGGGAAGTGCAGCCCTGTCCCAGGGACACACAACTTATGGGCTCTCTCCCTGGCATCAAAAGCTAGGGAGTCCCCATATGTGAAGACTCATTCCTGCTTGTTCCTGGAGATAGCAAAGTTACTTACCTGTTACAGGTGATCTCTTGGATCAGCAGGAATAAGTCTTCACAACCCACCCCACCTCCCCTAGGAGTTGTCTCTATCTCTCTTCCTTTCCCTCTCTCTCCCTCTTTGTCTCAGCTATAAAACTCAACTGAGGAGAGACAGTTGGAAAAGGCGGGAAGGCAGCACGCATCCGCTGTGGGATGCTCCCAGAAGCTTTCTGATTGGACGCTGGGGAGCGTTCCTGCGCAGGGTCCGTCGGTACCGACGTACCCATATGTGAAGACTTATTCCTGCTGTTCCCAGAGATCACCTGTTACAGGTAAGTAACTGTGCTTTCCTGCTTGTTCCTGGAGATAGCACAGTTACTTACCTGTAACAGGTGATCTCTGGGAACAGCAGGAATAAGTCTTCACAACCCACCCACCTCCCCTAGGAGTTGTGCTCTCTCTCTCTTTCTCTCTCTAATTTGTCTACTTCCCTCCTTCGGTCTCAGCTACAAACCCAACTGATGAGAGGGAAGTGAATGGGCAGGAAGGCAGCGCACATGCACGTGGGATGCTCCCAAAAGCTTTCTTTTTGGACGCTGGGGAGCGTTCCCGCGCAGGCTCCGTCAGTACTGACGTACCCATATGTGAAGACTTATTCCTGCTGTTCCCAGAGATCACCTGTTACAGGTAAGTAACTGTGCTTTCATACTTGTTCCTGGAGATAGCATAGTTACTCACCTGTAACAGGTCATCTCCGGGAACAGCAGGAATTTAGTCTTCACAACCCACCCACCTCCCCTAGGAGTTGCATCTCTCTATCTATTTCTTTCCCTTTCCCTCTCTCTCTCTTTGTCTCAGCTTTAAACTCAACTGGAAAGAGGCAGTTGGGAAAGGCGGGAAGGCAGCACGCAGGCACTGTGGGATGCTCCCAAAAGCTTTCTAATTGGACGCTGGGGAGTGTTCCCGCGCAGGCTCCGTCGGTACCTACAATACCCCATATGTGAAGACTAAATTCCTGCTGTTCCCGGAGATCACCTGTTACAGGTGAGTAACTATGCTTTCTCTGTGGACAAGTAGGAAGTAAGTCCTCATGTATGGATGACGTCTTCAACAGAGCCCTGCATGGGAATGATCCCGAACTTGCAATAGAAGCTTTTGGGAGGCTCCATTGCATATGCATGCCTGTCTTTCTGTCTGCCACACCACCATCTTCACCATCTTCCCCAGTCTTTTCTGTGGAGCCCCTAGTATGTGTCCCTGCACAGTCAGAAGTTTTTTTTGCTTTTAGCCCCCCCCCCCCCCCCTTGAGGTCTCTCTTCTATCTAGTTTTCACCGCCTGTCATTGGTAGTGCTGGCCTCGGTAATGTTGCTTTCATTTTTTTTGTTTTTGTCCTTTTTTAAATTTGTTGTTTTACAGTGACTGGCACCATGAAGCCATTTGACTTCGTCATGGCCATGTTCCCAGACATGTCCCAGAAGCCAGCAAGCAATGTTAAGAAATACACCCAGGGTGCCCGGACCCATTGGTCACAGACTGGCACAATTGGTGTCTTCAATGCCTGGGCCCCAACCACTAGCCCACTTCTTGTAGTCTGTGCTTGCAGGTGTTTGTCTGTCTATTTATTTATTTATTTAACCATTTTTCTGTCAAAGTGGTTTACATTGTAACAGAATATATTATATAGAATAAGGAAACCAAACTTGGACATAACATAATCTATTAAAAAAAAGTCATGGGAGAAAAATAAGTGTTTAGATTGGATTAGCTAATTAGTAATTAGTCACGGCATGTTGTCCAAGAAGTAGTAGTCTTTAAATATATACATATGTATGTCTTTAAGGCCTTTTTGAACATTGATGTGTCTATAGTCCTCCTTAAAAAGTCAGGGATAGAATTCCATAATTGCGGTGCTTAGAGAGAGAAAGCTCTTTTCTAGGTAGTATAGGAAGTTTTTGTGAACAGTGGTACATGTAGTAGATTCTGTGAGCTTGTTCATTGATTTTTGGTATAAGGTGTAGTATCAAGTAAGGTGAGGAGATGGGGTGATGATAGTTTGTTAATAATCTTGAAAATTGTGAAAATTGATGACCAGAAGGGGCCTGAAGGGTTGGGAGAAGCAGCGGGAATCCCTCTTTGGGCCGACTGATTCAATATATTTGACCCAGTCATTGACCCAGATGTCCTTGCATGGCACTGCAGAGGCATTGCCATCGGGAGGAGCCCGAGCAAACTCTGAGCCAAGGGGCTGTGGTACCTTGGAGCAAAGGATCTCCCTTGACCTTCACTTTGAAATGACCCCGTCATCGTCGAAGGGGGATTCCGAGCACCAAGCCATGGTCCATGTGCAGAGACATCAGAGCCCTTCCTAATGCGACATGGAGAGTGATGGCTGGAAGTGGTTTGTCAATTCCTCAGATGAGAGGAATCGATGCCCAGGGTACCGGAGGGGCACTGAGAATCCCCCTATTTCTACACCTTCATGGATTCCTCAACAGGGGTGCTGGAGCCAGTGGCTGAAGTTGTAATTCTGGCCTCAAAGTCTTCGGATGTGGCAGTCTTGAACACCTTTGAGCCCTCAAGGCCCATGTCGTGGCAGTGTTGGCCATGCAACCGGCTGGCCCCTCAGTTCCTAGGGCATTGCCACTGCAAGCAGTGCAGCCAATCTTCAGGACCCATGCGCTGCCTGCCATTTCAGGTGTTTTGGGCTGGCGATTGCAATCGATGCCGATTTCTATGGACATCTCCCTATCGAGTATTTTAGGGTTTGATGCCCTGATGAGGCTGCGGAAGCACTCAGTGCAACATCGGTCTCTGAGGCACTTTTCCCCGCACATGTCACTCCCTGGCCTGTCTGTCGATGAGACATGTTCAGTGGACTCTGAGGACACAGTTGAAACATGCCATTGGCTGTCTTAGGGAGAGGGTGGCGGTCACTGTGCCTCTGGTCTCCCCTGCACTGGTGGCTGGAACCACAGAACTTGCTCAGCGGTCTCTGTTTTCAGGCATCACCCGCTCCCACAGGATGCTGATGACGGATGTGTCCAAGCTGGGCTGGGGAGCTCATCTGGATGGCCAACACACACACTACTTGTGGTCCGAGTAGGAGAGCCTTCACCAAATCAATTTTTTGGAACTTTGTACCATAGCAAATGCCCTCTGAGCATTCCAGGTTCATTTGGCCAACCAGTCTATGCTGATTCAGACAGACTATTAGGTGGCGATGTATTATGTCAACAAGCAGAGTGACATGAGGTCATATCTCCTGTGCTGGGAAGTGGTCTGCTTGTGGAAGTTTGCCATCACTCATGGGATGGAGCTGAGTGTTACTTATCTGCCCGGGGAATTCAACTTCCTGGCGGACCAGCTGAGCCATGTCCTCCATCCGCACAAGTGGACCCTCAACAAGGAGGTTGTGGGGTGAATCTTTTGGAACTGTGCTACTCCCATGATAGCTCTCTTTGCCACTCTGTGCAATGCCCAAGTGGGTCAGTTATGCTCCAAGGTCATGTCAGCGACCTTCTGGTATCGGATGCCTTCCTCATACACTGGGGACTGGGCCTGCCATACACCTTCCTTCCCATTCTGCTCGTGGCAATGACCTTGCTGAAGCTGTAGGCTGACATGGGCATGATGATTCTCATCGCCCTGTATTGGTTCATGCAGCTGTGGTTTCCCTACTGGTCCAGTTCTCTGAGGGATTCTCTATGGTGGGGCTCTGCCCTGGATCTCATCTCTCAGGAGGATAGGATCTTGCAGCATTCCAATATCTGGTCCTTGTTCCGCACGGCGTGGATGTTGAATGGACAAGTCCTCTTGGAGCTCAACCTGCCTTAGAATGTTACAGAAATTCTTCTGGTCTCCCGCTTGTTTTCTACATGACAGTCTTATGCACTTAAGTGGCAGAAGCTCTCCTCCTGGTGCATTGGCCAGGCCCTGGATTCCTTCTTCTGCAACGTAAACAGGTTGTTGGAGTATTTCCTGCACTTCTCAGACTCCAATCTAGAGTCCTATTCATTCAGAGTCCACCTGAGCGTGATTGGGGCCTACCATCGCTATTCATCCCCTGGTGGTTTGCTTCATGAGGGGCTTACTCCTTTCTAAATGTCTGGTCAAGACCCCGCCGGTGGCTTGGGACCTTAATGTGGTTCTGGCACACCTCTTGTTGGCTTCCTTTGAGCTGCTCCCTGCCCTCTGAAAGGTCTTATTCTTGATGGCGGCCACTTCAGTACGCTGTGTCACTGAGCTCGAGGCCTTCGTGGCACACCTGCTGTACACCAAGTTACACCATAATTGGGTAGTCTTGCGCCCGCATCTGCGCTTCCTGCCAAAGATGGTATCTGCTTTCCACCTTATTTGTACTACTTACTTTCTTCCCCTGGCCTCACATCAATAGAGGGAATGCAGTGCTGCACATGTTGGACTGCAAGCGAGCCTTGACCTTCTCCTTGAGCCATCAAAGCCCTACCGTAAGTCCACCCAGCTGTTTGTTTTGACCCTAGCAAGCTGGTGGCTGCTGTCTCAAAACACACTGTCAACTTGGCTAGCAGACTGAATCTCATTTGCTATGCCCAAGCAGGCCTGAGTCTTGATGGTCATGTCCCGACTCACAATGTCCAAGCCATGGCTGCATCAGTGGCCAACTTGTGCTCATTCTCCTTGGAGGAGATCTGCAGTGCTGCAATGTGGTCTTTGGTCCACACATTCATAGCTCCATTACTGTCTGGATGTGGAATCCTGACGTGACAGCAATTTCAGCCAAGCTGTACTCTGGCATCTCTTTGGGAATTAGGTTCCAATTCCTTCCTACTAGCCATTCTGTCTGTCCAGGCTGCCAAGAATGGTATTCCTCAGTGATGTTGTACGCTGAAGATGTTGAATCAGTCGAGTCCCCTAGAGCAACTACCAATGATGATTTTGTCATTCTCTGTTTTTGTTGCCCCTGTTGGACTTTTGGCTGCCTCGGTTTTTGGTAGCCTGTAGCTTGGGAGTTTCATACGTGAGGACTTACGGAAAAAGCGTAGTTACTCACCTGTAGCAGATGTTGTTCTTGGACGGTTGGAATAAATCGTCACAACCATCTCTCCTTCCTGAGGAGGAGTTTTTTTGGGCTAAAACGTTTGTATTCTAGTGGAGAAGATGGCACTGGGGTAGGCGGGAAGGCAGGCGTGAGGCTCCATTGGTGACGTCACCCATATGTGAGGATTTATTCCTGCTGTCCACAGAGAACACCTGCTACAGGTGAGTAACTATGCTAACTTTGCACTTGTGCACATTAAATTTCATCTGCCATTTGGATTCCCAGTCTCTAGGCTAGATGGTTAGTTTTTTCAATGGAGAAGGGTGAATATAAGAGTTTCCTAGGGATCTGTATGGAGCCATTGCTTTTTGACATTTATAAATGATTTGGAAATGGGAATAGAGGGTGAGGTGATCAAATTTGCAGCCCCAAAATTACTCAAACATGCTACATCACAAGAGGATTATGAAAAATTGCAAGAGGACCTTCCAGAGCAGGGACTGTCTTTTACATGTAAATGTACAGCACTGGGTATGCCTTGTAGTGCTATACAAATAAATAGTAGCAGTGGAAATTGGGGAGACTGGATAGTGCAAATGTCAGATAAAATTTTATGTGGACAAATGCAAAGTTATATACATAGGGAACAGTAGCCAAACTATACTTACATGATGTAAGGTTCCTCATTAGGAGTTGCCCAGGAATAGGATCAAAGCATCATTATGGATAAAATGTCAGAATTCTCTGCTCAGTGCGTAGCGGTGCTCAAGTGAAATAATAAAATGCTAGGAGTTCTAAGGAAAAGAATGGAGAATAAAACAAAGGATGTCATAATGCCTCTGTATCGCTCTATGGTGCAACTTCATCTTGTTTAATGTGTGCAGTTCCAGACGCCGCATCTAAAAAAGATATAGTGGAATTGCTGAGGGAGATAACCTAGAGTTCTTTAAAAATGAGTGGATTGTAATGAGTTAATATGAATCAGTTGTTCAGTACTTCAAAAAGTACAACCCTGGTGAACTGGTGAAAATCTATTGCTTATCTTTAGGATTTTGCCAGTTACGTGTGTCCTAGATTCACCACTGTTGTAGACAGGATGCTGGGCTTGATGGATGTTTGGTCTGACCCAGTATGGCCAATGCTGAGTTCTTAGGTTCTTATTGCTGCGCCAACACACTGCGTAGACTGCACCTTAAGAGGAGTAAAAGTAGGCCAAGGCAGTTAACCTGGCATCTCTTGATTATTACTCTGGGATGGAGTCGGGGCATCTGGGGAATCTGAGTATGAGTGAGTTTTTCTCAGAGGAGAGATCTCCAAGCTTACCCTCAGGTCCCTCACTACTTCGTGAATGAAGAAATTCACTTCCAGAGATGGCGTGCTTCATAAGTTTTGTAAGAGAGAGAGCTAAATCTATCCCTTCCAGATTTTCCTGTTAGTCCAGTTCAGTCATGTGGATTGTGTTCCCCTACCAGCAGATGTGGAGGTCTCAGAAAGAATTAAAAACCTCTGACAACATCACTGCTACTAATGCTGATGCAGCTAGGGGAACACTTCAGTATTTCTCTGTCTCCAGCACATGGTGGACACTGTTCTGATACAATTTGGTTTGAAATTGTTTGCTCCCGAGCAGCCAATTGAAAGGGTTCTTTACCAGTAGAGCTCGACAGTGGATGTCTTACCTTGAATACCCCATTGTCATTTCCCACATGGAGGAGGATAAAAAGGTTCTGCTCCCAATCAGTATTAGGGACCGGTTGAGCAGCCAGGATTCTGTGGGATCAAGGCCCTGGTTTTAATCCATCCTTGAGTGCTTTGATTTCTCCCATCCTGCTCCCCCCCTGCCTCTCCCTCCCCCCCAAGGAAGAAGTAAGAGAGGTATGTGCCTGGAGATCTGATAGCAGGAGAGCAGTGTGGCATCCATGGCTAGCATACCGGGACAAGTACAGTCTTATATTGGATTCCAGTGCCTGCATCCTTGCAGCCACTGTCATGCGGGGTAGCCCAAGTTTGCCTGTTTTTGTGTAGTTTTGTCATCTAGTCCAGAGGGGGCGTCTTACTCCTTGTCTCTGAATTAGTTTACAGCCGCGCATGTGTTAGGCCTTTGTTATTGCATATGCTTGCTAGCTATGCAACACATTTGTTCTGCCTGTCTTAGTTGCATGTTTGTTCTGCATGCCTGAACTGTGCACATGGGTTGCACAGCTGAAGCACACACAGGCTGCACAAGTAAGCACATTTGAAGATATGTGCATTGTCTGCAGTATATGTCACTTCCTTGTTAGCTGCTGTGAGTGTTCTTGCTGGATATGTGGAACAGTGCCATGGTTGGAAAATGCCCCTGCATGTGAATAGCCCCTATTTATCTTTTCACCTATACTTTTGGGATTCACTGCTCACATGCACATAGATTTGCATCAAGGACTGTTATTAGCTATAGAGGAACTGTCTGGTCTGTGGCAAGTGCCCAGTAGGCCCTATAGTCTCCCATTGTGGGCACAATGCAAAGAATCATGAGATCCAGAAGGTTCATCTATATGTTGCCTTTTTGTAGTCCAGAGGTATACTGGTCTGAGGCCAGCCTCTGGCAATTAAAAAAGAAAAGCGTTTCAGAAAGACTATAGAGATTGACTCCCTTGAACCCTACTGGGAAAGGAATGCTTCCACAGCTATTTTCAGGATGGATGGTTAGAGGAGCAAGGATGCCTTCCCTTCAGGACATCTTGTCAAGAATTATTCTTTCACCATCAAACGCGGTCTATCTGGCAGTAGAGTTCTGCTTTTGATGGTTCTTGAATCTCCTGGTTGTCCCACCATGGAGCCAGTGAAGAGGCCCTTGGTGAAGACAGGTTTGAGCCCAATGTTAACTCCTCTGCAGAAATGATCACATCAACACGCGGGACTGAAGTTTCTCCAGGAACAAGCAGGAAGTCAGTCCTCATGTATGGGTGACGTTGGCACTGAAGGAGCCCTCATGAGGAGCAAATCCCCAGCTTTCTAAGAAAGCCTTTAGGACTTGCATCACGCATGCACGGTCCCCTTCCCGCCCAAGGATGCCATCTTGCTCCTTTTTTCCGTGGAGCCCAGCGGACGTCGTCCAAGTTCCCTTGCGAAAAAAGTGCTTAAAAGTCAGAAAAATTCTTTTGTGTCTGACCGGTTCGATGCCGGTTCCCCTTCCCGCCTTCAGCTCGGTACACCGGTATCGAGTCCAGTCCAAGTTTTTTGTCCTTCGTGACTAGCGTTTGTGCTCTTTTTCTTTTTCACTGGCAGCCCGGTCCTTTGACCTCGCAGGGGCCATTTTCCCCCCAAAGGCTGCCAGCGGGTTTAAAAAGTGTGATTGGTGTACAAAATTAATGTCCCTCACTGACACACACGAATGCTGTCTCCGCTGCTTTGGGCCTGACCACAACCAGAAGGTCTGTGGCCCATGTAGGAAAATGTCCTCCAAGGCCTTGAGGAGTAGGCAGCAACAGCATGATTGGATTTTTCCTGAGTCCGCACCCGCCTGGGCCCAGACCTCGTCGGAGGCCTCAACATCTCGGGAGCTCTCTGATCCTGAGTAGCGTCGAGTGTCCTCCGAAAAGGGGTCTCCCTTGCGGGAACATCAGAGGAAGAAGAAATCTGTGAGAGCGGCGTCATTGGATGACTCCGAGCGGCCTGGTCCCTCGTGGGCCAGGTCGCGGAGTCCTGACCGTCGCCCCGGATCCTCTGAGTCAGAGCGCCCAGCGAAACTCCCTCACAAGAAACTGGAGACGCCGAGGCAGGTAACCATAGTCCTCGTTGTGAACACTCCTCCGGGAGAACCGGCATTGGGCCCTGACCCGGCGGGCTGCGGAGCCTTCTGAGCTCGGTCTCAGAATGGTGGCCTTGGCGTGCAGCATGTCTGCCTTCATGGACCAGCAGCCAGCGCTGATTGCCGGTCTCACCGGTCCATCCGCCCCGACCACCGGGACATGGACGTCCAAGTCGACCCCAGAGGCCGAGCCAATCCTCGAGACCCTAAGAACTTGATCCTCGGCCAAGGTCCCCCTTGACTCCCATTCGGCACCAAGGTCTTTGACGCCGATTCCACCAACATCGGGGCGGTTGAGGCCGAAGTCCTCGAGGCCGGAGCCACTCAATTTCTCTTCGGAGGAGTCAGAATGGGAGACGGAAGACGAGGAGTCACCGGACACCCATCGGACCAGATATGTCCCCTCAGATTCCCCGGGTTCTGAACCTCGGAGAAGGTCCCCCCCCCCCCCCCGGAGGATACTCGGTTCTTGGACTTTGTCAGGGACATGGCCAAGGCCTTGTCATTCTCGGCGGAGGCCGAGGAGGAGCCTCGAGCCGAGGAGCTCGAGATCCTCCATTATGACTTTCCCCTTAGGGAAGCCCGTACTGTACCGGTGCCTCCGATTCTGGAACGGCTGATGCTCCGCATGTGGGAGACACCGGCCTCGATGCCGGTACTCAGCAAGTGAATAGAGTCCATTTACCAAGTTCGCAAGAGCCCTGGGTTCCAGAAAGCACAACTGCCGCACAACTCCATGGTTGTGGAATCGGTCATGCGCCGGCTCAAGAGCCAGAAAATGCACTTCTCGGTGCCTCCTGGCTGGGAGGCCCACAACATGGATGCCCGCAACATGGATACCCTCGGTAAGAAGTGCTACCAGGGTTCAATGCTGTCATGCCGAATCCAGACATTCCAGCTGTACATGGGCATTTACCTGCGAGACCTGACAAAGAGATTGCTGGGTTCTCAGCTGGTCTCTCCGAGGGACCTTTGCAGTGCTTCAAGACCTTGTCCACTGGGGTTCGTGAGTGTTCGAAGTTTGACTCGAGCAGCCTATGACTGTTTCGAGGCGTCGGCCTTGGTAGCCGTGGCCGGCATCTGTGCATGCCGCCAGGCATGGCTACAGTCATCAGACCTGGAGCAGTGGGTGCAGGACAAGTTGGTCGATGTCCCTTGCCGAGGTGAAAACCTCTTTGGCAAACCCATGACAGAGAAAGCTGCTGAGATTGAGTCCGAGTACCTGACCCAGACACGGCCCTCGAAGAAGACTTATTCCCCTTCTAAGAAGAAGGGCTCGGGTAAGAAGCCCTTTTTCCCAAGGAAAGGTATTGCTTACTGCAATTACCCCACATATCAGGCCTCCCCAGCTCCCCAACAGGGGCAGCAGGCTAAGGGACAGGGGCATGGCCCGCGTAAGCAAAAAGCCCGCAAGCCCCAGGCACCGGCTCCGGCCCAGCCTGGAGGGGGGTTTTTGATTCCCAAAGTATAGACTCTCTCTCCAAAGATGTAAGGCCATGCACAGGAGGAAGGCTGACCCTGTATGCCCACAGGTGGCCAGCCATCACAACAGATACCCGGCTTCTACTCCAGGTATTTCCTGATACCAAAGAGAACTGGAGGCCTAAGACCCATCCTCAACCTTCGTAACGTAATCAAGTTCCTGGTGAGGGAAAAGTTCAAGATTCTTTCTCTTAGAATATTGCTGCCTTACCTCTGCCAGGGAGACTGACTATGCTCCTTAGACCTAAAGGATGCTTACACACACATCCTAATTCATCCAGACCACAGACAATATCTATAATTTGTGGTGGGCGGAAACCACTTTCAGTACGAGGTACTTCCATTTGGCCTCGCCTCCGCACCCAGGGTGTTCACAAAGTGCCTAAGAAACCAGGGTTTTTTTTGTCTTCCCCTACTTGGACGACTGGCTCATCAGAGCCCAGTGAGCCCAACAGGCCACGTCTCGCAGTTGCTACAACACCAAGGGTTTGTGATCAATTACACAAAATCCACTCTGGTTCCCACTCGAGGGCTGGAGTTTATAGGAGCAAGGCTGGACACCCTTCAAGCAAGGGCTTATCTCCCGGAAGACAGGGCACAGAGACTTTTGTCCTAGTGCTGCAAGTGAGTCGCAGATCCCATATCTCAGCAAGACACTTTCTGCGCTTCCTCGGTCACATAGCCTCCACGGTGCATGTGACACCCAATGCCTGCCTCCACATGAGAACAGCTCAGTAGTGCCTCAGGGACCAGTGGCCACAGGCCGACTCAGACAGGATCAAGGTGTCAAAACGACTGGTGCTGTCGTTGACCTGCTGGCTTCAACCAAACCACCTACTGGAGGTGGTGCCATTTCCACCTCCACCGCACCCAAGAGTGCTGACTACAGATGCATCCTTGCTGGGCTGGGGGGCCCATTGCCAGAAATTGTGCACTCAGGGTGTGTGGTCTCTACAGGAGAGCACACAACAGATCAGCCTCCTAGAGCTTCGAGCTGTCTGCCTACCTCTACGGACCTTCTGCCAAACCCTGGCTCACCAGCCTGTCTTAATTCAGACAGACAACCAGGTGGCAATGTTCTTTGTGAACAAGCAGGGGGGCCCAGGGTCTCGCACCCTATGTCAAGAGACCCTGGACCTATGTTCCTTTGCAGTCAAGCAGGGTATGCATCTCAAAGCAGTTTACTTGCCAGGTCAGGAGAACTTCTTAGCCGACAAGCTAAGCAGAATTCTACATTGCATGAATGGCAGCTGGATCCCAACATAGCCCAGCAGCTGTTTCAGTACTGTGGGCGACCATCCATAGATCTGTTTGCGAGCCCACAGAATTACCAGTTGCCACGCTTCTGCTCCAGACAGCCACACCAATGCAGGGTGGCTGCAGATGCTTTCCTAATATGGTCTGTGGGCTTCCTGTATGCGTTTCCTCCCATGCCTCTGGTGGCCAGGACTATGTTCAAGATCCTTCAGGACAAGGCCTCGGTCATCCTGATAGCCCCCAGGTGGCCGAGACAGCCATGGTTTCTGCTGCTGCTTCAACTGGCGGCAGAGGCCCCAATTCTTCTGGGATTACATCCCAACCTCCTGTCACAGGAGGGGGGCACTTTCTGCATCCCAATCTCAGGTCTCTCATCCTGATGGCATGGCTGCTGAAAGGGTAGCCTTGCACCTTTTCTCCTCTCTAAAAATGTAGAAGTACTGCTAGCCTCAAGGAGGCAGTCGACTAGGAAGATCTATGCATTTAAGTGGCATAGGTTTGAGGTGTGGGGCGTAAACCCTTTCTCCTGCCAAGTGCTAGTGGTGCTGCAGTACCTGCTTCACCTGTCAGATTTAGGCCTCAAGTCAAACTCTGTCCGAGTCCACCTTAATGCCTTGTCAGCACACCACACTCCAGTGGAAGGACAACCTCATTCTGCACATCCTTTGGTGTCCAGGTTCCTGAGATGTTTGCTTCTACTGAAGCCCCCGGTTTGCCTCCCCGGCGACCGAGTGGGATTTGAATGTGGTCTTAGAGCAGCTTACTCGCCCACCTTTTGAGCCGATGGCTACCTGCCATCTCTGCTTCCTCTCTTGGAAAGTGTTTTTTTTGGTGGCACTCACATCGGCCAGGTGAGTGAGTGAGCTGCAGGCTCTGGTTTCCGATAGACCATACATATGGTTCTATAGGAACAGGTTGGGGCTTTGCACTCACCCCAAGTTCCTTCTGAAAGTGGTTTCTTCCTTCCACCTCGACCAGGAAGTGGTACTTCCGACCTTCTTTCCCAGGCCACATGCCAGTCAGGCAGAAGCAGTTCTGCATACCCTGGACTGTAAGAAGGCTTTGGCTTTCTACATGGAGTGTACGCGGGGACATAGGACTTCTCAGCTTTTCGTCTCTTATGACCCCAGTAAGCTGGGGATGCCTGTCTCCAAGCGTATGTTGTCCACCTGGATAATGGACTGTATTCCCTGGACATACAGGGCGGCTGATCTTCCATTGCAGGGTCGAGTCACGGCCCACCGGGTCAGAGCTAAGGCGGCATCAGTGGCTCACTTCTGCTCTGTTCCGCTGGCAGACATCTGCTGGGCCGCCACCTGGTCTTCGGGTCAGACTTTTGCATCCCTTTACTGCCTGGATAGGGAGTCCTGATGGGACAGTGCTTTCGGCCAGGCGGTACTCCGTAACCTGTTCGAGGTATAGGCAACTCTTACCCTCTGACCCTTTGGTGTCAGGCTACCGGAGTGTTATGTTCTCAGTTGAACTCTTATTATGGCTGCTGCGGCTCTTCTGGAGGGAGCCTATTTTCAGCTGTGGGTTCTCGGTAGCCTATTGCTAGGGAATCCCATATGTGAGGACTGACTTCCTGCTTGTTCCTGGAGAAAGCGTAGTTACTCACCTGTAACAGGTGTTCTGCAGGGACAGCAGGAATCAGTCCTCACGACCCTCCATCCTCCCCTGGAGTTGCAGTCCTATTATTATATTTTATTCTTTTTGCCGTCTTTTTAGCTATGTCATTTGACTGAGCAAGATGGCACCCTTGGGCGGGAAGGGGACCGCGCATGCGTGATGCATTTCCCAAAGGCTTTCTTAGAAAGCTGAGGATTTGCTTCGCATGAGGGCTCCGTCGGCACCGACATCACCCATACGTGAGGACTGATTTCTGCTGTTCCTGGAGAACACCTGATCTCCAGGAACAAGCAGGAATGTAGTCTTCACATATGGGTGTCATCGGTACCGACGGAGCCTGCGCAGGAACGCACCCCAGCGTCCAATAGGAAAGCTTTTGGGAGCATCCCACAGCACCTGCATATGCTGCCTTCCTGTCTTTCCATCTCTCCCTCTTCAGTTCTTCGTTTTCCGCAGAGCCGACAGGACGCATACCCTGTCGCCGCAGAAAATTTATTCTTATTCTTTTGGTTTTTGTGGTCACGTCTGCCTTCATTCGACGCCTACCGGTACTGCCGGTTCTCTTTTCTTTTTCCAAAAAAAAAACCCCAACCTATCTTTCTAAAAGATTTTTCTTTCAGGGGCCTTTCCCCTCTTAGTGCTAGGCGCCGTTTTGGGCAGTAGGCCCACTTTTCTTCAGATATGGAGAAACCAGCTAGTAGTTTCAAGAAATGTTCTAAGTGTGGCAGTACCATATCCGTCACCGACACCCATGAATGGTGTCTTAAGTGTGTAGGTCCTGACCATTCTCCATCGGAGTGTCTCTCCTGCAGAAAGATGACCAAGAGGGGCCTGCAGAATAGAGCTGCAAAACTCAGTACCCTTTTTGCCGCAGATACGATGTCTGTTGCATCGACGTCTTCCAGGGCTTAATCTTCCTCCCATGGATCTCAGGTAACTAAACCTAAGTCTTCTAAGACTGGCCGGTCCTCAAAGGGTAGCCGCCCTTCTAGGTATCGAGATGCCACTGGCGTTGCCCTCGAGGAAAGCTCACCAGCAAAACAGCCCCGGCGGAAGGCCTCTGTCTCCAAAGCATTAACGGGGCTCCAGAATATTCCAGAGGCTTCCACCTCAGTAGAACCTCTGGTGCCATGTTCTGGGGTCGTACCCGCTTCCACAGGTACCGACACCCAAGTATCGGCAGGAGCGATGGATCAGAGAATCCTCGTTATCGAACACAGTCTAGCGGCCCTCTTAGCAGCTTCGGTACCGCTAAAGACGGTTCCACAGGTATCGGTACCGACATCGGTACTGGTACTGAACTCACCTGCCTCGGCCAGTATGCTTCCCCCCCATGCCGAGCCTTGAGTCTATCTCAGGTATCGAGGGGCCGGTACCGAGATACCCCGACATCGACTTCAAGTGGTACTGGTACTGTGCATTGCAGGAACACCCGGCGCAGAGATACTTAGAATCCTCCGATTCCGATGACTCTGATGACTCTGCTGGTACCAGAGCAATCCTTCTGCAGGATCCATCTCCTTCTACTCAACGCATATTGTCTCCTCCAGAAGACATGTCCTTCCAGGATTTCATACGTGATTTAGCTTGAGGTCTTTCAATCACGGTGACTCCAGAAAAGGAACCCAGAGCAGAAGAATTAGAAATTCTTCAATACCCTAAGGCTCCTAAAGAGGCAGCTACCCTGCCCATTCACAGATTCTTGCATGATCTTATGCTAAGAATGTGGGAAACTCCTTTAACACTGTCTCCACACTCTCAATGACTCGATACCATGTTCCGAGTTCCAAGCTGTCCTGGTTTTCAAAAGACTCAGTTACCACACCATTCAGTGGTAGTGGAATCGGCGATGCGTAGGATTAAGAGTGCTAAAACGCATTCTTCCAATCCTCCAGGCCGTGAATCAAGGACACTCGATGCCTTTGGGCGTCTGCTTCCAATCCTCCATGTTGGCAGCCAGGATCAGCTCCTACATTCTCTATCTCCAGGAACAAGCAGGAATGAGTCTTCACATATGGGTACGTCGGTACCGACGGAGCCTGCACGGGAGTGCTCCCCAGCATCCAATCAGAAAGCTTTTGGGAGCATCCCTCGCGCCTGCACGCTGACTTCCCGACTTTCCCACTGCCTCTCCTCAGTTTTCGTTTTTCCGCGGAGCCGACAGGACGTCCTCCTGTCACCGCAGAAACTTTTTTCTTTAAAATTCTTATTTCCTTGTTTTCTTGTGGTCGCGGCTGTCTTTCCCGCCGATACCAGTACCGCCGGTGCTTTATTCTTTTCTTTTATAAACTTAGAGAAATTTTTTCTCCTCAGTTTTTGTCTTAACCTTTTGGGCCTACCAGGCCTCTCCAACATGGAGCCTTCTTCCCCTAAGAAGTGCCTTCACTGTGGAAACATAGTTTTCTTTTTAGACTCCAATGCTTGGTGTCTAACCTGTTTGGGTCCTGACCCTTTTTCCCTGATCCATCAGGCTGTATTATTGGGAGAAGACCTTCCCTTTTTCGAGTTTCCCTCGATGCCGTTTTTCCTCCTGAGGTGAGGACACCGGTTTATTCTTCTCTCCTGGATCAGGTAACCCACAAACAGTCTGTTAAGACTAGCCAATTCTTGAAGGGTAAGTCTCATGCCCAGCATGATGACGGCTCCGGCCTTGCCCTCAAGACCCCATTGGCAATAAAACCCCGGCGGGAGTCTTCGGGCTCCAAAGCATTTACGGGGTTTCAGGTTGTTCCTGGGGCTCACCCCTCACAGAACATACCTGAGCCATGCTCGGGGTTGGTATCGGCTTCGAGCGGTACCGATACCCCGACATCGGCCCCGGTGTCAAGTCTTCCTCTCTTCACCAGGCATCGTCTTCGGACGTCCTCTGTACCTTCGGAACCGATCGATACGACTCCGATTGACTTTCCTGTATCGGCATCGCCGATACCACCACCAACGTCGGTACCTTCTAGACATGCATCGATAGACTCGCTCCCTTCGATGCCAAGTCTAGAATCGATATCCAGTCTAGATGACTTGGTACCGACGCGTTTCGGAACCGATCCATATCGTTTCCAACTACGCAGTACCGAGGATGTTCACCAAGGCTCTCTGGCTACCTCGGTACCGCTTCAGCAGCCCCCGATTACTGCTTCGATGACATTACCGTCTCCGATACCGGTATCGTTATCGATGTCGATTCCTGCAGTTCCATCGGTGCCTTCGATCCTTTCTATGCCTAGCTTGGAATCGATACCGGGCACTGACGATGCAGTACTATCTGCCTCGAATCAGAACTGTCAGTATCACTGTCCATCTAGCAGAATTCTTTTTCTGCACCAGTCCAGTATGTCTTCTGGTGCTCAAACTGCTCCTTCAACCTCAGCTTACCCAGGAATAGTTCCCATTGGAGATCCTTCTTTTCAGAAATTTCTCCTTGACATGGCAACCTTTCTTGCCATTCCTATTCCTGGCTCTACTCTTAACCAAGATCCTGCAGAAAAGGAAAATATAATGCTTCCTTTACATCATTCTTTGCAGGATCTTCTTCTGAGTATGTGGGAATCACCTTTAAAGGTTCCTTCGCCTTCTACAGCCACTAATGTTCTGTATCAGGTGCCTCCCTCTCCGGGGTTTCAAAAAAACCAACTTCCACATCATTCCATTGTAGTGGAATCAGCAATGAGGAAGGTAAGCAAGAAGAAGCATTCTTCTTATCCTCCAGGTCGTGCATCTAAAGCACTTGATGCCTTTGGACGTCAAACCTTCCAAACTTCTATGCTGGCTTCAAGAATTATTTCATATATTTTTTATATGAGTCTGACACTTCAGGAGGTCACAGAGAAATTATCTCTTTTGTCCCCTTTTTTGTCAGAGCCTAAGGCCACTGACTATTCCTTGCTTCTTAATCATAGCAGGAATATCTCTTGGTTTCTTTCTCGTGTTTCTCTAGACTCTTTTGAGTCTGTTAGCAGATCCTCTGCTATTGCCATTGGAGCACGTCGTAAAGCCTGGCTGCAAGCTTCAGACTTGAGCAGATGGGCACAACATACACTGGGTAATTCTCCTTGTACTGGAGAAAATCTCTTCAATAGAGAGGCTTTACGTCAGGTTGCTCATTGCTCCACTGACTTCCCTGGTTCTGGACACTATCCTAAGCCTTCTTTTTCCCCAGGACGTAGGAAATGTCCTACCAAACCTTCTTTCCCTAAGAAAAGAAGGTTTCACCCTTCTGCCCATCCTCCAGATGTACTCAAGCAAGGGACATCTCATCCTAGTCTGAAGTCTCCAGACTCTAACCAGTCTAATCATAACCAGCAACCATAGGTTCCTGTATGTTGCAATCTACAGTTAACTTCTTCTTAGCAGAAGTTTATTCTTCAAACTCTACACTGTTTTTTTCTTTTTCAGTATGCTAAGCTGTTAGGATACTTTTGTCCATGGGTTACAGAATTCTCCCCTTCTTACTACTACGAAGGGAGGTTACAACTATCCCATGATAGTTTCTGTCCCCACATGGACATCTTTTCCTTCAGCTGACTTACCATATGGTACGTCACCTTGCAACCCCCTCTCTTCCAGGGTTTCCCCCTGCTTGAGTTGGTACCATACTGAAACACGTCTCTTCCTTTCCAGTGTAGACTTTTTGTTATCCTTCAATGCATGCTCTGAACAACTCATCAGACAGGGACGGGAATATCTCCGCTCCCTTTGTCTCTCTGTTTTTATACAGGAGAATCCCCTCTGCTGTTTTGTTCAGTTGCTGTGCATGCAGGAGTTCCAGTGATTACTTTAGTGCTCATTGCAAGCTACTCTCAACTATCTTGCATAATACTACTCACTGCAGGTTATCTTCTTCTAACCATATCCTTTCCTAGGATGTGGCAACACACCTGACTTCAGTCAGTTTTATCTCATAATTCTCCTGCACAATGCTCTCTGCAATTTTCAGAGAAGCTTTCTACTATGGGCCCTTGCTACAGAGCATTGAACTTTCTTTCTGAGGGTTTTTCCATATAGTAGAAAAAGCTTATATAATCATTCCATGGCTCTATGGGTTCTTTATATCCTCTTGTCTCCTGTTGTGATACAGAAGACAAGCTTTTTCTGCGTGAATGTCCAAGGAGTTCCCAATCTTGCAGGAATCTACCCCTTTTTTCCTTACAGCTTGGCATTATGCTTTTCTGCTCCACTTGGACAACGCATACTCTTTTAGTGTACATGATACCCCTGTGTCCCTTGGCTGGGTCATCCTGGTGTCTTAGTCTATGCGTTTTATTTTTGTCCTTTGGACATGTCAGAGTCCTAAAGTACTCCTGACGTGCTCTTGCCAGACTGCTATTATCCTCTGTTTTTTCACGCAACCATACTGGTTATTCCACTGAACTACATTCCTGCACCGCAGAAATAGATTCTCTATATATCTTCAGGTGGTTTTCACCCCCTTATTAGATGAATCTTTTCCCATCACATTCCCCATGTGAATGTTTTTGTGGGGCTCAGTTGCAGGCATGTATCCTCAGACTTATATTCATGTATGTATATGTCCTATACATACATATTTCTGTAATCTGTATGGGCATAAGTCATGCCCATCTATCTATCTATCTATCTATATATATATATATATATATATATATATATATATCACACATATCTAGACATATATGCACATATATATAGATATGTATGTATCTCCATATATATATATATATGTGCCCATTGGGAGATGTCCATAGGACGCTATGTATTACCTACTATCTCCCTAACTGTCTGTGCTATAAAGCTTTTACTTTCTTAAGGGGTCCAGACAGTCAACTTGCCTATTCTCATACGGCTCAGTAAGTGGGAGCGGTTATACACACAATTACTGCTGTGATGTCAACAGCTTCTATTTTTGTTATAGATCTCCCTGTCTATGAAGTATCAAACTTCAATGTCTTCCTATCTCTTACCAGCTAGGAAAGACAGTGTACATCTTCAGTATTTCTGAGTACACTTCTGTTCTCCTTGGGAATAGGGGCTTTTTTTCCATACCCCCTCTTCCCTTCAGGACTGGGCTAATTCTCCAGATCGGTCAGTCGTCTTCTTTTAGTCCTCACTATTAATAACTCTGTACCTAAAAGAGTTTTCAGCTTTTTCCCATAAAGCTTTCCATTGAAGACCTGCCGTTCTTCTCCTACCCCAGTTGACACCTGGGTCACCTGCCCATTCCAGGTTTGGAACTTCATCCTCACTGCTGTGAAGTTACCTTGAGGATTCCGCTACTGCATCTACAGTACACTCCATCACAGTTCTACTTCCTACAATCCAGTAGATAAGCTCTATATTGTACTAGTTCATTAAATATTTTAATGATACTTGACATACATTCTAAAGACTCATTTTTTCTGTAGTCTTTAGATTCACTGTTCCTCTACAGCTCTTCTCTATTCAACTCCTACCCCCCATCCCTCAGGGGATGCCGGGGATCCAGGTTTGGGAAATGCCGTCCTGTTCCAGGGATACGCATTTTATGGGATCTCCCCTGGCACCCACAGCTAGGGAGTCCCCATATGTGAAGACTCATTCCTGCTTGTTCCTGGAGATAGCACAGTTACTTACCTGTAACAGGTGATCTCTGGGAACAGCAGGAATTAGTCTTCACCACCCACCCACCTCCCCTAGGAATTGTATCTATCTATCTCCTTTCCTCTTTCTCTCCTTCTGTCTCAGCTATGAAACTCAACTGAGGAGAGGCAGTGGGAAAGGTGGGAAGTCAGCGCGCAGGCGCAAGGGATGCTCCCAAAAGCTTTCTGATTGGATGCTGGGGAGCATTCCCGTGCAGGCTCCGTCAGTACCGACGTACCCATATGTGAAGACTAATTCCTGCTGTTCCCAGAGATCACCTGTTACAGGTAAGTAACTGTGCTTTATGGGAATGTTTCTCAAGGAGGTTGCAGGAGACTTGGCGCTCATTAGCCCTCTTCTCCCTGAGGAAAAAAGGGTGGAATTCCTTACTCTGGTTAAACATGCCCAGGATGTCCCTAAGTTTATGAACCGTGCAACCTTTGATTGCTTTGAATGCATTAGCAGAACCTCTTCTATTTCCATCGGTGCACGTCGTATTGCCTTGCTTCAGGCATCAGACTTAGAACAATGGGTGCAAGATAAACTGGGAAACGTTCCTTGCACAGGAGAAAATCTCTTTGGCAAGGATTGGCAAGACAAGGCCAATCAGATTGAATCTGAAAATACTACCTTGAACAGACTATCAAAGTCTACAGCCAACCCAGCAAAGAAAAAGTCAGTCAAGAAACCCTTTTTCAACAAGAAAAAGAGATTTTACTCATCTTACACCCAACCTGGCCACTGTCCAGGTCATGCTCCCCAAAAGGGGCAGCAACGAACCAGACAGCAGAGGAAGCCACAAGTTCCAAGAGCTCAACCGGCTCAGCAGACTCAGCCTCCTCAGGGGCTTTGACGTCTTCCTATAGAACTTGGTCATTCTGCCCCTGAAAGGTCCAGAACCCTTACCATCTCGGGCAGGTTATGCCATTTTGCCAGAAAATGGCAACAAATAACATCAGAAAACTGGACTTTGTCCATTATACGAGAGGGGTACAGACTTCACTTTCACAGTTTGCCCCCTCCTACAATCAGACAGTTCAATTCTTAGTTCCCTGCCACCGATCTCTTTTGTCAGGAGTTCACTTCACTTCTTGCTCAGGGAGCAATAGAAGAGGTACCCATATCCCAACAGGGTACGGGGTTCTACTCCCCCTATTTTTCTCATCCCAAAGAAAACAGGGGGACACAGGCCTATACTGGACCTCAGAGAATTAAACAGGTATCTGTTCCGAGAAAAATTCAAGATGATCTCCCTCGGAACACTTCTGCCATACCTTCAGCTGGCTTCTGCCCCAAGAGTCTTCACAAAATGCATGGCAGTAGTAGCAGCATTCCTGATAACTCTAGGAATATTAGTCTTCCCCTACTTAAACGACTGGCTCATCCGAGCATCAAGAGCTCCAGAAGCTAGCTTCGCTCTTTCTCGCACTATGCGAATCCTTCGGTACTTGGGACTGGTCATAAACCTCCCAAAATCTCATCTCACCCCTTCTCAGTCTCTAGAATTCATAGGAGCTCGTCTAGACACAAGGCAGTCAAGGGCTTTCCTGCCACAGCCATAATGTCTTTGTATAATACAGCTGGCCTCCCAAGCAGCTATGAAAGTTTTCCTGATTGTTCGGGAGATGCTTCAGCTTCTGGAGCATTTGGCATCCACTGTCCATGTGGTTCCCTATGCTCACCTTCATATGCGAGCAGCTCAGTGGACCCTATCCTCTCAGTGGGCACTGGCCTTGGGTCGGCTAACGGACAAAATCAGAAACTCCACACGTCTCATTTCGTCCCTGCAATGGTGACAATCACTGGAAAACCTTCTCATAGGCTCTCCTTTCCAGCAGCCTCTATGCCAAATCATCTTTACAGATACATCCAAGTTGGGTTGGGGGGCTCATTTGCACGATCTCTCAACTCAGGGTCTCTGGACCCTACAGGAGGCTTGTCTTCACATAAACATCCTAGAACTCAGAGCCATTTTCCATGCTGTCTGAGTATTTCAGGCCCATCTAAGCTACAAGACAGTCCTGTTTCAGACCGACAATCAAGTAGCCATGTTCTATGTGAACAAGCAGGGCGGAACAGGCTCTGTGTCGTTATGCAACAAAGCTTTGCGACTGTGGGCCCTCACCAGAGAGCTTCAAATCCACCTTCTAGTGGTATATCTTCCGGGCATTCATATTCTTTGGGCAGACAAACTCAGTTGAATACTGCTGCCACACGAATGGTCTCTTCGCTCATACCAGCTTGCTCGAGTGTTTCGAATCTCAGGAACGTCATATATAGTCCTCTTTGCAAGTCTGCTGAATGCCAAACTTCCCTGGTTCTGTTCCAGAATTCCGGCTCAATGTTGTCAGGCAAGGGACGCCTTCCTCCTCTGCTAGGGTTAGAACTTCCTATATGCCTTCCCACCCATTTCCCTCATCCCCAAAACCCTATTCAAGCTTCAGAGACAGAGGTCATATGATGCTCATAGCTCCATGTTGGCCACGGCAAACGTGGTATCCTCTGTTTCTGTGTCTCTCTCAAGCCACACCTCTGAAGTTGGGATATGCTCCAGATCTTCTTTCCCAGGAGAATGGGATACTATTGCACCTGAATCCGCAGTCCCTGCACCTCAGGGCCTGGTTACTGAAAGCCTAGGATTCCCAGATATCAACCTGTCTCAACAGGTAAAGGATATCCTTGTGGCTTCTAGGAAGCTTTCCACAAGGCGATCCTACGCCTTTAAGTGAAGAGGTTCTCTGTATGTTGTTCTCAAAGGGGACTTAACCCCCATTCAGTGCCTGTGGAATCGCTTCTGGAGTTTCTCCTCCATTTATCAGATTCTGGTCTGAAAACCAATTCAGTAAGGGTCCATCTTAGTACCATTGCTGCTTTTCACGAACCTCTGGATGGGACAACCTATTTCCTCTCATCCACTCGTAGCAAGATTTATGAGAAGTCTACTTTAACAGAACCTCCCATTAAGCCACCGCCGGTGGCATGGGATCTGAATCTTGTTCTCGGGCAGCTCATGAAGCCGCCCTTTGAGCCTTTAGCCACTACAGCTCTAAAGTTTCTTTCCTGGAAGGTCATCTTCCTAGTTGCCCTCACTTCTGCAAGACGCATCAGTGAGTTACAGGCTTTAGTGGTGGATCCTCCTTATACAATATTTCACCATGATAAGGTAGTTCTTAGGACTCATCCTCACTTTATGCCAAAGGTGGTTTTGTCTTTTTATTTAAACCAAGCGGTTTACCTTCCTGTATTCTGCCCTAGGCCTCATGCCTGTAATGCAGAAAGGAATCTTCATACTTTAGATTGTAAAAGAGCCTTGGCTTTTTACCTTCAAAGAACTAAGCCGCATAGAAAATCTTCTCAGCTTTTTGTTGCTTTTGATTCTAGTCATTTGGGACTTCCAGTTTCCAAAAGAACTCTCTCTAGGTGGATTGCAAATTGCATATCCTTTGCATATGAGAGTAAGGGACTTTCTTTCTAAGGCCACATCACAGCTCACAATGTGAGAGCAATGGCAGCCTCTATGGCTGTTCTTTGTTCTGTGTCCATTGACAACATCTGTAGAGCAGCCACTTGAGCTTCGGTACACACCTTTACAGCCCTCTGTTGCTTAGACAAGGACTCCCGTCGGGATGCCTCATTTGGCCAGGCTGTTCTCCAGCATCTCTTTCGGACTTAGTACAACTCCTACCCGCCGTCCCGGGTTTTGATGCCAGAGATCCATGGGAGGAAGCATGACCCATCTCATCTTGGGTTCGCAGCTTTCTGGAGTCATCTCCCTGGCATCTCTCAGCTGGGGAGTCCCCATATGTGAAGACTACATTCCTGCTTGTTCCTGGAGATAGCCTGGTTACTCACCTGTAACAGGTGATCTCCGGGAACAGCAGGAATAGTCTTCACAACCTCCCCACCTCCCCTGGGAGTTGTCTCTATCTATCTCTCTCTTTGTCTACTTCTCTCTTATAAACTCAACTGAAGAGGGAGAGTTGAAAAGGCGGGAAGGCAGCACACAGGCGCTGTGGGATGCTCCCAAAAGCTTTCCTATTGGACGCTGGGGAGCGTTCCCGTGCAGGCTCCGTTGGTACCGATGATACCCATATGTGAAGACTTTATTCCTGTTGTTCCCGGAGATCACCTGTTAAGGTAAGTAACTACGCTTTCCGAACACCTCTTCTGTTTGTGGGGCCGTGGTTTAGATTGCTTCATCTTGGAAGCAGAATCATGGCCTGGAGATGGTGAAATCTCCCTATTTGAAGAGAAGCCGCAGAGACATCCAAGGTCAAAAGGGGTCCATAGCCCTGCTAAGGCCTTTTTTTCTACAAGACTTTAAGAGCATGGTTCTCGAAGTAGGACCCTCTATTCGATGTAAGTATACTCTTGTCTGTCTTGCACGTGGGACAGTGATGTGGCTTCTAAGTATCTGTGATCCATGCTGGTATTTAGAGAGAAGTTCTTGTTTGAAGAGGAATCGTCAAAGTCATAAATGAGTTGGGAGAACCCAAGCCTCATTATCTTTTGGAGGATAAGCCTAGAGGATCGTATAGATATGTGACTTCTGCTCCTTTACTACTTAGTTTTCCTTGCCTCCGCTGCCTTTTCTCTTGGGGCTTCTGGATCTACCAGCTCTGCTGACTAAGGGAATCATACTCTGCCTTAGTTCTTGAGCCTGCCTCAGTCTTCATTCTGGTTTCCAAGGCCCCAGGGCTCTTCCCTTTCTGTTTGTCGGGATTTGCGACTCATGTCAAGTTTCCTCCTGTGGGAGGCCATCTTGGATTCCTTAACTAGGATAATGAAGCTGCGTCACCACAGAATGGCAGGTGCTCCAGCATGACTGCATTCTAGAGTGCAGTAAGCCCCTTGGTTTGGGCATCTTCGCAATCTCTCCCTGTGGTTCTGAACTGAGCCCCCCCACCCACCTTAAAAAAAAAAAAAAAAAGCAAGATGTCCTGGACACCCTGTTGCATCATGCATCCCATCCAAGGAGGCAAAAGCTGTTTACCCTATCTACTTCATCGTGCTGAAGAAGGGAAACTCTTTCTAGCTGATCCGCAATCTGAGGGGTGTTGGAACCTTCCTGAAGGTGTCTCACTTCTAGATAGTCACTGAGATTTGTCATACAGGTGGTTTGTTATGGGGAGTTTCTCTTGCTGCTTAAATTGGCAAATGCTGATTTCTGCTTCCCATTTGGCAGGATAAAGTGTGTTCTCGGTTCACTCGCCTAGTTCCCTGTCCTTTCCTTGGGGCTCTACACGGCCCTGAGGAGTCTTGTTTTTTCCAGGATTATGGTAGTAGTAACAGCAGCTCTGTTCATGTCTCCATCCTTTCTTGATTGGCTTATTCGGGCCAAGTCTCAGTGTAATTCAGTTCTGGAGGATATCAGCTGGGCAGTCAATAGCAAAGAAGTCATCTTGAGCCATCTCAGTCATTGGAGTATCTTTGAGGCCCTTGTTGACACACATGCAAGCAGGGTTTTTTGCCCATCAATGGAACGGCTGGCTTGTTGAATCAGTTATCAGCCCTTTTGCAGCAGTGGCTTCCCAATATTGGGACTTTCTTCAGCTCCTGAGTTTGATGGCAGCAATGGGCGGAGTTAGTCCCTCAAGTGTGGCTTATCTTTAGATGCTCCACAAGGGAAAATAGTCGTTATTATTCTGTTAGTTGTTTTGCTTGCAGGGCTTCGGATTAGGTTGCCCCTTCTACCATCAGTTGTGGCCAGCCTACTATGGTGGTTCAACCTGACAAATCTGAAATAGGGGCTTGTCCTTTTATGATCTTTTGTGACTCTTCCTGTCATCAGATGCTCTCCATGCAGTACAGGTGGCTCAGGTCTGATTAAACAGCCAGCATCACCGGGACCTTTCCATCACCTCCAAACATGAGCAATTTGCTTGCCTCTTTTGGTTTTCATTATTTGTTCCGGGGTTGAGCAGTCTTGATCTTCACAGTCAATGCCACGGTGGTGGCATGTGCTCATAGGCAAGGAGCTGCAGTCTTCTGGAGTTGTCCTGGAGAGGGCCCCCTTGTTCCCATTGACAGAATGGAACCTGCTGTTGCTCTCGGCATAGCACATAGGGGGTATCGCAACGTGAAGGCAGATTCCAGGGTCATCACTGTCCCAATCTGGGGGAGTGGCATTAGCCCTGTCAGCTTTCCAAAGGAGTCTAGATGGGGGAAGCCTTCTCTGGATGGGTTTGATTTCAGCACCAACCAGTTCAATTGTCTGAGGATTCTTCAGCTGCCCAGGGAGGTCAGCTTTGGGAGAGACATTGCCCTCATTCAGGCTGCCTTGGGAGGCCATGGTAGCATGTATTCCTCTCTGGCATCTGATGGTGTATGCACAGATCTGATGCAGCTTCTGCTGAATCTGTGCCTTCCACAAGCCCCGTGCTTGTTGGACGACCCAGCTCCCTTTATAGTTTATGACTGGATGCTTGAGAGGTGGCATGTAGTACATGGGGGTTCTTTGCCTGCTGTTGGTTGCACGCCTTGAGAGAGAGTATGCTGCCTTCTGCCTCATTTAGGTGCATGTCTGGTGTCTCTTTGTGGACTAGTGTACTGAGCACCATGTAGCTCCCAGGATGGCGGATTTGACAACACTCAGGATGTCTTCTCAGTACTCTGCCCCTCTGCTCCTGGAGTGTTCAAGGTGTGGCCAGTTGTTTCATACTTTGCACCTGGATGTTGTCTGTTTTTCTTTTTGGGCGGGGCAGCATGTGTTCTTCCCAGTGATTGATCATCCCCCCCCTGAGGCCTTGAATTTCATTCTTTGTGCCTTGATGTTGGCATCTTTCCAGCCCTTAAAGCAGTATACGCTTGGAATATGATCCCTCAAGAGGTTTATGTTTAAGTATCTGTTCCTCAAAACTATCCTTTTGTTGGTGATAGGCTGTGTGTGTGATTTCAGAGCTACAGGCTGTTCTGTATGGAGTCCCATAATTGTCTTTCTCAAAGGAGGCCATGTCCATTTGGCCAGTTCCTTCCTTTATGCCCAAGGTGGTGGTCAGCGTTTCATATCATTCAGGTGTTTTGTCTCCCTTCTTTCTCAGTGGAGCAGTGCCAGTGGAAGGTTAGGGATCTTCACATGTTTGATAGCAGAAGACTGTTTCTCATGTATCTATCTCCTGTATTATCGAACAGGCTGTTTGTACTCTTCTTGTGTAATGGGAAGTATAAGGACCTTCATGGGGTTGATATCTGTAGAGTGCTCCTCTGTTGCCTGTAGGACACTATCTCATTCACTGGGTTGGACTGATTTTTACAGTTTTTGTGGGGCCACACTAGGGCAAGTCAGTCTCTCAGGCTCCCTTGGATCATTGAGTATCTGAGTATCCTTTACAGGATCAGACTCATCCAGAAGGATCGAGAGTGAAATCCACCTGGACATAGGCTTAGTCCCGGCACAGTGTAATTCTGTCTGAGGGCCTACAGAGCTCCACTTTGCCCACGAGGATGCTTATGCTCGGGTAGAATCGGTGCACAAACTCTCTGGAACTGGCTCGTTATGCAGCAGATATGCCGAGGCAATAGTCTCAGTAGTCCAGTGCTCTAGAGTCAATTTAGCTGCCATGTTATCCTTGCACAGGGTAGAAAACAGTATAAAAAGATGGTTGGACTTGCAAAAAGAATTTGTAACCTCCAAGTATTGGAGAAGCACCCTCCGGACATCCACAAAGTGAAGATCCCGCAGCTTGGAAATCCACCTTGCGTAACAAATCGCGAACAAGACCACCATCATTATCATCAAATCATTCAAAGCCATGCACTTCAACAGCTCAAAGGCACTGGCACCAGTGTTGGAGGAAGCATAAGGTTTTTTTCCCCTTATGCTTTGGAATGAATACCAAAGAGACCTCTGATGGCTGAGGTGAATAGAGGCATGAGAGTGATGTCATTAAAACCTGCGCTTTTCATTGATTCTTTGTCTTCACCAATCTGCTGGTAAGGGAACACAATCCTCTTGTCTAGACTGGTATAGCAGGACTCAAGGAAAGTACATTAACTGGTAAGTAAAATGTCACCTTTTCAGCCACTGGATACCTGTGAACTAAATGCCTGACCTGGAAAGTGGTAATTTTGGTAGCGGTAACTTCAGTGCACAGTGTTAGTGAGCTGCAGGCTCTAGCAAAGTTTTACAAAAGGATGGTGGTTCTTCGCATTCATCTTAAGTTCCTTGCTAAGATGCTGTCAGACTTCCATCTTAATGTCCTGTCAGTGTTTTTCCACAGGCCTCGGGCTCACAAAAGGGAAAGTGTGCTGCAGATCGTGATCTGCAAGAGTGCCTTGGCCTTTTACATAGAGTGGACTGAATTCCTTCGAAAGTCCATCCAACTTTTTGTTTTTGATACAATCAAATTGGGGACTGCAGTTGGCAAATACCCTCTTCCTTTGCTTATGCTCAGGTAGGTCTAACTCTTGAGGGTCATGTAACATATAGTAACATAGTAAATGACGGCAGATAAGGACCAGTATGGTCCATCTAGTCTGCCCAGTAAGATGGCAAGAGTAGGTGCACCTTCCGCTCCGTGCAGGTCACCCCTCCCCATGTCTTTGTTTAGGGGTGAACCCACCGCTTCGTGTAGGACACCCCTGTTAATAGAGAAATTAGATAGTTAAGTTTATTTTTATTTTAACCTGTTGCTGTAAAGGGATCCACTGTGTCTGTCCCATGTCATTTTGAATTCTGTCACTATTTGCCCTCTCCACTTCTGTCGGGAGGGCATTCCAAGCATCCACCACCCTTTCAGTGAAAAAGTATTTCCTGACATTGCCTCTCAATTTTACCCCCTTGCAGCTTCATGTTATGCCCTCTAGTTGTACAGCTTCCCTGTCTTTGGAAGAGGTTTCTCTTTAAGTATCTAAAAATCTGAATCATATTTCCCCTATCCCTCCTCTCCTCCAGAGTGTACATATTTAGATCTTCAAGTCTCTTCTCATAAGGCTTCTGAAGCAAACTCCAAATCATTTTGGTCGCCTTCCTCTGAACCGTTTCCAGTCTTTTTACATCCTTAGTGAGATATGGTCTCCAAAACTGAACACATTATTCCAAGTGAGGCCTCACCAGTGACTTAAACCAGTCGGAAACCGTGGCAGGAGGTTCAAAAGTCACCTTTATTAATCCACGGATAAGGTGTGCCAAACCCAACACAGGCCGTGTTTCGTGTACCACTTCTTCAGGGGTTATAGGCTCACACTGTACCAAGCCAAACTGAGAAAAACCTTGGACTGGCAGAGGCACGGATCCCACCTGCCTCTAGTGCGCGATGTAACTTAGACTGTGTATAAACAAACTGAAAACCACTCGATATCACCGTGAACGAGCACCTTGCACTGATTTCCATTCAGTCCTTCAGCAATATCACTCACAAATACATTGAATAGTGCTGGTCATGGCTCAATAGCAGCACTATGGCTGTGGCAGTAGCCCAAACTAGAGCAAGAATGCCAGTGTTTTAGCTTTGGAATTAGATTGGAATGGAGATACTATCCTGATGCAGGAGTGGAAAGCTAAGTAATTAGTAGATTGAATCTTTGAATGAATTGAAAGTAAAGTTATTTAACGAGCGGGATATGCCTTTTTAGGGTTTTGCAGAATTAAAGGGACTTTGAAAATTTTCTGACAAACTTCATAGTATGCTTGGAAACTGAAAAGATGCAACAAAAAATCATGAGAAAATATATAGAGTTCCTAAGCGGTCAATGTGTAATAATAATAGTCCACTTGAAGTCAGCTCCCATAAAGCATGTTTGCAAGACTGTTGCATGGACCGTCTGTTCACACATTCATATCACACTACTGTCTGGAAAGTCTGTCCTCCAAAATCTGTTTGGGCTCTAGAATTCATCTCCATCCCCTTAGGCTGGTTATCTTTTCTTCACGCCTCCTCTCCAAAACCTTAGGGGAAAATACCCAAACTTCTTAAAAGGCTTATTACCACCAAAAACACCAATGGTGGTTGTGTTAGCTAGTTGTGACACTGGTGATTCCCTTTTTTCTTGTGAGACAGCCTGTAACGAGATTCCTATTCTGCTTGTCCAAGGAGTAAAAAGTTACTCACCCTGTAGCTGGTGTTCTCAGTGAATAACTGGATCTCAAGGAACAAGCAGGAATGTAGTCATCACATATGGGGCATCGTCGGTACTGATGGAGCCTGCGCGGGAACGTTCCCCAGCATCCAATTAGAAGGCTTTTGGGAGCATCCCACAGCGCCTGCGTGCTGCCTTCCCGCCTTTCCCAACTGCCTCTCTCCAGTTCTTCTTTTTCCGCGGAGCCAGCAGGTCGTGTTCCTGTCACCGCAGAAGAATTTCTTTTTTCTTTATTTCTTTTTGTGATTGCGTCTGCCTTCTTCGACGCTCTACCGGTACCGCCGGTCTTTCTTTTCCTATTTCTAAAAAAAAAATAAAAAAAAATCGTTTTTTCCATTTTCTTCAGGTGCACCCGCCTTTTTGGGCCTTAGGCCCAAAAACTTTCCTTAACATGGAAAAACCTGCCTCAGGTTTTAAAAAGTGCACCAAGTGTGGCGGTACCATTTCCGTCACCGACACCCATGAATGGTGTTTAAAATGTTTAGGTCCTGACCACTCCATCATGGATTGTGTGTCCTGTGCGATGATATCTAAAAGAGGTCGGCAGAACCGAGCTGCCAAGCTCAGTACCCTGTTTCCCTCTGATGCGGCTTCGGTGGCATCAACGTCTTCCAGGGCTTCTTCCTCCCGTGGACCTCAGGTAACTAAACATAAATCCAGCCGGTCCTCGAAGGGTAGATCTCCTAAGCATCGAGATGCCTCTGGTGTTGCCCTCGAGGATTCTGCACCGGCAAAATTACCCCGGCGGGAGGCTTCAGCTTCCAAAGCATTATCGGAGTTCCAGGATGTTCTCGATGGCTCAGCCTCGACAGATCTCCTGGTGCCATGCTCTGGGGTACCGGTGGTCTCCACCGGTACCGACTTTCAGGCATTGGCGGCATCTATGGATCAGAGAATTCTGACCATGGAACACAGTCTGGCGGCTTTCCTTGCGGCATCGACACCCTTGGTACCACGACAGACAACTCCACCGGCGCCGGTACCGATAGCATCGGCATCGGTGTCTGCGCTGCCTGTATCCTGTCCTCCGATGCCCGCCGGTACCGATTCTCTGGTACCGGTTACTCCCGGTACCGACCTTGGTCTGTACGGTGTCGGAGCTCCCCCGTGTGGCCAGGCAGTTGCCTAGTAGTGCGAGAGGGCTCCGATCGTCCTTTGTATAAAAAGTTAGCCCAATAGCATGTAGTTGTGTCTTAAATAGATTAGAGCCAAGATCAAAGGTCGCAGGAAATTTCTTTTATTCAAGAAATAAGATTTTCCCAACCAAATTAAATTCTTTGGCAAGAATGTTGAAGACTACAAAACATAAAGTTCAGGATATTTCTCCAGTCATAAACGTAAGCCTGGTTAAACACACCTTTTCCACAAGTAAAAATCCTTTACAACAGCAGTCTGTTCTCCAGTCCCCAGGAGGCAGTACAATACTTCACTGTTTGTTTCACAGCTGGTATTGCATAACATTCCCTGGTCCACCAACAGGCTTTAAAATTCAATAATATTTCTTCAAGATACAATTTATACTTTTAGCTCCTTTCTGGCTTCGTTAACCATGCAGCTTTATCAGCCAAGCAGTCATTGATCAGCCTAGCTAAAAGTTATGGGCTTTTGCACAGAATGTCCTTATTAAGAACTCCTGAGTTTTTTTTCTCCAGTTACTAAAACCCTATTCAGTTCCTTATTCTTCTTTGGCACAGATAGCACATTCAATTTCCATATCTGAAACCCCACTTTCATAAAAAGTGTCTCCTAAGTCCATTTCTTCCTCACTGGGCTCTTTCAGATGTTTGTCCTCCTCAGGGTCTGCCTGAGGAGCCTTTACACGATGTAAAGCTTTTAACACTTGTTCCCAATTATGCTTCTCAGTACGTGAGCTAGTGGGGGAAGGGCAGGAAAAGGTTTCCCTATTTAAAAGCTTCTTTAAGGCTTGTAAAGGGCTCACCTTGCCAATAGAGTGTTGTCCTCCTGTAGGCCCCTTATATTGAGAAGGGCCAGACCAGGATCTTCTGGAAAATATCTCCTCCTCAGAAGAATCTTCCCCCGAGCTCTCCTCTGGCCTTCTCACCTCTCTGTTCCTGTCCTTGGTCAGCTTCCTTCGTCCCACTGGCACTGCAACAACTCTGCTTGTCTCAGTGCCTCTGTGTCTGCTTCCAATCTCATCCCCCTTCTCAGCTCGTGTCTGTTTCTCCTTCCATGCCTGTCTCTGTGCATTCCCTTCCTGTGTCTCCTTCCACATCTGTGCAACCTGTTTGTGAGTGAAACTTCTCTGCCTAAATGTTTGGGGCTGTCCTATGGCTCTTGACTCCGCCCCCAAACCACTCCCATCTCCTCCCTCGGTCTCCATGGGAACTGGGTTTGTCTCTGGCCCTGCACTCCTCTGCAGGAGATCTTTGGCTTTACTTTGGGTGTTAACCCTTCCTGTGCCTGCAGTTTCTTTGGGTTTAGAAAAAAAGACTGTCTTTCCTTTCTTTTCCTGCACTCTGAGCCTGCTTCTCCACCACAACGGGTATCGGGCTCTACAGGAGCATCCGGACAGACGATACTTTGAGTCCTCAGAAGAATCTGAGGATTCTGAAAGTTCTGTCGATGCAGCGATGCTTCTTCCAGAGGAGTCGTCCTCCCCTAAACGCAGGATGTCTCCTCCAGAGGACATGTCTTTCCAAGACTTCATCAGAGAGGTGGCTCAGGGCCTGTCCATTACTGTGGCCCCTGAAACAGAGCCAAGGGCCAAGGAGTTGGAAATTTTACAATATCCCAAAACTCCTAAGGAGGCAGCTACCTTACCCATTCATGAGATTCTATATGATCTCATGTTGAGGATGTGGGAAACACCTCTTACCACCTCTCCTCATTCTCGTAGGTTGGATACTATGTATCGTGTCCCTCTTTGTCCTGGGTTCCATAAGACTCAGCTTCCTCACCACTCTATTGTGGTGGAGTCAGCTATGAGAAGGATCAGAAGTGCAAAAAGACATGCCTCTAATCCTCCAGGACGTGAATGCAGAACCCTGGATGCTTTTGGACATAGTCTTTCAAGCTTCCATGCTTGCTGCAAGAATCAGTTCCTATAGTTTCTACATGGGAATGTTCCTAAAGGAGGTCACAGATAATTTACAGACTTTAAGTCCTTTCATTTCTGAGGATAAAAGACAGGACTTTCTCACTTGGGTCAAACATGTCCAAGATGTCTCTAAATTCTCCAACCGTGCAGTCTTTGACTGCTTTGAGTGTATAAGCAGAAACTCTGCTATTGCCATAGGTGCACATAGAATTGCTTGGCTCATCTGATTTAGAGCTCTGGGTACAAGATAAATTGGGAAATATCCCTTGTACTGGTGAGAACCTGTTTGGTAAAGATTGGCAGGAAAAAGCCAATGAAATGGATGCTAAAAATTCTACCTTCGATAGACTATTCAAGTCCACTGCTGATCCTGTTAGAAAGAAGTTGTTCAAGAAAACATCTTTTTCTAAAAAGAAAAGATTTTATCCTGCTTATGGTCAGCAGGCATCTTCTGCAGTTCAGTTTTCAACCAAACGTCAGCAACCACCCAAACAGAAGAAAGCAAAGGCTGCTAGGCCTCCACCGGCCCAGCAGCCTCAGCTTCCTCAGGGCCTTTGACTTTCAGCTAGAGAACTTAGCCTTTCTGGTTCTGGAAGGACCAGAACCGTCCACCATTCCAGGAAGGTTATGTCATTTTGCCCCCAGATGGGGACAAATAACAGCAGAGCATTGGAGACACTCCATCATAAAGGAGGGGTACAAACTTCATTTTTCAAACATGCCCCCTCACACAATAGTGAAGCAGTTCAATTCTCCGACCGCTCTCATCAACCTGTTAGGGCAGGAGGTTGCCATCCTTTTTGCCCAAGGGGCAATAGAAGAAGTGCCTCTTCATCAACAGGGCAAAGGGTTCTATTCCCCTTATTTTCTTATCCCAAAGAAAACGGGAGGGGGGGGATACAGACCTATCTTAGATCTCAGAGAATTGAACAAATTCCTTGTCAAAGAGAAATTCAAGATGATTTCTCTCGGAGCTCTGCTTCCATACCTTCAGAATCAGGATTGGTTTTGTTCTCTAGATCTCAAGGATGTCCTCATCCATCCAACTCACAGAAGGTTCCTTCGGTTCCTTTTTCAAGGAAAGCACTACCAATACAGGGTGCTTCCTTTTGGTCTGGCCTCAGCACCAAGGGTGTTCACGAAATGCATGGCTGTGGTAGCAGCATTTCTCCGCACTCTGGGAATATTCGTCTTCCTTTACTTGGACGACTGGCTCATTCGAGCTTCAACACAGTCAGAGGCCAAGACTTCTCTATCCGGCACAGTGCGTATCCTTCAGTATTTAGGACTGGTAATAAACATCCCAAAATCCAGTCTGACTCCCACTCAGTCTTTAGAGTTCATTAGAGCTCTTCTGGATACCACAAGGGCAAGGGCCTATCTTCCCCAGGCCCGTTGCCTTCACTTATTGCAGCTGGCTTCTCAAGCAGTGCTAAAGCCTCATCTAACTGCTCGAGAAATGTTGCAATTGCTGGGCCACATGGCATCCACCATGCATGTTGTTCCATATGTTCACCTCCACATGAGGGCAGCTCAGTGGACTTTATCCACCCAATGGACCCAGGCATCAGGGTGCCTGTCAGACAAAATAGCAAACACAAGTCGCCTCATTTTGTCCCTCCAATGGTGGAGGTCCACTCAAAATCTATTGCTGGGGTGTCCATTTCAACAACCCTTACCCCAAGCAACTCTCACAACTGATGCTTCTCCAAAGGGTTGGGGAGCTCATCTGCAAGACTTCTCCACCCAGGGCACCTGGTCTCCGCAAGAGACTTGTCTGCATATCAATCTCTTGGAACTCTGAGCAATTTTCCTGGCTCTGCGAGTGTTCCACTCCCTGCTCAGCTACAAGACAGTCCTCATTCATACGGGCAATCAGGTAGCCATGTTCTATGTGAACAAGCAGGGGAGAACGGGCTCTCTGTCACTTTGCAACGAAGCTTTGCGACTATGGGCCCTCGCCAGAGAGCATCAGATTCATCTGCTGGCAGTATATCTTCCAGGCATTCAAAACTCTTGGGCGGACAGACTCAGTCGAGTTCTCCTTCCACACGAGTGGTCTCTGCATGCAGACCAGGTGGCCAGGATATTTCAACTTTGGGGAACCCCGGACATAGACCTCTTTGCAAGTCCGTGGAATGCCAAACTTCTCTGGTTCTGTTCCAGAATTCCGGCTCAGGGGGCTCAGGCCAGGGATGCTTTCCTCCTTTACTGGGGTCAAGACTTCCTTTATGCCTTTCCACCCATTCCCCTAATTCCCAAAACCCTCTTCAAGCTTCAGAGAGACAGAGGCCACATGATTCTCATAGCACCACATTGGCCACGGCAAGTGTGGTACCCTCTGCTTCTACATCTCTCTCAAGTTCCCTCACTGGAGTTAGGGTCTGCTCCAGATCTGCTGTCTCAGGAGAACAGAATGTTATGGCATCCCAATCCCCAGTCTCTGCATCTCAGGGCTTGGTTGCTGAAGGCCTAGATCTCGAAGATATTCATCTTTCTGAGCAAGTGAAAGATGTTCTTTATGCTTCCAGAAAACCTTCCACTAGACGTTCTTATGCTTTCAAGTGGAAAAGGTTTACTATTTGGTGTTCGGAAAAGAGTCTTAACCCCCTTGCGATACCTCTGAAATCTTTGCTGGAATATCTCCTCCATTTGTCTAATGCAGGCCTTAAGACAAATTCAGTAAGAGTCCATTTGAGTGCTATTGCAGCTTCTCTTAAACCTCTAAATGGACAACCTATTTCCTCTCATCCTCTTATAGCAAGATTTATGAGAGGCCGCCTCCTAACTTTGCCTCCCATTAGACCACCTCCGGTGGCATGGGACTTGAACCTGGTTCTTGAGCAGCTCATGAAGCCACCTTTCGAACCTTTAGCTACCTCCTTCTTGAAATTTCTTTCTTGGAAGGTTATCTTTCTCATTGCAATCACATCAGCACGCCGCATTAGTGAATTGCAAGCGCTAGTAGCTAATCCACCTTACACAAGGTTCCATCATGACAAGGTAGTCCTTAGGACTCATCCACACTTTATACTTAAGTTGGTCTCGCCTTTTCATCTCAACCAAGAGGTCTACCTACCTGTCTTTTTTCCAGGACCTCATGCATCAAATGCAGAGAGGAATCTTCATACTTTGGACTGTAAAAGAGCTCTAGCTTTTTACTTACAAAGAACACAGCAACATAGAAAGTCCTCTCAACTCTTTGTTGCTTTTGATCTTTCTCATTTGGGACTTCCAGTCTCCAAGATAACATTATCTAACTGGATTGCTCAGTGTATTTCTTTCGCCTATCAGAGTAAGAACCTTTCTCTGTAGGGCCATGTCACAGCTCACAATGTGAGAGCCATGGCAGCCTCAATGGCTCATCTGAACTCTGTGTCTGTTGACGACATCTGTTGAGCAGCCACTTGGGCCTCGGTTCATACCTTCACAGCCCATTACTGCTTGGACAAGGACTCCCGCCGGGATGCCTTGTTTGGTCAGGCTGTTCTCAAAACACCTGTTCCATACCTAATCAACTCCTACCCACCATCCCTGGTAGGATGCCAGAGATCCATGGGGGGAAGTGGAGCCCTTCTCAGTGACACACAACTTCTGGGGTCTCTCCCTGGCACCTAAAGCTAGGGAGTTCCCATATGTGATGACTAGATTCCTGCTTGTTCCTGGAGATAGCATAGTTACTTACCTGTAACAGGTGATCTCCGGGAACAGCAGGAATTTAGTCCTCACAACCCACCCACCTCTCCTAGGAGTTGTATCTCTCTATTTATCTCTTTTCCTTTCCCTCGCTCTCTCTCTTTGTCTCAGCTCTAAAACTCAACTGGAGAGAGGCAGTTGGGAAAGGCGGGAAGGCAGCAAGCAGGCGCTGTGGGATGCTCCCAAAAGCATTCTAATTGGTCGCTGGGGAGCGTTCCCGCGCAGGCTCCGCCGGTACCGACGATACCCCATATGTGAGGACTAAATTCCTGCTGTTCCCGGAGATCACCTGTTACAGGTGAGTAACTATGCTTTATGTCCTTGCAAAACATCCCACCTCCTCTTGGAGTTATATTCTGCTTTGCTAATGAATCTGACTGAGAAAATCCCCTTCATGGGCTTCATCTAATGATGCCACCACGTATGAGGACTTACTTTGCCATCTATGGTGAACATCTGCTTAAATTAGAATAATTATATTTTCTCTCAGCTTTATCTGATATTCTTTTCTTTTTTTTTTGTGATCACATGTAATTTGCAAATGCTATTTTTTTAGTCCTTAGTTTGTCTGTCACCTTCTTGGAAAACCATACTGTGTGTTTTTCTTTTCATTTTGCATTTATTTATTTCAACAGAAATCTATTGCTCTTTTGACAGTTCTATCTGTGTGGCCTACTATACTAATACTTCCCTTATCTCTTCTCACCCTGTAAACTTCTCCAGGTACTGCCCTATGGTATTATAGTCAGCATGTTTAAAATACTTTGAGGTTGGTGTTTCTAGATAGTGATTTAGCTTTTAAATCAAAACATATTCTATGATCACTGCTGGTCAGGTGGGGGGCCTCTATGTGGACATTAATCACATTGTCTCTATTTGTAAGTACTAGAGCTAGCGTTGCTTCTTCTTACCCTGTGGGTTCCATCAGCATTTGCCCAAGTAGAGCTTTTAGAGGCATCCGCTGTCTTTCTACTTTCCATTTCTGCAGATGAGATACTCTGTCCACATTTGGTAGGTTGAAATCTCCTAGCAACAGCAATAATCAAGCCTTTGTTCTCCTATATTTGCCCTTTCATTTCTGTCCATTGTTAAGGGAGTTTTTTTACTCAGCTTTTGGAATCACTTAGAGAAATCCAAGAATCTTCATCTGTGACTTTCTGTTTTCGATCAGCCTACAGTACTGAAACCACTCAACAGCCCTCCTCAGTAAAATCCATTGCTTCCTTGATTATGGCAAGTCAGCAGTGGCCACCTCATTGGATCTTACTACAGTGTTCAGCCTGATAGATCATACTCTACTTATCTTCTGTTTCTGGGATATAGGCCTATGTGATCTGGTTTTATGCTGGTTCACATCTCTTCTGCACAACCACTCTTTTAGTGTTGAAGGTTCTGCTGCTACCTCTTCATACTATCTATCCTGTGGAGTACCACAAGGATCAGTTTTATCCCTCTTCTTTTTAACATCTTCAGTCTGTTGGCCATACCAATCTGCGAATGGGAATAAGCACATTTTATTACGCTGATGACATCCTGTTTATAGTCCCTACTGATCCCCATTCTCCACTAAACAACTCTGAACCACTGCCTAGACAGTGTCTCAGTGGCATGAAGTCAACCACCTTAAACTGAAACCTGAAAAAAACACTGTTTCATGGATAACTACTTTTTCTACTCAATCCTCCATATATCCCACACTTTCAAGCTCTCTCATTGAGCTCAGATTTAAGTACCTGGGTGTCCTCATCAAATCCAAGCTTACTTTAAAAAACCCCAAAAAAACAACTATTTTCAGCTGTCATCAGATCTACAATTCCAGCTCTTCATTAATATTGCACTACCTGTCCAGTCCTTGATCCTACGGCTCAAACTACTTTTTACATGTTTCATTCACACCTTGTCTTGACTACTATAACACTATATATTTATACTGGAATATGAGCAACTGACCTAATGCCCTAAAGTGATTCCTGATTGTGCAAAACCCAGCTACTAGTTCCTACTTAACACTTTCAGATATAATCATTCAACCCTATTAATTTATTTAAGTCGAGGTTTAGACCTTAGCACACAAAGCCTTATATTGTGATCTCCTGGACCAAGCAGGAATGTAGTCTTCACATATGGGTATTCTCCAGGACCAAGCAGGAAGTCAGTCATCACATATGGGTGATGTCGGCGCTGACAGAGCCCCCGTGTGGAGCATTTCCCCAGCTTTCAAAGAAAGCCTTTGGGAATGCAGCGCGCCTGTGCGGTCCCCTTCCCGCCCAAGGGTGCCTTCTTGCCCAGTCTGTCTTTTTCCGCCGAGCACGACGGATGTGAGTTCGTGTCACCTGGGAAAATTAGGGGTTTTTTTGGCGATTTTCGCGTTATTTTATCTGGTTCGACGCCGGTTCCCCTTCCCGCTTGGGCTCTGTACACCGGTATCGAGTCCGGACTTGTGATTTTCGTTTTTTGTTCTTCGTGACTAGCGTTCGCGCTCTTTTTGTGTTTTCACTGGCAGCCCGGTCGTTTGACCTTGCAGGGGCCCTTTTTCCCCCGATGGCTGCCAGCGGGTTCAAAAAGTGTGATCGGTACAAGAAACTTATGTCTCTCACTGACACACATGACTGCTGCCTCCGATGCCTCGGGCCCGACCATGACCTGCTGGCCTGTGGCCCGTGCGGCAAAATGTCGTTGAAGCCGCTTCGGAGCCGTCAGTATCAGCGTGAGAGAATATTCTCTGATTCTGCGTCCCGTGGGCCCGGACTTCGTCAGAGACCTCGACATCTCGGGAGTCTGACCCCGAGCGCTGTCGGGGTCCTCTGAAAGGGAGCCTCCCTCACGGGAACACCGAAGGAAGAAAAAGCTCGTGAGGGTGGCGTCGGTGGAGGCTCTTGGTTCCTCGAGTGCCAGGTCGCGTAGCCCTGACCGCCGCCCCGGGCTCTCGGAGTCGGAGAAGCCTTCGAAGCTACCTCGTGTGGAGTCAGAGTCCCTGAGTCACGTAAATGCAGTTGTCCTCGTGGACTCTCCGGGCGTCGGGGCCCAAGTTCGGGGCTGCTGAGTCTCCTGAGCTTGGAATCAGGTTGACGGCTTTGGAGAGCAGCTTGGCTGCCTTCATGGAACAGCAGCGGGTGCTGATCGCCGGTCTGACCGGTGCATCTGCCCTGACCACCAGGATCTCGACGTCTAAGTCGAACCCGGAGACCGAGCCGATCCTCGAGTCGATGAAGTCTGTCAGACGGCTGCCTAGGGTGAGAACTTACACAATCTTGACGATGCATATATTCATATGATTCTTGCAAGGTATTGTGGGTAATGTAGTTCATTCACTCCCAAACACAGCTGAAGACAATAATTGAGTTGTGATACCAGTGGTAAGGCCAATAAAATACTTCTTTTATTGATGGGGTTTAATTCACCCAGCACAAATATGCTTGGTATCAATATAAATGAGGTTACTTGCTTGCAGTGTTTAAATGGATAACAGAAAGTCACAAAGCAAATCAGAAAACAGCCTTCAGCTTGGCAGGCAATTAGCTAATGTTTTCTTAGCAAATAATTACCAAAGGAAAAAGGCACAAAGAAATAAATAAACTTTGCTTGTTAGGTTAACTTCTGCTTATTTTCCACGCAGATCCCAGCAGTGATTCTCCCTTGCTCACACACACAATCAGGTGCAGCTTTAATTACTATCAATTGACCAGCTGAAACCCTTTAGCTGGCTGGCTGCTACTGTGTGAACCCAAATCCTGCTTTAAGAGCTGTTTGCAGTGGAAATAAAGAACAAAGTTAGGTTTCTTTGTGATGGCTGATGTGTTTGCTTACAGAAAGCTAGCAATAGCATTTAGATAGAGAACAGTCCATGTAATGAATAGTTTCATCTGCTGTATCTCCCCCTTCATCAATCAGCATAGGGTCACTATCATACATTGGCACAGACGAGTCTTTCCATAAGGCACTATCATGAGAATGCTTATTCCCTTGCTGCCATTCACTATTATAGATAGGGTCTGGATCAGTGTTCATATCTGAGCCTCTCCTGCTATCATAATTCCTCTCTGTATATCCTGGCCAGTATGTAATCCAGTTCTGATGTCCAGCCTTCCAATCTTGATCCCTGGACACTGGATCTTCTCTCACATATCTTCTGGCCTTGGTCTGAAAGTCCCTTCCACGTGCAGTCTTCTCTCTTCCAGGTAGCCACTGGTGATTCCTATCTCTGCCATTCCATTCCTCTGGCTGACTCCAGTCCAATGGACTCTGCTGGCATTTGGAATACCTCCCAGTATAGGTACTGCCTTGGGTTCTCCCAGACCTTCCAATGGCCTTTCTTCTCTTCCTTCCAGAGAGTTTCCTTCTTTCTCTATCCGCTTGGCTTGGCTTCTGTTTCTCCAGGTGATGCTTAAACCTGTAGCTGGGCTGGAGCTTGTAGCCGTTGCTGTATCTTTTCCTGAAGCTCTTTCCGTCCCTGTTATCTGTAGAATAAGCTCTATTCTTATTCTGTTCTAATGTGTGCTCCTCCCTAACACAGCGCAGCTGTGTTGAATCAGGCCCTGCCCTTTGAGATGAGTGCTTAGGGATTACCTCATAGCTCTCTTGATTGCACACACGTTTTCTCACTTCAGCCCCTCTCATGGCTGCTGGAAACCTGGTGCATTCTGGGACTAGTAGTCTTTTATGTGAAAACTCTGTTTTCTTACTTCTACCAAAACTGACAGGTTGCTTGTTCAGAGTCACATCATCTTTTCTATAGCTCCTACCTGAGCTATGATAAGCTTCCTTATCACAAGTCTCGAGTTGATCCTCGGTCAAGGTCCCCCTCGACCTCCCGTGTGGGGCCGAGGACATTGATGCTGATACCCTCGGCCTAGGGGCAGGTGGCACCGAGGCCCCCACGGCCAGAGCCGCTCGACAACTCGGAGGAGTCAGAGTGGGAGACGGAGGACGAGGAGTCCCTGGACACCTTCCAGACCCAATGCATCGCTTCGGACTCACTGGAGTCCGAGCCTCGGAGAAGGTCCTTTCTCCCCCCCCCCCCGGAGGATACCCGATTCTCAGACTTCGTGAGGGACATGGCCAAGGCCATGGCCTTCCCTGCGGACGCCGAGGAGGAGCCTCGAGCCGAGGAGCTCGATGCCCTCCAATATGACTTTCCTCCGAAGGTAGCCTTTACTGTACCGGTTCCTCTGATGCTGGAACGGCTGCTCTTCCATATGTGGGAGGCACCGGCCTCTACGCCGGTTCTTAGCAAACCGGTCGATTCCATTTATCGAGTCCGTAAGAGCCCTGGGTTCCAAAAGGCGCAGCTACCGCATCACTTCATGGTTGTGGAATCGGCCATGCACCGTCTGAAGAGTCAGAAGATGCACTTCTTCGTGCCCCCCGGCCGGGAGGCCCGGATCCTGGATGCCCTCGGTAGAAAGTGCTTCCAGGGCTCTATGCTGTCTTGCCATGTCCAGCCCTACCAGCTGTACATGGGCATGTACTTAAGAGACCTGGCAAAGGAGATTGCCAGGTTCTCAGCTGACCTCTCTGAGGAACCTTTGCAGAGGTTCAAGGCTTTGTCAGCAGGCATCCGAGAGTGCTCGAAGTTTATCTCTCGAGCAGCCTATGATGGTTTCAAGGCTTCAGGCCAGGTAGCTGCGGCCAGCATCGGTGCACGCCGTCAGGCCTGGCTACAGTCATCAGACCTGGAGCCATGGGTGCAGGACAAGTTGGTCGATGTCGCCTGCCGAGGTAAAAACCTTTTCGTTAAACCCATGGCTGAAAAGGCTGCAGAAAACAAGACTGAGATTTCACCAGGACAAGGCTGTCCAGGAAAACTTCTGCTCCTTCTCAGAAAAAGAAGGGATTGGGGGAAAAGCCCATTTTCCCGAGGAAGGGTGCTGCCTACAAATTCTACTCTCACTATCAGGCCTCTCCAGCTCCCCAACAGGGCCAGCAGGTCAATGGGCAGGGGTATGGGCCCCATAGGCAGAAGACCCCCAAGCCGCCAGCTCTGGCTCCTGCACAGCAGGGAGCGGGATTTTGACTCTCACAGCATAGCCTCTTCTCCACAGCTGGCTCCACTCAGCACAGGAGGTCAGCTGACCCTGTACGCCTACAAGGTGGCCAGCCATCACAGGGGATACCTGGGTCCTCAGCATAGTCCAACAAGGCTACATGCTCCATTTCCACCAGATACCCCCCTCCTACTTTCCAGGGGAGCCTTCAAGACTCCCTTTTCACAGAAACCTCCTCGTGCAGGAATTGACAAGTCTTCTAAAGGATCAGGCGGTGGAACTGGTGCCTCACCACCTGAAAGGGCAAGTCTTCTACTCCAGGTACTTTCTGGTACCAAAAAGGACAGGAGGCCTCTGACCTATCCTAGACTTGCGAAACCCAAACAAGTTTCTGGCGAGGGAAAAGTTCAAGATGCTTACACTTGGAATACTGCTGCCCTACCTCCAGCAGGGGGACTGGCTATGCTCCTTTAGACATAAAGGATGCTTATACGCACATCCTCATTCATCCAGACCACAGACAATATCTCAGATTTGTGGTGGGAGGAAACCATTTCCAGTACAGAGTACTTCCCTTTGGCCTAACGTCCGCCCCCAGGGTTTTCACCAAATGCCTGGCGGTAGTGGCGGCCTGTCTCAGAATTCAGGGAATTTTTGTCTTCCCATACCTGGACGACTGGCTCATCAGAGGTCAGTCTCTCCAGGAGGCCAGACAAAGCCACTCTTCGCACTGTCTCTCTTCTCCAGCATCTGAGCTTTGTCATAAACCACGCAAAGTCCACTTTGCTCCCCTCACAGAACCTAGAGTTTATAGGGGCAAGATTAGACACTCTGCAGGCAAGGGCTTCCTTGCCCGAGGACAGGGCCCACAGATTGATGGACTTGGCCAACCAGTTCCAAAGCAATTCTCAGGTTTCCGCCGAGTAATTCCTGCGGCTCCTGGGCCACATCGCATCCACAGTACATGTGACTCCAAATGCCCGTCTGCACATGCGGGCTGCTCAGTGGGAGCAGGCCACAGGCGACCTCCGAGTCAGAGTGAGGGTGTCCAAACCACTCTTGGACTCCTTGCAGTGGTGGCTACATCTCCCAAACCTTCTCAGGGGGGTACCCTTTCAGGCCTCAGTACCCACCAGGGTGCTGACCACCGATGCTGCTTTAATGGGCTGGGGTGCACATTGCCAGGGCACGTGCACTCAAGGCCTCTGGTCTCCTCGGGAGGCCACACAGCAGATCAATCTTTTGGAGCTGCGAGCGATCCGCTTGGCTCTACAGACTTTTTCTGATGCCCTCTCTCCCCACTCTTTCTTAGTTCAGACAGAAAATCAGGTAGCAATGTTTTATGTGAACATGCAAGGGGGCACAGGGTCCAGGCTCCTATGTCAGGAGGCGCAGGCCCTTTGCTCCTTTGCAGTCAAGCATGGCATGTTTCTCAAAGCAGTTTATCTACCGGGTCAGGAGAACCTTTTGGCAGACAACTAAGCAGGATTCTCCAGTCTCAAGAATGGCAGTTGAATCCACTGGTGGCTCAGCAGATCTTCCTACGATGGGGACTTCCATGCATCGATCTCTTTGCCAGTCATCTGAACAGTCAGCTGCCCAGGTTTTGCTCCAGACAGCCGCATCCCCTGAGAGTGGCAGCAGATGCGTTTCTGATCTCTTGGTCTACGGGCTTACTGTATGCTTTCCTCCCATGCCCCTGGTGGCCCGAACTCTGTTCAGGATTCTACAGGACAAGGCCTCGGTGATTCTGGTGGCCCCCAGATGGCCGAGGCAACCGTGGTTTCCACTTCTTCTGCAGTTGGCAGTGGAAACTCCATGCCCTCTGGGGTGGCAACCCGATCTCCTGTCTCAGGATCAGGGCTCCCTTCTGCACCCCAATCTCAGATCCCTCAATCTGATGGCCTGGCTGCTGAAAGGATAGTGCTAGCTCCCTTACTTCTCCCTTGGGCTGTTGAGGAGGTGGTGTTGGCCTCGAGGAGGCAATCCAACAGAAAGTCTTATGCACTCAAGTGGGGCAGGTTCTCATTGTGGTGTGCTCAGCACAATGAAAATCCTTTCTCCTGCTTGGTGCCAGTAGTGCTACAGTACCTGCTTCACCTGTCAGACATAGGCCTTAAGTCCAACTCTGTTCGGGTCCACCTCAGTGCTCTTTCGGCACACCACTCACCGGTGGAGGGACAGGCGCTGTTGGCTCATCCCTTGGTGTCCTGCTTCCTCAGAGGCCTGCTTTTGCTCAAGCCTCCGATTCGTCCCCCTGCCACTGAGTGGGACTTGAACATGGTTTTGCAACAACTTACTCGCCCACCATTTGAGCCGATGGCTACTTGCCATTTACGCTTCCTTTCTTGGAAGGCGCTCTTCCTGGTAGCTCTTACCTCGGCCAGACGTGTGAGTGAACTACAAGCTCTGGTTTCTGATAGACCGTACACAAGGTTCTACAGGAACAGGGTGGTCCTTCGGACTCATCCAAAGTTCCTTCCAAAATTTGTCTCCTCTTTCCACCTTAATCAGGAGGTGGTTCTTCCGACATTCTTTCCCAGGCCGCATACCAGCCAGGCTGAGTCAGTCTTGCATACTCTGGACTGTAAGAGGGCGTTGTCCTTTTACATAGAATGTACGAAGGGGCATCAACGGGCTACTCAGCTCTTTGTATCCTTTGACCCTAATAAGTTGGGGTTACCTGTCTCCAAGCGTACGTTGTCCACTTGGGTAGCAGATTGTATCGCCTGGGTGTACAGGGCAGCTGGCCTCTCCTTGCAGGGTCGAGTCACGGAGCAATCTCTATGGCTGCTCCAACAATATGGAACAAACTACCGGACGACCTGAGGGCAACTACTGACCTCAAAGACTTTAGAAAACAGCTTAAAACCATGCTATTCATAGAACACTATGGACACATCACATAACCTCAGAGAATGTACAACAGTACATGATACCACCCAAACAATGGATGTAAGAAAAGTTTTAGCACCACTGTATATAGACCACCTTGTATATAGCTCAAACCAATCTAGCACACAATACAACACACACTCAACTAAATTTCACCCTCACTGCATGTATAACACACACACTTTACCTGATTGTTTGCTGTGATACCGCCTTGATTATCAAGATAAGGCGGTTTAGAAATACTGTTAAATAAATAAATAAATAAATAAATGTCAGTAGCTCATGTCCGCTCTGTTCCGTTGGCAGACATCTTCCGGGCCGCTACTTGGTCTTCAAGCTAGACTTTTGCAGCGCACTACTGCCTCGAGAGAGAGTCCCGAAGGGACAGTGCTTTCGGACAGGCGGTACTCCGTAATCTCTTTGAGGTTTAGGCAACTCCTACCCTCCGGCCCTTGTGTTGGGCTACCGTACGGGGGGCGTTCTCAGAGGATATTCTTATCACGGATGCTGAGGCTCTGCAAAGGGAGCCATTGTTTCAGCTTTGGGTTCCCGGTAGCCTAGAGCTGAGCAGTCCCATATGTGAGGACTGACTTTCTGCTTGGTCCTGGAGAAAGAGTAGTTACTCACCTGTAACAGGTGTGTTCTCCAGGAGCAGCAGGAATCGGTCCTCACGACCCTCCCTCCTCCCCGGGAATTGCAGTCATATACTTTATTTTGTTTTTTGCTGTCTTTTAGCTATGTCATCAGACTGAGCAAGGTGGCACCCTTGGGCGGGAAGGGGATCATGCAGGCGCGCTGCATTCCCAAAGGCTTTCTTTGAAAGCTAGGGAAATTCTCCGCACTGGGGCTTTGTCAGCGCCGACGTCACCCATATGTGAGGACTGATTCCTGCTGCTCCTGTAGAACACCTGTTACAGGTGAGGAACTACTCTTCGTCCGTACTGACGGAGCCTGCGCGGGAACGCTCTCCAGCATCCAATAGGAAAGCTTTTGGGAGCATCCCACAGCGCCTGCGTGCTGCCTTCCCGCCTTTCCAACTGTCCCTCTCCAGTTTTTCGTTTTCTGCGTTGCCGACAGATCATATACCCTGTCACCGCAGAAATCTTTTCTTCTTTAATCTTTGGTTTTGTGGTCGCGTCTGCCTTCCTTCGATGCCATACCGGTACCGCCGGTTCTTTTTCTTTCTTTAAAAAAAAAAAAATTATAGTTTAGAAACTTTTTTTCTCCAGGACCAAGCAGGAAGTCAGTCCTCACATATGGGTGACGTCGGCGCCGACGGAGCCCTCGCGGAGCAATTTTCCCCAGCTTTCAAAGAAAGCCTTTGGGAATTGCAGCGCGCATGCGCGGTCCCCTTCCCGCCCAAGGGTGCCATCTTAGCCAGTCTTCTTTTTTCCGCGGAGCCCTACAGACGTACCCGTCGTGTCCCCGCGAAAAAGTTGATATTTACTCATAATTTACTCTTTTTTCCTTCGGTTCGACGCCGGTCTTTTTCCCGTCCGGACTCGCGACGCCGGTCATGAGTCCTCTTCTTCTTTTTCGGTTTTTCTGACTTAGTCAGTTTCGTATTCGGTTTTTCCCTGGCAGCCCGGTCCTTTGACCTCGCCGGGGCCCTTTTTCCCCCGATGGCTGCCAGTGGTTTCAAGCGGTGTGGTCAGTGTGACCGAAATATGTCACTAACTGACACACACGACAATTGCCTCCGCTGCCTGGGCCCGGATCATGAAGAAATGATCTGTGGGCCCTGCGGCAAAATGTCCTCCAAAGCGTTGAGAAGTCGGCGGCATCAGCGGGATAGGATCTTCGCTGACCCCAGCCGTACCCGGACCTCGTCGGAGGCCTCCGCGTCCAGAGGTTCCAGCTCGGACCGTCGCCGGAGTTCCTCCGATAGGGGTTCTCCCTCCGGGGACCATCGTCGGAAGGTGAAACCCGCGAGGGCGGCGTCGGTGGACGCTCCTGGCTCCACGAGGGCCAGGTCGCATAGCCCCGATAGCCGTCCTGGGTCCTTGGAGAAGGAGCACCTCTCGAAGCGACCTCGCCTGGAGTCGGAGCTGCCTGCTCGGGTAAGTCCTGTGGTCCTCCTGGACTCGCCTCCGAGACCGCCGACGTCGGGCCCGACGCCGTCGGGGCCCGAGTCGGGGACTGCTGGGTCACCTGAGCTCGGACTCAGGTTGACGGCCTTGGAGAGCAGACTGTCTGCCTTCATGGACCAGCAGCGGGCACTGCTCGCGGGCTTCGCTGGCGCCGCTGCCCCGACCGCCGGGACGTCGACGTCTAAGTCGACCCCGGAGACCGAGCCGATCCTCGAGTCCATGCGAACTCGAGTCGATCCTCGGTCGAGGTCACCCTCGGCCTCCCGTTCGGGACCGAGGTCGCCGACACCGACTCCCTCGGCGACGGGGCGGCAGGCGCCGCGCCCTGCCCGTGCCGATCCCACCGAGTCCTCGTCGGAGTCGGTCTGGGAGTCTGAAGAGGAAGAGTCGCCTGATTCTTTTTGGACTCGGTGTGTCCCCTCGGACTCACCTGAGTCCGAACCTCGGAAGCAGTCCCCCCCGGAGGATGCCCGGTTCTCGGACTTCGTCAGGGATATGGCCAAGGCTTTGGCCTTCCCTGCGGATCCCGAGGAGGAGCCTCGAGCCGAAGAGCTCGACGCCCTCCAGTATGACTCTCCCGCCAGGGAACACTTTACTGTACCGGTTCCTCCCATGCTGGAACGACTACTCTTCCGCATGTGGGAGAGTCCGGCCTCCTCGCCGGTCCTGAGCAAGCGGGTCGATTCTATCTATCGAGTCCACAAGAGCCCTGGCTTCCAAAAAGCACAGCTACCACACCATTCCATGGTAGTGGAATCGGCCATGCATCGTCTTAAGAGCCAGAAGATGCACTCCTCGGTGCCTCCTGGCAGGGAGGCCCGTAACCTGGATGGCCTGGGTAAGAAGTGTTTCCAGGGCTCTATGCTTGCGTGTCGTGTCCAGACCTACCAGCTATACATGGGCATGTATCTCCGAGACCTGGCTAAAGAGCTAGCCGGATTCTCCGCTGGTTTGTCCGAGGAACCCTTGCGGAGGTTCCTGGCCTTGTCCTCTGGCATTCGGGAATGCTCAAAATTCATATCCCGAGCAGCCTATGATGGCTTTGAAGCATCGGCTCGAGTGGCCGCAGCCGGCATCGGTGCCCGCCGACAGGCTTGGCTTCAGTCGTCTGACCTTGAGCCCTGGGTGCAGGACAAGTTGGTCGATGTCCCCTGCCGAGGCGAGAACCTCTTTGGCAAGCCCATGGCTGAAAAGGCTGCATAGATCGAGACGGAGACTCTCACCAGGACTAGGCTTTCTAGGAAGACCTCCGCCCCTTCCCAGAAAAAGAAGGGCTCGGGAAAGAAGTCCTTTTACCCGAGAAAGGCGGCTGCCTACAAACAATACCCCCAATATCAGGCCCCTGCAGCTCCCCAACAGGGCCAGCAGGCCAAGGGACGGGGTAACGGGTCCCGTAGGCAGCAAGCCCCCAAGCCTGCACCACCAGCCCCTGCTCAGCAGGGTGGGGGTTTTTGACTCCTTAAGCATAGCCTCTCCCCCTCCGCTGGCTCCTCCCAGCACCGGAGGCCGGCTGGTTCACTTCGCCCACAGGTGGTCCAGCATCACCTCAGATGCATGGGTGCTTCAAGTCGTGAGAGAAGGCTACCTTCTCCACTTCCAACAGGTCCCTCCCTCCTATTTTCCGGGAGAACCTCCACGACTCCCTCTGCACAGGGAATTACTCCTTCAGGAGTTAGCAGGTCTTCTACAGGAACAGGCGGTGGAACCGGTGCCCCACCACCTGAGAGGTCAAGGCTTTTATTCCAGGTATTTTCTAGTACCAAAAAGGACAGGAGGCCTCAGACCCATCCTGGACCTGCGCAACCTCAACAGATTCCTCGTGCGGGAAAAGTTCAAGATGCTTACCCTTGGAATCCTTCTGCCCTACCTCCAGCAGGGAGATTGGCTATGCTCCTTGGATCTAAAGGATGCCTACACGCACATCCTCATCCACCCAAGCCACCGCCAATACCTAAGGTTTGTGGTGGCAGGAAATCATTACCAGTACAGAGTACTGCCCTTTGGCCTGTCCTCCGCACCGCGGGTCTTCACAAAATGCCTCGCGGTAGTGGCGGCCCATCTCCGGCTTCACGGCCTCTATGTCTTTCCGTACCTCGACGACTGGCTCATCAGAGCAGCGTCCGCTGCAGAAGTCACCAACGCCACACGCCGCACGGTGACTCTTCTGCAGTACTTGGGCTTTGTTATAAACTTCGCAAAGTCCACTTTGCTCCCCTCACAGGATCTCGAGTTAATCGGCGCAAGGCTGCACACTCCTCAGGCACGAGCGTTCCTACCGCTCGACAGGGCTCAACGGCTCATGGACCTAGCCGACCGTTTTCGCAGCCAGCCCCTGGTCTCCGCCAGGCGCTTCCTGAGACTACTCGGCCATATGGCTTCCACCGTCCATGTGACCCCCAATGCCCGCCTGAATATGCGGCCTGCTCAATGGTGTCTCCGCAAGCAGTGGCAACAAGCCACAGGCGGCCTAGCAGACCTAGTGCGCGTCTCCGAGCCGCTGATCTCGTCTCTCCGGTGGTGGCTTCATCGGCCGAACCTGGTACTCGGCATGCCTTTTCAGTCACCTCAGCCGGCCCAGGTGCTGACGACAGATGCATCCCTCCTGGGCTGGGGAGCACATTGCCAAGGGGCACGTACTCAGGGCCTCTGGACCACGTGGGAGTCTGCTCAGCAGATCAACTTCCTGGAGCTCAGAGCGATCCGCTTGGCTCTCAAGGCCTTCTCCCACCTGACCTCTCGCCAGTCCGTCCTTGTCCAGACGGACAATCAAGTTGCCATGTTCTACGTGAACAAGCAGGGGGGCACGGGCTCCTTCCTTCTCTGTCGGGAAGCACAGAAGCTCTGCTCTTGGGCCGTCAGTCACAGCGTTCTTCTCAAGGCAGTTTATCTCCCAGGCCAAGAAAATTGCCTGGCGGACAAACTCAGCAGGATCCTCCAGCCGCACGAGTGGCGCCTGGATCCCTTGGTAGTTCAGAAGCTCTTTCTAAAGTGGGGCCTCCCCACGATGGATCTCTTTGCCAGCCCTCTCAACCGGCAACTTCCTCGCTTCTGCTCTCGTCAGCCACATCCCCTTCGAGTTGCCGCAGACGCTTTTCTACTCTCATGGTCGGAGAGCCTTCTGTACGCTTTCCCTCCCATCCCGCTAGTCTCTCGAACTCTTTTCAAGGTTCTCCGAGACAAAGCCTTCATGATCCTGGTGGCCCCTCGCTGGCCCCGACAGCTGTGGTTTCCACTCCTGCTGCAATTAGCGGTGGAGGATCCGTTCCCTCTGGGGTTACAACCGGATCTCCTCACTCAGGATCAGGGGTCTCTGCTACACCCCAACCTCAGATCTCTCAATCTAATGGCCTGGCTGCTGAGAGGGTAGTCCTTGCTCCCCTTCTTCTGCCGGCAGAGGTGGAAGAGGTCGTCCTAGCTTCTCGGCGACCTTCTACCCGCAAATGCTACGCCCTTAAATGGCGTCGCTTTTCCATGTGGTGTACCCAACAGTCTCAGGATCCCTTCTCCTGCCCGGTGTCGGTGATTCTGCAGTACTTGCTATACCTCTCTAATCTGGGACTTAAGTCCAATTCCGTCAAAGTTCACCTCAGTGCTCTCTCAGCACATCATGTGCCGGTGGACGGCAGACCTCTTTCCAGCGACCCTCTCGTAGTGAGGTTTCTCCGAGGTCTCCTTCTACTTAAACCACCTCTGCGCCCGCCAGCACCTGACTGGGATCAGAATGTGGTGTTACAGCGGATCACCTGTCCGCCTTTTGAACCTATGGCTACCTGTTCTCTCCGTTTTCTTTCTTGGAAAACATTGTTCTTGATAGCCCTCACTTCCGCTAGACGCGTAAGTGAATTGCAGGCCCTCGTGTCTGATCCCCCTTACACTCGGTTCTACAAAAATAGGGTAGTCCTACGGACTCAACCAAAATTTCTTCCAAAAGTGGTCTCCCCTTTTCACATCAATCAGGAGGTGGTACTTCCGACCTTCTTTCCCAGACCACACTCCAGCCGAGCTGAAACGGTCCTCCATACCCTGGACTGTAGAAGGGCATTGAACTTCTACCTTGACCGTACGCGGGAGCACCGTAAAGCTGCTCAGCTTTTTGTGTCTTTTGACCCCAATAAATTGGGGCTCCCGGTCTCCAAGCGTACCCTGTCCATCTGGGTTGCGGACTGTATCACTTGGGCTTATGGGGCAGCCGGACTCTCCTTGGAAGGTCGAGTCACGGCTCATTGCGTTCGGGCAAAGGCTACGTCAGTGGCTTACCTCCGCTCTGTTCCGCTGGCAGACATCTGCCGGGCCGCTACTTGGTCTTCGAGCCAGAGTTTTGCGGTCCATTACTGTCTCGAGAGGGAGTCCCGCAGGGACAGTGCTTTCGGACAGGCAGTCCTCCGTAATCTCTTTGAGGTCTGAGCAACTCCTACCCTCCATCCCGGATGTGGGCTACCGGTGGGTAATAATTCAGCGAAGATTCCTTCCTTCTGTGCTGCTGAGCTAGAGGGAGCTCATTTTTGTGCTTAGGGTCTCCGGTAGCCTTAAGCTTGGGAGTCCCATATGTGAGGACTGACTTCCTGCTTGGTCCTGGAGAAAGCGTAGTTACTCACCTGTAACAGGTGTTCTCCAGGAGCAGCAGGAATCAGTCCTCACAACCCTCCCTCCTCCCCTTGGAGTTGCAATCATCTGCTTTAGTTTTTTTGCAAATTTTTATGCTGTCTTTTTTAGCTATGTCATCCGACTGGCTAAGATGGCACCCTTGGGCGGGAAGGGGACCGCGCATGCGCGCTGCAATTCCCAAAGGCTTTCTTTGAAAGCTGGGGAAAATTGCTCCGCGAGGGCTCCGTCGGCGCCGACGTCACCCATATGTGAGGACTGATTCCTGCTGCTCCTGGAGAACACCTGTTACAGGTGAGTAACTACGCTTTCCTTGGTGCTAGGTGCCATTTTGGTCACTAGGCCCAATTTTTTCCTTAAAAATGGAAAAACCTTCGTCAGGTTTTAAGAAATGTTCTCAATGTGGCGGTACTATTTCCATCACCGACACCCATGATTGGTGTCTCAAATATTTCGGTTCTGACCACTCTATCTCAGAGTTCCACTCCTTTGGAATGATGTCAAAAAGGGGCCGTCAGAACCAAGCTGCTAAACCTGGAACCCTTTTTCCCTCAGATGTGGCATCTGTTGCATCGATGTCCTCCAGGGCCTCAACTTCCTCCCATGGATCTCAGGTAACTAAACATAAATCTAGCCGGTCCTCAAAGGGTAGATCTAAGTATCGAGATGCCCCTGGCGTTGCCCTTGAGAAATTTTCACCGTCAAAACTGCCCTGGCAGGAGGCTTTGGCTTCCAGTGCACTAACGGGGCTCCAAGATGTTCTCGAGGCCTCAACCTCAGCAGAACTACTGGCGCCATGCTCTGGGGTTCTGGTCGCTTCTACCGGTACCGACACCCAAGCATCGGCAGCGTCGATAGACCAGAGATTCCTTGCTATCGAACGCAGTCTAGCAGCTCTTCTCAAGGCTTCGGTACTGTTGAAACCACTTCAGACACCTCAACCGGTACCGAAGCCGGAACCGACTGCATTAGCATCGGCGGGTATGCCATCCCATACCGAGTCATGCGTATGTATCCGGCATCGACAGATTGTTACCGGAACAACCCGATACCAACTTTGATCAATGCCGGTACCGTGCTTTGCACGATCACCGGGATCGGACCTATTTTGAATCCTCTGAGTCTGAAGACTCCGAAGGCTCTGCCAATTCAAGAGTACTTCTCCCCGAGGATTCCTCTTCTCAGCGCAGAATGTCTCCTCCAGAAGATATGTCCTTTCAGGACTTTATCCGTGAGGTGGTCCAAGGCCTTTCCATCACAGTGGCTCCTGAAAAAGAGCCTAGGGCAAAGGAATTGGAAATTCTCCAATACCCTAAGGCTCCCAAAGAGGCAGCTACTCTGCCTATTCATAATATTTTACATGATCTTATGCAAAGGATGTGGGAAACACCTTTAAACACATCTCTTCATTCTCCAAGACTCGATACCATGTATTGAGTTCCACCTTGTCCTGGCTTTCAAAAAACTCAATTACCACACCATTCGATGGTGGTGGAATCAGCCATGAGAAGGATGAAAAGTGCAGAGAGACATGCATCCAATCCTCCAGGTCGTGAATGTAGGACTCTCGATACCTTTGGGCGTCAATGCTTCCAAGTTTCCATGCGCTCAGCTAGGATCAGTTCCTATATTTTGTATATGGGAATGTTCCTTAAAGAGGTCACAGGTGACTTGGAGCTTATGAGCCCCTCCTTCCTGATGACAAAAGGCAAGACTATCTTACTCTAGTCAAACATGCTCAGGATGTTTCCAAGTTTGTAAATGGTGCAGCCTTTGACTGTTTTGAGTGCATAAGCAAAACCTCTGCTATTGTCATTGGTGCACATCGGATTGCCTGGCTTCAGGCATCTGATTTGGAAATTTGGGTACAGGATAAATTAGGAAACATTCCTTGCACAGGAGAAAATCTCTTCTGCAAGAATTGGCAGGAGAAGGCTAATGAGATAGATGCTGACAATAACCCCTTTGGATAGATTGTCGAAATCTACAGCCGATCCTGCAAGGAAAAAATCCTCTAAGAAACCATTTTTCAATATTTATTATTTATTTATTTTTTTATTTTCTCTTATATACCGCGCTATTCTGCATCAGTGCGGTTTACATAAGAAGTTTTATCCTTCCTATACCCAACAGAGACACCGTCCAGGTCAGACTTTGCAAAAGATACGGCAGCAACAACCTAGACAACAGAAGAAGCCAAAAGCTGCAAAACCTCAGCCTCCTCAGGGGCTTTGACTCCTACCTAGAGAACTTTGCCTTCCTGCCTCTGAACGGTCCAGAACCCTTGACCATCCCAGGCAGGTTATGTCATTTTGCACACAGATGGTACCAAATAACAGCAGAAAATTGGACTCTGTCCATTGTACGAGAGGGGTACAAGCTTCATTTTCACAGCATGCCCCCTCCTTCAATAGTAAGACAGTTCAATTCTCAGACCTCTCTCGACAGTCTCCTAGGTCAAGAAGTCACTATGCTCCTTGCTCAAGGAGCAATAGAAGAAGTACCCATTCCTCATCAGGCTACAGGGTTCTACTCCCCCCATTTCCTTATTCCAAAGAAAAAAGAGGGACACAGACCCATTTTAGACCTCAGAGAATTGAAAAAATATTTGTTCCGAGAGAAGTTCAAAATGATCTCTCTAGGAACTCTGCTGCCATACCTTCAAAGTCAGGATTGGCTTTGTTCTCTAGATCTCAATGATGCATATACTCATATTCTCATCCATCCAAATCACAGGAGATTCCTCTGATTCCTGTTTCAAGGAAAGCACTACCAATACATGGTTCTTCCCTTTGGCCTGGCTTCTGCGCCAAGAGTGTTCACAAAAAGCATAGCTGTGGTAGCAGCATTTTTCCGCACTCTGGGAATATTTGTCTTCCCTTACTTAGACAACTGGCTCTTTCGAGCCCCTACAGTGCCAGAAGCCCGTTCTGCTCTGTTTCGCACAACGTGAATCCTTCAGTATTTGGGACTGGTCATAAACCTCACAAAATCCAATCTTGTCTCACTCTGTCCCTAGAGTTCATAGGAGCTCATCTGGATACCAGACAGACAAGCACACCAGTCCAAAAACGTGGGTTGTTGGAAGGAGACCTTTATTAAATATTCTTAAAAACCTCTGGCCCGACACAGGCTGTGTTTCGCTGTCTTCATCAGGGGCTAATGGCTAAAAACATTAAAATCAATAAATACAATCAATAATGTCAATGAGACCCAAATCACAATGGATAAAAAATAAAAACAAAACATTTATAAATAAGCACAAAAAATAAATAAAAAAACTTGATATTACTAATACAGACTGCCACTCATATCCTCTATAGTTAAAACATATTATAAATCAAATAAAAAGTCAGAACTCACAACATTAATATTAAATACAAAGCCATAAATAGGTCAAACAATAAAAACATGATAAAATGCGTACCTTTATAACCTTGTGTGTAAGGTCAACCTTATTAAATACCTTGTTGAAAAGACAAAGAAGATATATATGCATGGTATCATATTTCATAATGCCCATACATTAAAACTATGTAAATAAGAAATCTATCGTAAACCGTATGGTGGTCCAAAGGGAAACAGAAAAAAACATTATGGTTGAATTATTATTAAAACTCCAAATGTTAATCAAAATACTACCGTATCTAAACTAATTATGTAAACATCTAAAAAATAACCATCTGAAAAGGGGGGACAAAGATAAAATACCTGTAGGATACCTCACAGCTAACTGGACCAGATTGAAAATTTCAACGAACTTCCACACTATATAATAAAAAAACGTATGTGTTAAAAAACCTTATTTATGGTTAAACCAATACTCCCCAATGTTCTCAAAAATGATCCCCTAAACTTAAAAACTCAGTAAACAATAAAACCTGCACATCCCCCACATATCCTTCAGAATATCATTGATATTACGTGGATTCTAATCATCCAATATAGGAGACCGCATATGGCCATAAGTGAACGCCACATTTACAATGTGTTTTTTTTATTTATTTTATTTATTTAGCGTACATTTGTATCCCGCTGCTTCCAGTGATCAGCAGCGGTTTTACACTTGGAGATGTTGGCTGTACCGGCCAGAATTACGAATGCATACAATGTGATTAGGGATGGGAGGAAGAGCACAGCAAAAACATGTGGTTACAGTTTACAATTGATTGTTATTAAGGGTTAACACGCTGTACTTACATACATATTTACAAGTGACTGGTTGTTAGGACTTTACATAGGCTCGTTATATACATATTTACACACAGCAGAGTGGAGTTCATGAGGTTAAGTTGTAGTGCGATTGGAAGAGGTGAGTCTTAAGATTTTTTCTGAAGTCTTTCACATCACAGATTTCACGTAGGTCACTTGGCAACCGGTTCCAGAGTGTAGGAGCTATAAATGAGAAGGCTCTGTTACTGGTACATGCGTTAACCTTTGTGATGGACTTTGGGAGGCAGAAACTTTGGGAGGCAGCGGGTATTGAGGTTCGTTGTTCTACTCCTGTTGTTGGGTAGATTGGATATCAAACTGTTGAGATGAGAGGGCGCAACATTATGGATGAGTTTGAAAGTAGTGACTAATATCTTGTATTGTATGCGGGCCGTGATGGGGAGCCAATGAAACTCAATTAGGGTGGGTGTAATGTGGTCAGAGAGTCTTTTTTGCATAATGATTCTGGCAGCAACATTTTGTGCCATTTGCAGGATATTTGTGGTTTTCCTTGGCAGGCCTTGCAGTATGGCATTGCAGTAGTCTAGGTGTGGAATGATGAGGGCTTGTGCGACAGATCTAAAGTCAGAATGATCGAGGATGCTACGTAAGGGCTGAAGGACTTTTAATTTGTGGAAAATAGCCCGGTTGGTATTTCGAAGGTGCCTGTCCATATTTAGGTTACTGTCCAGCATCACTCGTAGGTATTTTATCTCTGTCTTGATGTTGTAATTATTGTTGTTCATGGTGACAGTTGCAGGGGGCTCGAATCCCGGTTTCCTGGAGATACACATTACTTCTGTTTTCTTGTGGTTAATGAACATATTATTGCGTTGGAGCCAGAGTTGAAGATCGTGTAGGCATTTTTCGAGTTTGCTGAGATTTGGGTTATTTACGTCTAGTTGCGTGTAGAGCATTAGGTCATCTGCGTAGATATGATAGTTGATGTCATGGTCCTGGAAGATCTTGCATACTGGCTGTAGGTATAAGTTGAATAAGAGGGAGGAGAGGGCGGAGCCTTGTGGAATGCCTTGGGTTTGAGGGAAGGGGGTTGCTTTGATATTGTTGAAATTGACCTGCTGCATTCTGTTCGTTATATAGGAGGAGAACCACTTTAGTGGGGTTCCTGAAATGCCTATGGACTCGAGTCGTTCTAGCAGAGTTGGGTGATGCACCGAGTCGAAAGCTGCTGAGATATCGATGAATATAAGCATGTACATCTTGCTCTTGTTTTCCAGACCCTTGAGTAGGTTGTCCATCAGGGCTAACAGGAGGGTTTCTACGCCGTGATGTTGTCGAAATCCATATTGATGCACATCAAGGGCATTTGCATCATCAATGTGGTCCTGTAGCTGCTGCTGCACTGCCTTTTCGATGATCTTGGCAAGGAAGGATATGCTTGAAATTGGACGGTAAGAGGTAGGGTCATCTTCGTTGAGTGTTTTGTTTTTCAATATGGGGCGTATGAGAGATTTCTTGAGAAGTGATGGCATGAGACCTTGCAGTAGTGAGAGGTTCACTATGTGGGAGATGTGCTGAGCTATTTCTTCTTTGGTTGCCTTGATCCAGGCGGCTGGACAGGGGTCAAGAGGGGAGGTAGTGGTTTTTAGGTTGGTGATGATGCCTTTTATCTGCTGGTCATCCACTCTCCGGAAGGTTGACCATTTTCTACCCTGCTCAGTTCTTCCACAGGCGTTGATTTTTTGTAGGGAGTTGTCTGTGTCCAGCTTTGGAGCGAGGAGGGCGGGTACTGAGGGATTAAGCTTGTTAGCGTAGTGATCTGGTAGTCGCTGGGCCGTCATGGAGCCGCTAGTATTGCTGTCCTGCGGAGCTTTGGTGAGTGCTTTGACAAGTGAGAAAAGCTCCCTGGGCCTGTTGAGGGCTTTATTGAGCGTGATTGTGTGGTGAGTTTTCTTTGCCTGGTGTTGTATTGCAAAAAACGGCACATAACCCGGTCTACCATCCACCGGCAGCAATCACTCTTTTTTTGCAAAGTTGTTTTTAAAAAAGCTCGAGCTCTTATTACACACATTCTCCTTTTGAAAAAAATTGTTGTTAGTTGTGCTAGTGTTGGTACTTGCGCTTTCAAAGAGCTAAAGCCGCTAAGCCGGTCACAACATAAACAAAAACAAATACGACTTCCAATTTCTTCAAAAAAACTCAACATACCCCCATGAACTCACGTTCACAATTCAAGTTGAAAAAAAATTTGAAGATTCTAAAAAATAAACGAACTGATATTATACTCACACTCTACTGTGTGGGTACCGTAACCTCCAAACTGCAGCGTTTACGCGTTCACCGGTCTTCAGCTCTATTGATCACTCCTCTGACAAAACAATCACAACTTGAATTTCAAAATTAAATCCATTGCATACCATCAACTCTACACGGAAATAAAAACTATATTTTTCTTAAAACCTAATGCCGCGTCTACTCACAAGTGTGCACATGCTTCAACTCCTTAAAAACGCTGGCGCCTGCGCATATGATTATGCCGGTCCTATATACCGAGGGGGGAGAGGGGGAGAAGAGGATTGTCCACACTTCTACTACATAAAAAATCTGACGCATACTGACGCATTGACTGCCATATTCTTCTCCAGTTTTATTAAACAGTGCACCTAAACCTGATTTTGTGAAAAATCACATGGCCCTGATATGCCAGCTAATGGCAACATTCATTCTTTATTGCCAATACTATTGCACACATACTACTATTTAAAAAAACTTTTTCACTAACATCGGCACTTACACTTACAAGAGACTAAAGCCGTTGAACCGATCCAAATATAAACAAAATCAAATGCGGTTTTAACTGTCATCTCTCTAAAAAAAACAAAAAAAAAAAAAAAAACTATTGTATGCCCCTCTTACCTCACATTTATTATTCAAGTTTAAAAAAAACAATAAATAAACTAATTTGTCACACACTACCATGTGGATATCAACACCCTCCAATCTTAATAAAAGACTGACGTTCGTACTTGAATTCTTTTCAATTATCAGACAGAACAATCGCAGCTTGAATTTCAAAATTTATCATATCATATATAGCATCTACTATAGACCAAGAGAAATGAAACAAATTGTATTATCGCCCGTAGGAACTAATATCTCTATACCTGCACATAGGATTGTGCTGGTCTTATATTACTAAGAAAGGGGGGAGGGGGAATCTTATTATACTCATATCTGTCGCACCATAAACTACATATACAATAATTTTTCATTGTCTAAAGAAAAACCGACAAATCACTGTCCATATTTAACCCATGAGGATATAGACTATTGAGGGCAAAAATGTATCTCTCCTCTATCCGGCGAATGGTCTTGTCCAGATCGCCTCCTCTCCAGCTCAATTTCACCTTCTTAATAACAAAAAACTTCAGATCTGATATCTTATTTATTTTATTTTATTTACATTCTCTTATATACCGCGCTATTCTACATCAGTGCGGTTTACATTGAACAAACTGAAATTACATTGAACAGGGCATTATAACTTGGAGATAACTATTTTACAGGGAACATGGGCTATGGAGGGTTAAGTGGCTTGCCCAAGACCACAAGGAGCACCTGTGGGACTAGAAACCCCAGTCCTTCCGGCCCAAGGTTGCTGTCCTCTAGTGGGATTTGAACCCCCGACCTTCTGGCCTGAAGTACCTTGCCCCAACCACTAGGCCACTCCTCCACTCCTTGTGTTGTAACTCCAAACAATGATTAACCAGGGGTTTATCTACCAGCTTCCTGTGAATACAGCTCCTATGCTCAATGATCCTAAGTCGTACCGGACGAATAGTTTTACCTACGTATAACTTGTCACAAGGGCATTGTATAACATAAATAACGTGACTTGTAAGGCAGTTAGAGAAATCGTCTATATAAAATACACGCTTGTTGGACGGATGAATATACTGTTTTTTAACGGTTATAGCATGAATGCATACTGAACAATGACCACATGCATAATGTCCTTTTAGTTTTGGTAAATACTTCCTTTCAGTAAAGGCCGAGGGAACTAACATGTTCCGCAAATTAATATTACGTTTATGGGCTATCGTCACTCGTAGATCCTGAAACCCAGGTAAAGCCTGAATGATATGCCAATGCTTCTTTATAATTTTTTCTATCTTATATGAATAACAAGAGTATAATAATGGGCATACCATACCAATATCAGGATTCTTTTTTTGAGGTAATAACGTCTTCCGTGAACTAGATTTAGCTCTGTCATAGGCTTTAGTGATGCGGATATTGTCTAGCTCTAAACCTATCTTTAATAATAGTTGCCTGTACTTCAAACTCCTGATCAGAGGTACAATTTCTACGTGCCCGTAAGAACTGGCCTACAGGTAAATTATGTTTCATTGCAGGGTTGTAAAAACTATGAAAATGAAGCAAATGATTTCTGTCCGTAGGTTTTCGGTAAAGAGTGGTAATGAAGCCCATATCTGTTTTTTGAATCAGTAGGTCTAAATATGAAATCTGATATCTATCATATGTTGGAAACGTAAATTTTCATCACAGCTGTTAATCCACTCATTAAATTCTGTTAGCAGTTCTATCGTACCATCCCACACTATAAAGATATCATCTATATACCTCAGCCAAAGTTTAATATTGCTATGGAATCTGTTGTTCTTTTTTTTTTTTTTTTAAATACTTTATTTTAATCCACCAACAAATACAGGCAAAGAAAAGCAATTAACAAGGTCTCCACGAGGGGTGCACTCTTATCCCCTCCAGGAGACAGCATAACGATACAACTGGTGGCGTTTTTCATGAGGTAGTATCCTCTCCCCCCCCCCTTCCCCTCCCGTCTTCCCACCCCCTCTTCTACCCCCCCCACACTCCAGCAGTGTAGAACTGACCTAAATGAGAAGGATTGAGCACTCACCCCCCCACCCTCCGTTCAGCTCCCCAATTGAAGAATTTCATTACGGCTGCGTGCCCCCCATTTGCTGTATATAGGGTTCCCAAACTGACATGAACACTGTCCAGCGCTTGACATTGCCCCTTACAAGCCATCGCTCCAGCAACATTAAATGGTGAAAGTTATTCCGCCATTCCGTGAAGGTAGGCGATTGGTGTTCTCTCCATAGCCGGAGAATCGGCCCTTTTCCCACCAAACAAGCCTTCCTCAAAAGTAGGCGTTCCCCGGCCTTTACCGGCGCTGGGGCCGCTAGTTGATCCAAAACTACGAAGTGGCCCGTCCAACGAACCCGCTTCTGCAACAACCGACTAAGAAAGGCCCGTATTCTCTCCCAATAAGATCTCAGTCTATGACAGCCCCACCACATATGTAGTAACGTCGCCAAGGGTTCCATACAACGAGGGCAACTACCATCCGTCTCCAGCCGACTCCGAAGAGCCCGACTCGGTGAAAAATAAGCTTGAGTCACACACTTGAATTGGATCTCTCTCCAACGGGCCCCATATGCCACGTCAACTATTCGTTTCAAGGCTTTACCAACCAACCCCGGTGCCACTTCCCCACCCAATTCAACAGCCCATGCCAACTCAACCCCCCGATAGTCGGGAAGGGCCCTATAGCAATCCAAACGGCTCTTTAGCTGGGAAATGGACGGGGGCTTATCCTCCCCCAACCCAAAAAATTCCACAATTCTGGCCGAGCGATCAGTGTGCAATGCTTCTCTCGGCAGTGAGGCCACATAGTGAGCGACTTGCATGTAAGCAAAACAGTGCCTCGAGGGCAAATCGTACTCCCGGCTCAGGGCCAAGAAAGACTTACAGCACCCCAAGGGTTCTACCAGATGTCCCACCATCCTTATACCACGTGTCCACCAATCTCGAAACATCGCCGTGTCGGATCCCGGGAGAAACTGAACATTCCCTCGGAGGGGTAACCAGCTGGAAACCCTCCAGGGCGCCATCCAATACCTATTCAGCTGTTGCCAAGTGTGTCTGACCGAGGTCACCAAGGCGCTTTTCTGAGCCACCTCTGGCAGATCCCCGTGTCGCCCACGCAGTACCCCCAGCAAGGACCACGGCACCACTAAACTCTCCTCTACCGACCAAGGTGTGTAGTCCTCCGAACCCCCTAACCAATCTCCTAAATGTCGCGCCTGGCACGCCAAGGCATACGTCTTTAAGTCAGGCATTCCCATACCCCCATCTTTCCATTTCCCCAGTAACCTAGCCCATGGAATCCGAGCCCGCTTCCCTCCCCAAAGAAACCCCTTCAAGGAGGCCTCAATTCGACGCAGGTCCCGACTAAGTAACCAGACAGGCAGGGTCTGTAACCAATACAAAATACGGGGCAGTATAACCATTTGTACCGCCGCTATTTTCCCAGGCAAAGGCAAGGGGCGAGATGCCCAAGTCTGCAATTGTATCGTCAAACGCCGCAATGTCCGATCCAAGTTGCGTCTGTACAGCACCTGGGGCTGTCGAGGCAATACTATACCCAGGTAAAGAAATTCCTCCTCTGCCCACCGGAGCGGGAAGGGCTCCCCCCAGGCCCCACGAAGGTGTCCCAAAGTATCCAAGGTTTCAGGTTTGTCATAATTAATACGGAGGCCAGCCAGAGCCCCAAACCGCCCAAATTCCCCCAACAGATTCGGCAGAGAATCGACTGGGGAAGTCACATGAACTAACAGGTCATCCGCAAAAGCCGAGATTACAAACTCCTGCGAGCCCATCTCCACACCCTTAATCGCGCCCGAATTCACCACTTTTCGAATCAAGGGGTCCAAGGAAAGTACAAACAGCAACGGAGATAGGGGGCAGCCCTGGCGCGTGCCCCTCTCCAACGCAAACCCCTCTGAAAGTACTCCATTACAAAGGATCCCCGCCGTCGGTGTTATATATAAACTGCGCACCATATTACAGAAGACTTCCCCTATGCCGTATGAGGGCAGCAACTCCCACAGATATTGCCAATTCACCCTGTCAAATGCTTTTTCAGCATCGAAAATGACAAGTAGCGAAGGCAATTGCCGAGCGTGTACCCATTCCAGGGAGGCCAAAATTTTTCGCAGATTCCGAACAGCGTATCGCCCCTTAACAAAGCCCACCTGTGATTCATGAACCAAGCTCCCCAACACTTCACCTAGCCGTAAGGCCAAGACTTTCGCCAGAACTTTTAAATCAAAATTGAGAAGGGAGATAGGCCTATAAGAGGCTGCTAACAACGGGTCCTTACCCGGTTTGGGAATTAGAGTGACATGGACATGGTTCTGTCCCCAAGAGAAGGCCCCCCGGTCCCCCCTCACACTAAACACCTCCCTTAGCACAGGGCTAACACACATTCGCCCAAGATTTTGTAGAATTCCGCTCCCAAGCCATCCGGTCCGGGGGTTTTACAACAGCTGGCCGCAGAAATAACCAACTGTATCTCCTGGGAAGTGAGGGGCTGATCTAGCACCTCCCTCTGTACCTCTGTCAGCCGCGGCAGATTCAAATCTCGCAGATAGTCAGGCAGGGTCGCACCGGGGCCCTCCTCCGCCTTGTATAGGGACTGAAAAAACTCCCGAAAAACCCTGGCAATATCCCCACTCTCCTTATGCACTTTCCCTTTATCGTCCTGCAGGGCCGCCACCAGTGTGGAGCCACGCCTACCCCGCAAATAGCGAGCCAACGATCTGCCAGTTTTGTCGCCATAACAATGCAGGCGGTAACGATAGTAGAGTATCGATTTCTTGGCTTTCTGATGCAGTAGCTCATTGAGGTCAACTTGGGATTCCCACAGCCGCCTCTTATTTTCAGCCGAGGGAACTTGGGCACATCTACGCCGGAGTTTAGTAACCTGTTGTTCCAGTGCAAGAATGCGCTCTGCGAGTAAGCGACTTTTCCGCGCTGCATATCCGATGATGTCTCCCCGCAACACTACTTTTGCCGTTTCCCAAAGCAACTCAGGATCGTCCACATGTACCTGATGATCACTCGCAAATTCCGTCCAACGTTGGCGGAGGAACTGACGAAATTGCACATCGTGGTACAACCCCAAAGGAAAGCGCCAAAGACGCGCTCGAGCACTTTCGCGTCCCCAATGTAAATCCAGCCAAACTAAAGCATGATCCGATACTTCCAAGGGGCCAATCTGAGCCTCCTCTGTATGAGCAAACAATTCCTTGGATACAAACAAATAATCGATACGGGCGCTGGTGCCATGCGCTCTGGATGTGTGTGTAAAGTCTTTCTCAGAGGTATGTAGCAGCCGCCATGGGTCAATTACACCCAGCCTCTTGCAAAAACGTTGTAACAACCGAGAGGACAGCCCCGTTTCCCTGGCCCCTTCCCCTCGAGACGTATCCAAGCCCACATCCTTTACCCCATTAAAATCTCCCCCTAAGATCAAGGGGCATTTGGGGATCTGCTCCAGTCTGGAGGCCACAGTGCTATAAAACCCAGAATCGGAAACATTCGGGCCATAAAGAGCCCCAACAGTCACCAGCTTTCCCTCCAGTTGGCCATGGACCAAAAGAGACCTGCCCACGTCGTCCGCGATGGTGGACTGCACCACAAATCGAAGCCTCTTATGAACCAAAATAGCAAACCCCCCCCTTATTCACAACTGCCGGAGATCCCCAGACCTGCCCGACCCAGGACCTGCATAGTTTACTATGCTCTTCTGCTGATTGGTGGGTTTCTTGGAGCAAGGCTATATCACAGTTGTGTCGGGCCAGTGCTTGGAGAACCTTATATCGTTTAATGGGGTTGCCCAAGCCACAAACGTTCCATGTGATAACCCTCAGGGTGGTGGGGCAATGTCAAGGCTCTCCAAAAGAAAAGATCTAAGCACATCAGAGGGGCTCCCCCAGCCTGGAGCCTCCTCCTTATCGTTTACCCAGTTACTGTTATGCTGCTTATGTGAACTCCCCAGAGTGTGGTCCCTCCCATCCCTTGCCTCCTCCCCCTTCTCCCCCCCCTTCTTCCCCCCCTCCCTGCCCCCCTCCCCCCCTTTCCTCCCCACTCCTTACTACTTCTCCTAGTCCGTCCATCAGATCGGACACTTCCATTGGCATTCGGACCCACCCCAAGCGCACACACACACATTCGCGAGAATCCCCCCCACCCTGCTGTTGGGGAGTACAATTCCCCTCCTACCCCTCCCCCATACTTCCCCCTATGCCTCCCTACTCCAAAATGGCGCCCAGCCCAGGATATTCCTAACCACACATGCACCAATCCCTCCCCCTGCCCGCTCTTTCCCAAAAGCTACGTGTGCCAGGGCCCAATTTCAAGGAGAGGAGGGGAAATAAAAAGGAAATACATCAAAAGACAGAAAAACTGTATCCCAGCTTAATCCCCAGCACTACTGTAACAATGTAATGAACAATCAATGCAATTGCATACAAATACAATGTAGCAAACCCAAAGTGAAACACAGCTAGGTGCCATACTCAATAGAGTCAGTTCCCATCACCCCGAGTGTGGCATCTCAAAACGGTAACAAAATGTCAGACATTTCAAGGCCACAAAGCCAGCGGTTTGCCACATAAGTCTCCGCACAGCTACTCTCGTTGTGTGCAATCGCAGCCTGCACCAGACCTTGTCCCAAAGATCTGCTCTTTCACCTCTGGCCTCACGACACGGCCGCTGATGTCTCCTCCAGCCGTGTCAGCCAGGTTCGAGCCGCCTCCAGGGTTTCCAGTAATTTTGTCTGTCCACGAAATTCCACCCGCAGCTTCGCCGGGTATAATAAAGAGAAGCGGATCCCCTGTTCGCTAGCTGAGCACAGAGCGGTGAGAAAGCCCTGCGCTGCTGGCTCACCAACAGTGAATAGTCCTGAAAAACCAGGATGCGGTCATTTTCCCCAACTTGTCTCCGACGAGCGCGGGCCGCTTTCAGCACCCTCTCCTTCTGGCGATAGTCCAGAAAACGCGCAATCACGGCACGCGGCCGCTGCGCTTGCTCTCGCCGCGGGCCCAGTCTATGCACTCGCTCCAGCACAATAGGGCACTCCCCTGTCTCTCCCAGGAGGTTCCTCATCCAGTCCAGGAGAAAGCTAGATAAGGCAGCATCAGCCACCGTTTCCGGGATGCCGATAAACCGCAAATTTTTCCTGCGGCCCCGGTTCTCCAAGTCCTCCAGCTTCTCACCTTGCTGTTGCACAAGGGTCTCCAGGGCTTGCACTCTAGTCTGGAGGGTGTGCTGGGCATCTTCCACACTCGAGATCCGGTTCTCGGCTTGATCCATCCGTCCAGTAAAATCATTTATTTTTTGCACCACAGATTGCAGTTGATCGCCAAGCTCCGTGAAACGCACGTCCAGGGCCCGCACCACCGCGGCACTCACATCCGCCACCATGCTGCTCTCTCCCTCAGACCCTGGGCTCCGCGGCGCTCCCTCCGCCATCTTTGGGTCAAGCCGCGTGCTTTCTCCCTCTTGGTCGTTTTAGAAGCCATCAGGTGCCGCTCGGGACGCAGTGATGGTTCTACTGCCGCCCCTCCACTATCCCTGTTGCTTTTGAGAGTAGCCTGGGGCATTCGGTTGCGATCGGCTAGTTTTTTTAGCTGTTTTGTGGGGTGGAAGTCCGGAGCTGATCTGCACAACGCCCGATCAACTCAGTGCCATACCGGAAGTCCCGGAATCTGTTGTTCTTAATGAAATGCTCTTCAAAATCAAAAACGTATAGATTCGCAACATCAGGGGCCATAGAGGACCCCATCGCTACCCCTTTGATTTGTTTATAAAACAAATCACGAAAGCTGAAATAATTCTCACAGAGGGCCATACGTGTAAGTTCTACCAAAAAAGCCGTAGGAATACGTCTATGGATGGTCCTACTCCATAAATAAAATTCCACTATCTTTAAAGCCTCCTTCTGTGGTATATTCGTATAAAGGTATTCGATATCCAGTGTGACTAAAATGTATTCTGACTTAACCTCCACTATTGAAGACAAAATCTGGATAACATGGGAGGAATCACGGACATAAGACCACATACTTTGTACAAATGGACGCAACAGCACATCCAACATTTGTGAAAGAGGTTCTAGTAGAGATCCAATAGCAGACACTATAGGTCTACCAGGGGGATTATCCAAACTCTTATGTTTTTTTGGATTTACATAAATAGTAGGGATCACTGGGAAATCCACTGTAAGAAAAGCCTTTTCTTTAGCCGTAAGATGTCCACATTCAAAGGCTACCAGAACCAAACTATCTATAGATTTCTTCAAAGATTCTGTAGGATCTTTCTGCAAACGAATATAGAAGGTAGTATCCCTCAGTTGCCTTTGTACTTCATGAACATATAAATCTTTGTCTAAAACGACAATAGCCCCACCTTTGTCTGCCGGTTTTATAATTATTTTAGTATTCATTTGTAAAGATTTCATTGCTTCTTTTTCTGCACGTGTGAGATTATTATAGGGTAAAGTATCCCTAACATTTATTGCAGCAATGTCTTTTAGGACAATGTTTTCATATGCAGTAATCATAGGATCTATATTTGAGGGCGGGTTCCAGTTAGACTTCTTCTTAATAATATCCTGCTTTGACCCGGTGAAAAGCGGGATATAAATACAGTTAAATAAATAAATAAATAGATATATCCTTTGATGCGTCTTGATTGCTAAAGAAGTGTCTTATCTTAATTTTCCGAAATAATTTGTATAGATCTATTTGTGTCTCAAATGGATCATACCTCCTAACTGGCACAAAGGAAAGGCCTTTTTCTAAAAGAGATTGCTTGTTAGATGTAAGTTCATACTTAGATATGTTGATGACATTACTAACTACCTCCATTGTTGATACTTCCTTTCTGTGGATCTCTCTGACCCCTTGTGGCCTCTGTCCCGACCCTGACCCCGCCCTCTTCCTCTGTATTGATTGTATTGCCCTTGATATTGTTCTTGATGCCATTGATTGTCCCTGGAGGGGTGCCTCGTCTTGGAGGATTCTCGACCTCCCCCCCTCCAAAGGGAGTCCATATTCAAAAAAGATTTCTGCTTCCCATGGTTATTATTCTCACCATACGGTTTATGTAAATCTGCATGTGTGGAAATTAATACCGCTGATGCATCTTTAGATTCTATAGATGCACTCCTAGTGCACTTTTTCTTAGGTTGACAGGGGCTATTGGCCTTTAAATCCTCCTTTTGTTCTTTATAATCGAACATAGTAGACCGTTTTTTAAACCATAATCTGTCACCCTCATTCTTCTTGCACCAGGGGTACACATATCCATGCATATAATCATCTTCGTCTCTTTTAAATTTATCCATCTTAATACTTTTAATTTCTTTCTTAAAGGACATATTGTTACGCTCAAAATCTTTATGTATACTTTCAAAATTTTTATCACAAGATTTCAATGCTATTAGTTTTTCATCTATTTCTGCCTTATAAAGTTCCGACTTTTTATTAGCTGTACTAATGAGTAATATCATGAGGTCCAATGAACACTTGTTCAATATGGCATTCCAGCATTTGACGAAACCTGTTTCTTCTACATACCAACCCGGTGCCTTATACATCCTAAGGCCCCGAGGGATGATTTTGGACCTGCAACACTCAAGAAGGTAAGCGGCATGTAGTTCTCTTACTTGCTTCTGTGTTAGGTGTACATCATCTTCCCATTGACTTCTTGTTGTATCAACATCATTAGCATTTTCCATTAATAATGCTTCTTGAGATGCAAACTTCTCCAACGCATCATCACAAAAACTAAGCACGTCCTTCCAGGGAGAGAACATGCTAACTAAGAGTCCAATGTGAAAGCACGTATACCACGTCAGAAAGCACACACCAGTCCAAAAACGTGGGTTGTTGGAAGGAGACCTTTATTAAATATTCTTAAAAACCACTGGCCCAACACAGGTCGTGTTTCGCTGTCTTCATCAGGGGCTAATGGCTAAAAACATTAAAATCAATAAATACAATCAATAATGTCAATGAAACCCAAATCACAATGGACAAAAAATAAAAACAAAACATTCATAAATAAACATAAAAAATAAATAAAAAAACTTGATATTACTAATACAGACCGCCACTCATATCCTCTATAGTTAAAACATATTATAAATCAAATAAAAAGTCAGAACTCACAACATTAGTATTAAATATAAAGCCATAAATAGGTCAAACAATAAAAACATGATAATCTCCAGGAACAAGCAGGAATGAGTCTTCACATATGGGGGTTCGTCGGCGCCGACGGAGCCCGCACGGGAATGCTCCCCAGCATCCAATCAGAAGGCTTTTGGGAGCATCCCTCGCGCCTGCGCGGTAGCTTCCCGCCCTTCCCACTGCCTCTCCCCAGTTTTCGTTTTTCCGCGGAGCCGACAGGACGTAACTCCTGTCACCGCAGAAACATTTTCTTCTTTTCTTCTTTTTTGTTCCTGTGGTCGCGGTTTTTCCCCCGCTGACTCTGGCACCACTGGTGCCCCCTTTTTTCCTTATTTTTGTTTTCCTTTATTTCCTTCGAGGAGCATCCTCCTCGTGTTATTCTGAGGCCTACCGGGCTTTCCAGCATGGAGCCTTCTTCCCTTAAGAAGTGCCCCCACTGTGGAGACGTTGTCTTCTGCTCCGACTCCAACGCCTGGTGTCTCTCCTGTTGGGGCCCTGCCCCCTTCTCCCCTGGTTCCCCGGGCTTCAGTGTCGGGAGAAGACCCTCCCTGTTTCGAGTGTCCCTCGATGACGTCTTTCCCTCTGAGGAGCGGTCGTCGGCGTTCTCTCCTCGCCAGGATCAGGTAACCCAACAACAGTCTGTTAAGACTAACCGAGCCTTGAGGGGTGAGTCTCATGCGCCGCATGACGACGGCTCTGGTCTTCCCCTCCAGTCCCTTACACCCCGGAGGGAGTCTTCGGGCTCCAGAGCCTCCACGGGGTTTCGGGTTGTTCCTGAGGTTCGCTCCTCACAGAACATTCCCGAGCCATGCCCGAGGGTGGCACCCGCTTCGAGCGGTGCAGATCCCTCGGCATCGGCACCGAGTGTTCCACTCTTCGCCAGGGACTGTCGACTGGTGTCTTCGGGGCCGATCGACTCGACCCAGTCTGGCTCTACGGCATCCCGGCCCTGTGCGGGGGCGGTACCCGCTTTCGGCGGTGCCGATTCCCCGGCATCGGCGTCAGTGTCGAGTTTTCCACTCGTCACCGGGGATCATCGGACCAACCTGACCTGGTATGGCGTGCCCACACCCCTGCCATACGCGGAGGTGGTGACCGCTTCAAGCGGGACCAAGTCCTCGGCATCGGCGTCGGTGGCCCCACTCCCCGCCGGGGATTGGCACCGGGTGCCCTCTGCTCCGCCAAGGCCAATCGACTCGCCCCGGCTTCCGCGGGGGCAGTACTGGCCTTGAGCGGTTCCGCCCTTCCCACGGCGGTCTCGGGAACAAGGGCCCCGTTCTTCGCCAGGGGTCGCCTCCGGGCTCCGCCTGCGGAGCCGATCGATCTATCCCGGTCGGGCGGGTCGGCACCCCCACCTTGCTCGGGGCCGGGGCCTCCCCCGGACGCCACCGACCTCCCGGCATCTACGCGGGCGTCGAGTGCTCCGCTCGTCACTGGAGTTTGCCCGCAGGATCCGGGTCCTTCGGGCGAGTCTACCCAAAGAAGCGCCGCGGAGCTGGGGCTGGGTGTCTCACTCCCCGCCGGGGCTCGTCGGCGGGTTACCTGGGTACCCTCGAGGCCGCGTAGTACGCCCCGTAAGGGTTTCCTGCTCAATAAAACGGGCGCGGGCAGCACCCCGGCGCCTAGGAGGGCCTCTCTCCTGACGTCGGAGTCGACTTCGGGTGTTTCCCTCTTCGCCGAGTTTCGGCCTGGGAAGCCCTCGTTGCCCTCGGCACCGATCGTCGCGACCCCGACTCCATTCGCGGGAGTGGCAGCACCGGCGCGGCCGCCGACACCGGGGCCCCCTAAGGAGGCGTCGCTCGGTTCGATGCCCAGCCTCAAATCGATCTCCAGTCTGGAAAGAGTGGCCCCGGCGCATTTCGGATCCAACCCCGATCTCTTCCGACGGCGCAGTGCCGCGCTCGCCTGCTCTCCAGCGGCCCCGGCACCACTTCAGCCGCACTTGCGGATTGCCCCGTGGGCGGCCCCGGATTCGGGGCCAAGGCCGAGTACCGCGGGCCCGTCGGGGACGTCGCTCCCTTCTAAGGTTGCCAACTGGCTCCAGATGCGCCCGACAGGCTTGATCCAGTCCTGGGTTTACCCTATTGCATGCAGGGACATGTAGTCTTGCTTTTCTTATGGCGTGCAATAGGGAATTCAGAACTACATCTCCATGCATGCAATGGGGTAAACCCAGGACTGGATCAAGCCTGTCGGGCGCATCTGGAGCCAGTTGGCAACCCTACTCCCTTCGATGCCCTGCTTGGAGTCAATCCCGGGCTCTGACGATGCAGTACCATCTGCCTCGAATTGGGACTGTCAGTACCCTCCTCTGTTTAGAGCGATTCCTCCCGTGCACCAGCACGGTGGGTCCCCTGGTGTTCAAGCGGGCCCCCTGGTGTTCAAGCGGGCCCCTCCACCTCGGCCTCCCCCGGGATAGCTCCTCTGGGAGAGCCGTCTTTTCAGGACTTCCTCCTTGACATGGCGGACTTGCTCGCCATTCCTATTCCTGGCCCTTCGCTAAGTCCGGGTACTGCGGAACAGGCGGCCGTAATGCTTCCTTTACCTCCCTCCCTGCGGGATCTCCTGCTCGGGATTTGGCGCTCGCCCTTACAGGTACCGGCGCCGCCTGCGGCCATGCAGGCCCGGTATCGGGTGCCCCCTCTCTGGGTTTCCAGACACACCAGCTTCCCTATCATTCCATTGTGGTGGAATCTGCCCTGAGGAAGGTCGGAAGCAAGAAGAAGCACTCTTCCTGCCCCCCGAATCGTGCGTCTAAAACCCTGGACAACTTTGGGCGGCGATCCTTCCAAGCGTCCATGTTGGCTTCCAGGATTCTCTCATATATTTTCTATATGAGCCTGGCGCTGCGGGAGGTCACCGAGAGGTTATCTCTTTTGTCTCCCTTTGTGTCGGCCCCTCGGGCCCCTGACTATTCCTTGCTTCTTTACCATTGCAGGAATATCTCTTGGTTTCTTTCTTGGGCTGCTGTGGACTCTTTCGAGTCAGTTAGCAGGTCCTCTGCGGTAGCCATAGGGGCGCGTCGTACAGCCTGGTTGCAGGCTTCCGACTTGTGCAGCTGGTCACAACATAACCTGGGTACTTCCCCGTGCACCGGGGAGAATCTCTTCAATGGCGAGGCTTTGCGTCAGGTTGCTCAGTGCTCCGCCGACCTGTTTGGTACTGGCCGCCCGCGGCCCTCCCCCTCTCCCGGGGGTAGGAAATGTCCTTCCCGACCCTCCTGTCCGAAGAGGAGGAGGTTTCATCCCTCTGCCCGCCTGTCGGGTGCGCCCACGCCAGGGACGTCTCACACCGGTCGGCAGTGCCAGGGCTCGCGCCAGGCTGCCCATGCCAGGCAGCCTTAGGCTACGGTATGCGGCAGTTTGCGCTTAACTCCTCTTACATGAAGTTACTGTCCAGTTCTACACTGGGGTTCTTTCAGCGTGACAAGCGGTTCGGCTGCTTGATTGGAGGTATAGAGCCCCCTCCCCTGGGGGGAGGGGGGACCCTTCCCACGCTAGGTTAGCCTGGCTCCTCAGGGCCATGCTAGTCTTCTTCGGACTTACCCTCGGGTACATCCCTCGGATTCCCCTCTGCCTGGTTCCCCCAGATTGAGGGGATCGCGCACCGAATCTCCTTCTCCCAGTGTAGGCCTTGGCCGCTACTCTCCGAGCCTGGCCGAACCATTCCTCGACAGGGCCGGACCACCCCCCCATCCCTGGTCTGTGTCTCCGCTCTCGCAGAGAAATCCCTGGGTCCGTCAGGTTACGGTGGACAGGGGTCCCACTGACCCATGCTGATCCCCGGCTCCGCTCCCTGCACTCTTCGGAGCGGCGGAGGGCATTGTCCCTAACCCCAAGGGTTTTTTTTATATAGGCCGGAGATGGCCCCACGGTCACGCCGTGTCTATAGGGTTTTCTATCCTCCTGCCTTCCCTGTGGCACGGAGGACACGTTTTGGGTGACTGTCAGGTGGACGCCTCAGGGGCCTACGTACTCCTGATGTGCTTCTCCCTGACTGATCTGGCGGTCACGCAACCATACTGCTACTCTCGCCGATCTGCCCTGCTCCACGCACAACGGCCCATCACTTTGGATAGCCCTTCCTCCCGCCACCTTCCTGGTAGGCGCCCTCCTGTGGATCAAGGGCCGGTCTGAGTTGGCGGTATCGTTCTCACGTGTCCATACCGGTTTAGTAACCTGGGTGGGCGCTCCCGGGCCCACCTATAGCCCGATATACATCTATACCTGTTATTGGATATATATCGGTACAGGTGGGTGCTTTTTGGGAAATGTTATAGCGCCCTGTGTCTTACCAACTATCCCCCAATTGTCGGTACTGACGTTTTGTTATTTCTTACGGGGTCCGGCCGGCCCTCTTGCCTGCATTCTGCGGCTCGGGTGCTCGGACCGGTTATGCTTAAACTTGCTGTGATGTCAACAGCCCCTTGGTTTACGCCTCCTTGTCTGGAGGTTTTCGAACCCATTGTCTTCCTATCCCTTGCCGGCTACGGTAGACACTGTACCCCCCGGTTTCCCGGGGTACACTTCTGTTCTTCTCCGGGCTGGGTTCTCCCAGATCGGTCAGTCTTCTGATTAGTCCCCCGGATTGGGGACTCTGCTCCTACTGGAGTTCTCAGCTTCTTAGAGCTCCTCGTGAAGACCTGCCGTCTTTCCGGTGCTGGTTGACACCTGCGTCTCCAGCCCGCCCGGACTGGGAACTTTGTCTTCTCTGCGGTGAAGTTCCCTTGAAGACTTCGCTACTGCATCTACAGTACCCGTCGCAGCCTTCTACAATCCAGTAGGTAAGCTCTAGATTGTGCTAGATCATTAATGGTTTAATGATAATTGACGTGGTTTGAAGACTCCCCTGTAGTCTTCGGTTGCTGTGCCTTGGCAACTCTTCTCAACTCCTACCCTCCATCCCTCCGGGGATGCCGGGGATCCAGGTTGGGCGATGCCGCCCTGTCCAGGGGCGCGCATTCTGGGATCTCCCTGGCACCCTCAGCTAGGGAGTCCCCATATGTGAAGACTCATTCCTGCTTGTTCCTGGAGATAGCACAGTTACTTACCTGTAACAGGTGATCTCCGGAACAGCAGGAATTAGTCTTCACAACCCACCCACCTCCCCTAGGAGTTGTAACTCTCTCTCTCTCTCTTCCTTCCTCTCTTCTCCTTCTGTCTCCGCTATTTAACGCAACTGGGGAGAGGCAGTGGGAAGGGCGGGAAGCTACCGCGCAGGTGCGAGGGATGCTCCCAAAAAGCCTTCTGATTGGATGCTGGGGAGCATTCCCGTGTGGGCTCCGTCGGCGCCGACGAACCCCCATATGTGAAGACTAATTCCTGCTGTTCTGGAGATCACCTGTTACAGGTAAGTAACTGTGCTAAATGCGTACCTTTATAACCTTGTGTGTAAGGTCAACCTTATTAAATACTTTGTTGAAAAGACATAGAAGATATATATGCATGGTATCATATTTCATAATGCCCATACATTAAAACTATGTAAATAAGAAATCTATCGTAAACCGTATGGTGGTCCAAAGGGAAACAGAAGAAACCATTATGGTTGAATTATTATTAAAACTCCAAATGTTAATCAAAATACTACCGTATCTAAACTAATTATGTAAACATCTGAAAAGGGGGGACAAAGATAAAATACCTGTAGGATACCTCACAGCTAAATGGACCAGAATGAAAATTTCAACGAGCTTCCACACTATATAATAAAAAAAGTATGTTATAAAAAACCTTATTTATGTTTAAACCAATACTCCCCATTGTTCTCAAAAATCTTAGATGGGCATACAATAGTTTTTTTTTTTGTTGTTTTTTTTTTAGAGAGATGACAGTTAAAACCTCATTTGATTTTGTTTATATTTGGATCGGTTCAACGGCTTTAGTCTCTTGTAAGTGTAAGTGCCGATGTTAGTGAAAAAGTTTTTTTAAATAGTAGTATGTGTGCAATAGTATTGGCAATAAAGAATGAATGTTGCCGTTAGCTGGCATTTCAGGGCCATGTGATTTTTCACAAAATCAGGTTTAGGTGCACTGTTTAATAAAATTGGAGAAGAATATGGCAGTCAATGCGTCAGTATGCGTCAGATTTTTTATGTAGTAGAAGTGTGGATAATCCTCTTCTCCCCCTCTCCCCCCTCCCTCCCCTCGGTATATAGGACCGGCCTAATCATATGCGCAGGCGCCAGCGTTTTTAAGGAGTTGAAGCATGTGCATACTTGTGAGTAGATGCGGCATTAGGTTTTAAGAAAAATATAGTTTTTATTTCCGTGTAGAGTTGATGGTATGCAATGGATTTAATTTTGAAATTCAAGTTGTGATTGTTTTGTCAGAGGAGTGATCAATAGAGCTGAAGACCGGTGAACGCATAAACGCTGCAGTTTGGAGGTTACGGTACCCACACAGTAGAGTGTGAGTATAATATCAGTTTGTTTATTTTTTAGAATCTTCAAATTTTTTTTCAACTTGAATTGTGAACGTGAGTTCATGGGGGTATGTTGAGTTTTTTTGAAGAAATTGGAAGTCGTATTTGTTTTTGTTTATGTTTATTTATTTTATTTATTTATAGCTTTTCTATACCGCGCTCTTTTTCATCAGCGCGGTTTACATTGAACAAGAATACCGGCTTAGCGGCTTTAGCTCTTTGAAAGCGCAAGTACCAACACTAGCACAATTAACAACAATTTTTTTCAAAAGGAGAATGTGTGTAATAAGAGCTCGAGTTTTTTTAAAAACAACTTTGCGAAAAAAGAGTGATTGCTGCCGGTGGATGGTAGACCGGGTTATGTGCCGTTTTTTGCAATACAACACATTGTAAACGTGGCGTTCACTTATGGCCATATGCAGTCACCTATATTGGATGATTAGAATCCACGTAATATCAATGATATTCTGAAGGATATGTGGGGGATGTGCAGGTTTTATTGTTTACTGAGTTTTTAAGTTTAGGGGATCATTTTTGAGAACATTGGGGAGTATTGGTTTAACCATAAATAAGGTTTTTTATAACATACGTTTTTTATTATATAGTGTGGAAGTTCGTTGAAATTTTCAATCTGGTCCAGTTAGCTGTGAGGTATCCTACAGGTATTTTATCTTTGTCCCCCCTTTTCAGATGGTTATTTTTTAGATGTTTACATAATTAGTTTAGATACAGTAGTATTTTGATTAACATTTGGAGTTTTAATAATAATTCAACCATAATGTTTTTTTCTGTTTCCCTTTGGACCACCATACGGTTTACGATAGATTTCTTATTTACATAGTTTAATGTATGGGCATTATGAAATATGATACCATGCATATATCTTCTTTGTCTTTTCAACAAGGTATTTAATAAGGTTGACCTTACACACAAGGTTATAAAGGTACGCATTTTATCATGTTTTTATTGTTTGACCTATTTATGGCTTTATATTTAATATTAATGTTGTGAGTTCTGACTTTTTATTTGATTTATAATATGTTTTAACTATAGAGGATATGAGTGGCGGTCTGTATTAGTAATATCAAGTTTTTTTTATTTATTTTTTGTTTATTTATGAATGTTTTGTTTTTATTTTTTATCCATTGTGATTTGGGTCTCATTGACATTATTGATTGTATTTATTGATTTTAATGTTTTTAGCCATTAGCCCCTGATGAAGATAGCAAAACATGGCCTGTGTCGGGCCAGTGGTTTTTAGGAATATTTAATAAAGGTCTCCTTCCAACAACCCACGTTTTTGGACTGGTGCGCGCTTTCTGACGTGGTATACGTGCTTTCACATTGGACTACCAAACAGACAAGGGCTTTCCTTCCACAGCCCCGCTGTCTTCACATAGTGCAACTAGCTTCTTAAGCAGTGCTCAAACCTTGTCTCACTGCTTGGAAAATGCTACAATTGCTAGGCCACATGGCATCCATCGTGCATGTGGTTCCTTATGCTCGCCTCCATATGCTCGCAGCCCAGTGGACTTTATCCACTCAGTGGACACAGGCCTCAGGCTGCCTGTCGGACAAAATAACAAATTCAAATTGTCTTATTTCGTCCCTCCAATGGTGGCAATCACCCAGAAACCTTCTGGTGGGGCCTCCTTTCCAGAAAACCCTATCCCAAGCCACCCTAACAGATGCATCACAGGTGAGATGGGGAGCCCACCTGCACGATCTCTCTATCCAGGGTACCTGGACTCCACAGTAGGTCTGTCTTCACATCAACCTCATGGAGCTCAGAGCAATCTTCTTTGCTCTTCGAGTATTTCACGCCCAACTCAGCTACAAGACAGTCCTAGTTCAAACGGACAATCAGATAGCTTTGTTCTTTGTGAACAAGCAAGGCAGAACAGGCTCTCTGTCGCTATGCAATGAAGCTTTTCGACTATGGGCTCTCGCCAGAGAGCATCAGATTCATCTCCTTGCGGTGTATCTTCCAGGCATCCAAAATTCTTGGGCAGACCAACTCAGTCGAGTTCGGCTTCCACACAAATGGTCTCTCCATGCAGACCAGGTGCCCAAATATTTCAGATTTGGGAAACCCCGGACATAGACCTCTTTGCAAGTCCGCTGAATGCCAAACTTCCCAAGTTCTGTTCCAGAATTCCGGCTCGATGTTGTCAGGCAAGGGACGCCTTCCTCCTCCAATGGGGTCAGGACTTCCTATATGCCTTCCCACCCATTCCCCTCATCCCCAAAACCCTATTCAAGCTTCAGAGAGACAGAGGTCATATGATCCTCATAGCTCTACATTGGCCACGCAAACGTGGTACCCTCTGCTCCTACATCTCTCTCAAGCTCCGCCTCTGGGGTTGGGATCCGCTCCAGATCTTCTCTCCCAAGAGGATGGGATGCTCTGGCTTCTGAATCCCCAGTCTCTGCATCTGAGGGCCTGGTTTCTGAAAGCCTAGAGCTTCAGGATCTTAACCTTTCCCAACAGGTAAAGGATATCCTTCATGCTTCTAAGAAACCCTCCACAAGACGCTCGTATGCGTAAGTGGAAAAGGTTTACCATATGGTGCTCGCAGAAGGGTCTTAACCCTCTTGCGATACCTCTGGAATCGATACTGGAGTATCTCCTTCATTTGTCAAATGCGGGTCTCAAGACAAATTCCGTAAGAGTCCATCTTAGTGCTATTGCAGCTTCTTACAAGCCTCTAAGTGGACAACCTATTTCCTCTCATCCTTTCATAGCGAGATTTATGAGACTCCTTCTTTTAACAAAGCCTCCCATTAAGCCACCACCGGTGACATGGGACTTAAATCTGGTGCTTGTGCAGCTCATGAAACCGCCCTTTGAACCATTAGCCACTACATCTTTGAAATTCCTTTCTTGGAAAGTCATCTTCCTCATTGCAATCAGATCAGTACGTCGCATCAGTGAATTGCAAGCGTTGGTGGCTGATCCTCCTTATACAAGATTACACCATGATAAGGTAGTTCTTAGGACCCTCCTGTCAATCACTTTTTTGGCGCGAAACAAAAGTTTTTAACCTGAGACGTTTCCATTCAGTTTCTTCTCAATACAAATAACATTCCACGTTGCAAGCTCGCATTTCAGGGTTTACTGGTTAACGTACCTTTATTTTTATCACATTCTCATGCTCCTGCTCCTAGTGATTTACAACGATCTCACCTAGCATATGGTGTTTTTAATTAGAGATTTTTTTTTCCTTCCCTTTCATTCTGGCTCTGTGCTTTTCTCTGAATCAATTTTAATGGCTGTTTTTTTATTTTTTTTTTTAAATTTGATCTTTATTCAGTTTTTAAACACAAAAGTACATCAACGCAACTGACAACCACATCCGATCAGTTAAGTTCTTCCTTCTCTAAACATTGGCACTAACTGGCACCTATGTTGGTTTTCCCTGTTCCCTCCCCTAGCCCTCCTCCCCCTCCCCCCGCCCTCCTCCCTCCTCCCTCCCATCCCACCATCCTCCAACATCCCACTCATAAAAGTTTCAAACATAGTGCAGCAATTAAGCATTGAGGCATTTAAACATGTAACACCATAAAACAATGTACATTAAAACATTGCAACTCTCAAACAGCATCTCCCCTCCCCCCTCCCCCCCATTGTTCCACTCCTGTCCCCCTCCACTGTTCATATCTGTCCCACACCTTGTTAAATTTCTTCACAGTGTGTTTTCTAAATGCTTCTATCGCAGAAAAGCACCATAGTTGCTCCATTCTCCTGGACCAAACAGGAAGTCAGTCCTCGCATACGGGTGACGTCGGCCCCGACGGAGCCCCCGCGGAGCATTTCCCCAGCTTTCAAAGAAAGCCTTTGGGAAAGCAGCACGCATGCGCGGTCCCCTTCCCGCCAAAGGGTGCCATCTTGCTCAGTCTTTCTTTTTCCGCGGAGCCCAGCGGACTTGAGTTCGTGTCACCTGGGAAAAGTTGATTTTTTTTCTGCGATTTTCGCTGTGTCTTATCTGGTTTGATGCCAGTTCCCCTTCCCGCCTGAGCTCGGTACACCGGTATCGAGTCCGGAGTTTTGATTTTCGGTTTTTGTCCTTCGTGACTAGTGTTCACGCTCTTTTTGTGTTTTCACTGGCAGCCCGGTCTTTTGACCTTGCAGGGGCCCTTTTTCCCCCGATGGCTACCAGCGGGTTCAAAAAGTGTGATTGGTGCAAGAAACTTCTGTCTCTCACCAACACACATGACTGCTGCCTCCGTTGCCTCGGGCCTGACCATGACCCACTGGCCTGTGGCCGGTGCGGCAAGATGTCGTCGAAGGCGTTTTGTTGCTGTCAGCATCAACGTGAGCAAATTTTCTCTGACTCTGCTTCCGGCCAGGCCTGGACTTCGTCAGAGGCCTCAACATCTCGGGAGTCTGATCCCGAGTGCCATCGGGGTTCCTCTAAGAGGGAGTCTCCCTCCCGGGAGCACAGATGGAAGAAGAAACTTTCGAGGGCGGTGTCGGTGGAGGCTCCTGGTTCCTCGGGGGCCAGGTCGCGTAGTCCTGACTGCCGCCCCCGGCTCTCGGAGTCGGAGAGGCCGTCCAAGTTACCTCGTGTGGAGCTGGAGTCCCCGAGTCATGTAAGTTGTCCTCGTGGACTCTCCTCCGGGGGAGCCGACGTCGGGGCCCGAGTCGGGGGTTGCTGAGTCTCCTGAGTTTGGACTCAGGTTGATGACCTTGGAGAACAGCTTGGCTGCCTTCATGGAACAGCAGCGGGTGCTGATCGCCGGTCTGACCAGTGCATCTGCCCCGACCATCGGGACCTCAATGTCTAAGTCTACCCCGGAGACCGAGCTGAGCCTCGAGTCAATGAAGTCTCAAGTCAATCCTTGGTCATGGTCTCCCTCGACCTCCCGTGCAGTGCCGAGGTCATCGACACCGATACCCTTGGCGTTGGGGTGGGTGGCACAGAGGCCCACACGGCCGGAGCCACCCGATTCCTCGGAGGAGGAGTTAGCATGGGAGACAGAGGACGAGGAGTACCTGGACACCTTCTGGACCTGGTGCGTCCCTTCGGAATCAAAGGAGTCCAAGCCTCGGAGACGGTCTCCCCCCACCCCCCCGGAGGATACCCGGTGCTCGGACTTCACGAGGGACATGGCCAAAGCCTTGGCCTTCCCTGTGGATGCCGAGGAGGAGCCTCGAGCCGAGGAGCTCGATGCCCTCCAGTATAACTTTCCTCCAAAGGAAGCCTTTACTGTACCAGTTCCTTCGATGCTGGAACGGCTGCTCTTCCGTATGTCGGAGGCACCAGCCTCGACCCCAGTTCTTAGCAAATAGGTTGATTCCATTTATCGAGTCCATAAGAGCTCTGGGTTCCAAAAGGCGCAGCTACCGCACCACTCCACAGTTGTGGAATCGGCCATGCACCGTCTGAAGAGTCAGAAGATGCACTCGATGCCCTCGGTAGAAAGTGCTTCCAGGGCTCTTTGCTATCTTGCCGTGTCCAGACCTACCAGCTATTCATGGGCATGTACCTACGAGAACTGGCAAAGGAGATTGCCGGGTTCTCAGCTGGCTTCTCCGAGGAACCTTTGCAGAGGTTCAAGGCTTTGTCAACAGGGATTCAAGAGTGCTCGAATTTTATCTCTCGAGCAGCCTATGATGGCTTCGAGGCTTCGGCCCTGGTAGCCGCGGCCGGCATCGCTGCATGCCGTCAGGCCTGGCTACAGTCATTAGACATGGAGTCATGGGTGCAGGACAAGTTGGTCGATGTTCCTTGCTGAGGTGAAAACCTTTTTGGTAAGCCCATGACTGAAAAGGCTGCGGAAATCGAGACTGAGACTCACACCAGGACAAGGCTGTCCAGGAAGACTTCTGCCCCTTCTCAGAAAAAGAAGGGCTCAGCAAAGAAGCCCTTTTTCCCGAGGAAGGGTGCTGCCTACAAATCTAGGAGGCAGTCCACCAGAAAGTCCTATGCACTCAAGTGGCATAGGTTTACTGTATGGTGTGCTCAGCGCAATGAAGATCCTTTCTCTTGCCTTGTGCCATTAGTTCTGCAGTATATACTTCACCTGTCAGACCTAGGCCTTAAGTCTAACTTTGTTCGGGCCCACCTCAGTGCTCTCTCAGTGCACCACTCACCGTTGGAAGGACAGTCTCTGTCGGTAGACCCCTTGGTGTCCAGATTTCTCAGAGGTCTTCTTCTACTCAAGCCTCTGGTGCATCCACCGGCAACTGAGTGGGATTTGAATGTGGTCTTGCAACAACTTATTCGCCCACCATTTGAGCCAGTGGCTACTTGCCATTTGCGCTTCCTCTCTTGGAAAGCGCTCTTCCTGGTAGCTCTCACCTCTGCCAGATGTGTGAGTGAACTACAGGCTCTGGATTCTGATAGACCGTATACACGGTTCTATAGGAACAGGATAGTCCTACTCAGGGCCGGATTTACCTTGAGTGAGGCCCTACGCCAACAAAAATTGTGGGCCCCCAGCAGGGGCGGCCCAAGGGGGGTGCGGACCTCATTTGCATAAGGGGCCTCATTTGCATAAATATTTGCATAATGTTACCATATACTAACTTTTAGTAAACGTGCCTCTTAATGAGTGTATGGATAAAGAAAGACTAAAAGATTTCTACATTACTATAATCCAGTGCCAACTGCCAGACACATTAGGAACTACTACAAACACTGCCCATAGTAAACCCGCCGTATCCTAACAGCACTACCAGGACTCACAAAGCACCATACTCTACCAATCAAAAGGCAACACTGCAAATATTAAACCAATACATTTCAGAGAACAACAATACATGACCTACTGGGGAAAGAGAACAAGTGGCAATGTCAAATAGGAATTATATAAACAGAACACCTCAGCTCAGTTACACATGCAGAACATAGACCATCACCAAACAAGTAATCACAATTTAGAAATAGGAAGACAATAATTAAACTGGGAATCCCAAAAGCCAAACTTGGAATGTACAACTCTGTAGAAATAAAACTATACATTAATTTGCTCTTGTACTAAACAAAGCACAGATGTTAATGATGCACATTTACCAGAGCTGACATATTCCAATTAATAAATTCAAAATAAAGAGATATTTTTCTACCTTTTGTGCATTTTTTTCAGCTGCAATTGCTCCAGCCACTTTCTTCTGGTTTCTTCGTGTCTTCTGCTAACTCTCCATCGTCTGCTGTCCATTTGTCCTTTCTTCTCTCTTCTAGATTTTTTTCCATTCTCTCTCTACATCTGCTTTAACATACTAATCTTTCTCCTTTTGCTCTTTCCTCATTCCTATTTCATCCACTCAAATTTTAACCCCTCCATCCTCAATCCCCACTTACTCTCCCAATACCCGGCCAATTGTAGATTTTTTATCCCTCCCACACAAAATATTTTTCCCTTCTCCATTTTACTTCTTCCAGCCCCATCCCATTCTAATCCTCCCCAACATCAGCTCCCTTCTAGTTCCAGCCTCACCCAGCATCCATTCCCTTCTAGTCCCTGCATCAGCCCATTTCCAGTCCTAGCCATCCATCAGCCCATTTCCAGTCCTAGCAACCCCCCAACCCAATACCAGTCCTAGCCCCCCCATCACCCCACTTACAGTCCTTAACCCCCAATCACCCATTGTCAGTTTAAGCCCCCCCTATAACCCATTACCAGTCCTAACCCCCCATCAGCCCACTTCCAGTCCTAACCCCATCAACCCATTTCCAGTCAGCCCCCCATAGCCCATTGCCAGTCCTACCCCCCCCCATCAGCCCACAGCCCATTACCAGTCCTAACCCCATCATCCCACCTCCAGTTTTAACCCCCCAGCCCATTTCCAGTCCTAGCCCCCCATAGCCCATTACCAGACAACCCCCATCAGCCCACAGCCCATTACCAGTCTTAACCCCCCCAAAGCCCATTACCAGTTCTAACCCCCCCCCAACAGCCCATTACCAGTCCTAACCCCATCAGCCCACCTCCAGTCTTAACCCCCCAGCCCATTTCCAGTCCTAGCCCCCCCCATAGCCCATTACCAGACAGCCCCCATCAGCCCACAGCCCATTACCAGTCTTAACCCCCCCAAAGCCCATTGCCAGTTCTAAGCCCCCCCAACAGCCCACAGTCCATTACCAGTCCTAACCCCATCAGCCCACCTCTAGCCTTAACCCCCCCCCAGCCCAGCCCAGCCCAGCCCATTTCCAGCCCCAGCCCCCCAATAGCCCATTACCAGCCCTACCCCCCCCAGTCCATTTCCAGCCCCAGCCCCCCCAATAGCCCATTACCAGTCCTACCCCCCCCCATAGCCCCTTACCAGTCCTAACCCCCCCCATAGCCCATTACCAGTCCTACCCCCCCCATAGCCCCTTACCAGTCCTAACCCCCCCCCATAGCCCATTACCAGTCCTACCCCCCCCCGGCCTAAGTAAATTTAATTAAAAAAAAAAAACCTGGTGGCTGCCGCCGCGGGGCCCCCAATGCTGCCCCGGGGGCCCCCGCAACAAGCAGGTCGGGTCCGGTCCGGTCGGGTGGGGTCCTCTCTCCCTCCCTCCCTCGCTGCAGGCTGCCGGCTGCGAGAGACGCGAAGGGAGAGCGTCTCCTCGCGACTGTGTTAAGCCGGCAGGGGCTGATGGGAAATCCCATCAGCCCCTGCGGGCTTAACACAGACACGAGGAGACGCTCTATCTTCGCGTCTCTCGCAGCCTGCAGCGAGGGAGGGAGGGAGAGAGATCTGACCCGACCCGACCCGTCCCGCTTGTAGACGGGGCCCCCGCGGCAGCAGAGGGGGCCCCGCGGCGGCAGCCACCAGGTTTTTTTTTTTAATTGAGTTTAAAAAAAAAAACTGGTTCTTTTTTTGTGGGCCCCTGCCGGCTGTGGGCCCTACGCCATGGCGTATACGTAAATCCGGCCCTGGTCCTACTGACTCATCCAAAGTTCCTTCCAAAGGTGGTCTCCTCTTTTCACCTCAACCAGTAGGTGGTTGTTCTGACCTTCTTTCCCAGGCCGCATACCAGCCGTGCTGAAACAGTTTTGCATACCCTGGACTGTAAGATGGCGTCGTCCTTTTACATAGAACGTATGAGGGGGCATCGAAGGGCTATTCAGCTCTTCGTCGCCTTTGACCCTAATAAGCTGGGGTTACCTGTCTCCAAGCTTACTTTGTCCACTTGGGTAGCAGATTGTATCGCCTGGGCGTACAAGGCAGCCAACCTCCTCTTGCAGGGTCGAGTCACGACCCACCATGTCAGGGCAAAAGCCGCGTCAGTAGCTCATCTCCGCTCTGTTCCGTTGGCATACATCTGCCGGGCCGCTACTTGGACTTCAAGCCAGACTTTTGCAGCCCACTACTGCCTCGAGAGAGAGTACGAAAGGGACAGTGCTTTTGGACAGGTGGTACTCCGTAATCTCTTTGAGGTTTAGGCAACTCCTACCCTCCGGCCCTTGTGTTGGGCTACCATATGGGGGGCGTTCTCAGAGGATATTCTTATCACGGATGCTGAGACTCTTCAGAGTGAGCCATTTTTCAGCTTGGGGTTTCCGGTAGCCTAGAGCTGGGGAGTCCCATATATGAAGACTGACTTCCTGCTTGGTCCTGGAGAAAGAGTAGTTACTCACCTGTAACAGGTGTTCTCCAGGAGAAGCAGGAATCAGTCCTCACGACCCTCCCTCCTCCCCTGGAGTTGCAGTCATATACTTCATTTTGTTTTTTGCTGTCTTTTAGCTATGTCGTCAGACTGAGCAAGATGGCACCCTTGGGCGGGAAGGGGACCGCTCAGGCACGCTGCATTCCCAAAAGCTTTCTTTGAAAGCTGGGGAAATGCTCCGCACGGGGGCTCCTTTGGCGCCGACGTCACCCGTATGTGAAGACTGATTCCTGCTGCTCCTGGAGAACACCTGTTACAGGTGAGTAACTACTCTTTCTCCCCACCACCTCTGCCATTGGAGGAACCGCTGCATTTTTCCACCATTGAAGAAGACTCATCCTGGCAGAAATCACCCCATTCCCCAGCAGCCTCCCTACTTCTTCTCCCCCCCTCCCCCGCCACCTGCACCTCCTCATTAAGGAGAAGAACCATAGCAGTCCCAAACTGTATCCGCACCCAAAGAATATCTTCCATAAATTCTTCCACCCGTTTGCAGTATGTCTGTACTTTCGTTCAGTTCCACAGTAAATGTAACATATCTCACCGTTCCCCACACCCTTTCCTGCAAGCCTCCGACCTGTCTGGATAGAGTACGTTCATCCTTACTGGGGTCCAATACATTCTCAGCCTAATTTTTTAGCTATTCTCTAACATTGCAGTCCCCGGTGCTAGCTGTAGTGTTCTCGCATAAATGCCATCCCACCTAGTGGCATCCCACTGTCCTCCCAATTCATCCTCCCACCTCTGCTGACTCTTAATGCTCTCCATCTTATACTCCCCCAACAGCTTATACAATCTTGAAATTATCCTGGTTTGTACCCCTCTCTGTCCCAGCAGTTCTTCAAAGGAGGTAGGTTTAGCCGACTAATCCTGATTCACAGCCTTCTGCTGTAAAAAGTACCACATTCACATATATGCATGCCTATCTTTCTCCACCAAGTGATATTGCTCCTGCAAGTCCTCAAACCCACGAATACCTCCCCCTTCTCCTAGCAATTGTCCGATCTTCCACAACCCTTTACTTCCCCATCTCTGATACTCCCCTTCCCCCATCTCCCCCTCCGCCACTGTCTGCAAATAGATCTCTTGGGAATATACTGTCCCTCCCCCCATCTGATGTCCTTTCCATTTCGTCCACATCTGCATAGTTAAGGCTCTATATGGATTTCCCTCCTTCCTTTCTCTCCTCCTAATCCCTTGGTCCGATATCCAGGCCTCTCCGGTTTCTACGTCCCCTCCCTCCAGTCTCACCCACCCTGGTTGCTCAGTCCCCCCTTTCCACGCAAACAGGGCCTGTATTTGCGCTGCCTCATAATAGCGAGTCAGCGAGGGTACTCTCATCCCACCCTCCTCTTTAGACCTAAACATTGTAGCCCTACCTACTTTTGGGCGCTTCCCCTCCCAAATGTACTACATTATTAAATTCTGCATCCTCCCTAATTCTTATTTTGTTACCCGCAGGGGCAAAGACATAAACATAAATAATAACCTTGGTAATATGTTCATTTTAACCGCTGCAATGTGGCCCAGCCACGACAAATGCAGCCCCCCACCACCTGGAGAGATCTTGTCTAATGCTTTCATCCAACCCCTGGTAATTCCATTGCTTAACCTTACCCAGCGGTAATCCTATCTGAATCCCTAGGTACCAAAATCTAAAACTCTGTTTCAAACTCTCCTCCCCCTGGGCATCAAGTTAAACCCCAACACCTCCATTTTACTCGGATTCAATTTGTATCTGGCTACCCTGCTATATTTCTGCATAACAGACATCAGCACCGGCAACGTTGTAAGAGGCTGCGTTAAAGTAAATATAATATCATCCGCAAACAGGCCAATTTTCTCCTCCTGTCCCCATATCCGGACCCCTTTGATATCGTTCTCCTGCCTAATATATGCTGCCAGCAGTTCAATAGCCAGGGCAAAAAGCATTGGCGATAATGGGCATCCCTGTCTAGTCCCTCTATGTAATTCAAAGCTTTCTGACTATCCACCATTGATCCTATATAACGCCCTTATCCAGCTAATATAGTTTCACCAAAGACCATCCTTTCCAGGACTTGGAACATATACGGCCATTCCACCCGGTCAAAGGCCTTTTCAGCATCCACCTTGACCATAACCGCGGATTCCTTTGATCCTTGAAGGTGCCACGCTATGTTTAAAATTTTCCGCACATTATCGCTCCCTTGCTGCCCCTTGAGAAAACCCGTCTGATCCCTATGTATCAACTGGGGCACAACATCTTGGATCCGGTTCGCCAAAACCTTTGCCAAGATCTTAGCGTCCAAATTTATTAGTGCGATAGGTCTGTAGGATCTGCACACCCCTCTATCTTTACCTGGTTTGGTCAGTACCGTTATCCCTGCTTCCTTCATTGACCTAGGTATATCCTCCCCCTGAAGGACTCTATTAAACACCTTGGTAAGAATAGGTGTAATGAGATCCACCAATACTTTATAAAACCGTGCCATATACCCATCCAAACCTGGGGTCTTGCCAGTTTTTAATGTGGAAATAGCTCTCCGTACCTCTTCCCCTTGAATTTCTTGCCCTATCTTCTCCCTCTCCACAGCCTCTACCTGCAGCAGCCGACACTCCTTCAGGAAATCAGCAATCCCCTCCCGTCCCGACTGCATTTCACTTTTATACAGCTTCTCATAAAAGTCACTAAACACCTTTCTAACTTCCTTCATCTTATGTACCATTTCTCCCTTGCTATTCCTAATGCCATCTATATACGCTGCTTGCATACGAGCCTTCAGTCTGCATGCCAAAATTTTCCCAGCCCTGTTTCCACCTTCAAAGTGAACTTGCTTCAGCACATTTAGCAAATACGCCAATTCGCGAGCCTTTTGATTGCTTAATTCTGCCCTCACCTTCAGTAGTGCTGCAATGCTCTCAAGTTGTTGCCCCTCCTGATGCGCTTTTTCTAATCTCTCCATTTTCCGTAGTAGTTTCCTTTCCACCGCTCCCTTCACCCGCTTCACCTGCACTGCGATTTTAATTAGCTGTCCTCGAACCACCGCCTTCAATCCATCCCACAATGTACCCATGGAAACCTCCCCATTATTGTTAATACTTAAATATTCTTTTATACTCTCTCAGAGCATCCCTAAATGCCTCTCCTCCTCCAATAGCGAATCATTTAATTTCCTAAAACTTCAGACTTTCTTCTTCCCTACCCACATCCAGTTTAATACATACTTGGGGCATGGTCTGATCATGTGATTAATCCATGCGCCACTTCTAATACCCTAGCCACCCATGGTCCTCCCGCCCAGATCATGTCCTACCTGCTGTATGTTCCATGCACTGGTGAACAGAATGTATATTTCCGCTCTCCCGGATGCCAGCTTCTCCAAAAGTCGACTAACCCCAATCTCTCCTTCAGCTTCTTCAAACTAGTCCTATCCCCTCTTTCCCCCCCCCCCACCCTGTCCCCCACTATTATCCAATCTGGGATTGCAGGTCAGGTTAAAATCGCCTCCCAAAATTATAGGCGTGTCACCAAAGTCTTCCAACTCCTTCAAAATTTGCTCATAGACCTCCCCCTGCCTCTCATTTGGGCCATATAAACTAAGCACCCACACCACCTCCTTCTCCAATTGCAATTTCACTCCCACCCATCTCCCCCCCTTGACCCTACGAATTCCTTTCACCATGTGATGATATTCACACCCAACCAGAATCCTCACTCCCCCTTTGCGTGGGTTCGCCCTCTGCCCAGCCAAAGCGACCAAGGGGTATTGTTTAGACATTAGCATGTATTCCTGCCCAACCCTCAAATGTGTTTCTTGCAAACACATTATGTCCACCCGAACCTTTTCCCTTCTTGCCCCTCCAATTGTCATTTTCTCCACGTACACAACCCTTTAACATTTAAGATCGCAATAGATAATGTTTTCCTCCGCTGACCATGATACATTTGAAAGCCCCTTCCCTCCGCCTCCCACCTTCCTTCTCCTTTCCCTTGGGCCTCCTTTTACCTCCCCCTCCCCCCTCTACTATTCCCTACCTTCCTATCTCTTCCCTGTCCCTTCCCACCTCCCTCATCCCCCACATCCTCTACCTCCAGAGGATTCAACAGAGTAGTGCGTCCCTTACTGTCCCCAGCCTCTAATTCCTAACTCTCCTGCCCCCCCTCCCCCACTTCCCCCCTCTCTCCTTCCCACTTCTCCCCTCTCTCCTTCCCACTTCTCCCCTCCCTTCCTTTGCCTTCACCTCCCCCTTACTCCACCACCGAGCCCCCATCCCTCTCCCTACTTACCCGCTCTTCCCCTCCAGCTATATCCCCTCTCCTCCCTCCCTCCCCCCAAGTGTGCCTCACCACCTACTGTCCCCAATCTTCAGTTTCCCCTTTGCCAATCCAGCATCCCCACACCTCACCATCCTCCTCCTTCCCCCATCCATCCTCCCCCACCTTCCTCCATCCCCACTTATAATAAACCCCACAATTGCATCATTATACACCATCAGCCTTTTAGTCCATCCTGATCCCTGTTCTTAGGGCTCCTTTCACTTTGTCGTTTCCTCCTCTGGTCTGTTGTTCCTGCCGCTTTCATGGGGCCTTGGGAATCCAGTCCAGCTTCTCTCAGTGCCCCTTCAGCCTCACCCTGTGTTTGTATCCTCCATATTCTCCCTTTATGTGTAAAGGAAAGTCCAAAGGGATGTAGCCATCTATATTTGACCTCCTCCTTCCTCAAAATTTGTGTCACTGGCTGCATCGCCCTCCTCTGTAATGTTTCTTCAGACAAGTCCTCATATATATACACAGGGTACCCCTGCCAGATTAGATTTCCAGCCCCGTGCATCAGGGCCATAATACGTTCTTTCATTTTATATCTTGCCAAACATATTATGATGTCTCTCGGTCTGTTCACTCGAGGTGGGCCCAGTGCCCTATGCGCTCTTTCTATTTGTATGTCTCCGGGGGGGGGGGGGGGGAACTTCCACACACACTGACACCGCCACCTTCTCACTATTTTGAAATTCCTTCTCTTCAGGAATGCCCCTAATCCTCAAATTGTTTCTTCTAGAGTGATCCTCCAGGTCTTCCAATTTATAGAGCATAACATCTTGTTGGGATTGCAATTTCAAAGTATTTTGTACCTCCACTTCTTGCAGACGATTTTCATGATCTCCCATCCGGCACGTCAGGTCCCCAATTTCCTCCTTCAGAGTACCCAAGAGCTGACTCAGTTCACTCTTCACAGATTTCACTTCAGTTTTTATTTCTGAAAACTACTCCTTTAACTCCGCTCTTGTTATCCCTTGCGTGGCTACTGTCCCTTGTTCCACCACACCCCCATCGCAAATTCAGCCATCTGATTTCCTCTCTCCTCTATCACAGTAGCAGTCTCAGTTGCAGCATTTTCACTCCTCCCTATCTGCAGCCCCGGGTACACACATTCACGGAGATCCGCTGCTTTCCGTCTCGTGGTCATTGCACAGTTAAAGTTGGGGGTCCCTCCTCAGAAGTGCTGCTACTATAAAACTCCTCTTTTGGCCTGTACAGCCCCAAAAGCGCAAGATTCTCCAGGACCAAGCAGGAAGTCAGTCCTCACATATGGGTGACGTCGGCGCCGACGGAGCCCTCGCGGAGCAATTTTCCCCAGCTTTCAAAGAAAGCCTTTGGGAATTGCAGCGCGCATGCGCGGTCCTCTTCCCGCCCAAGGGTGCCATCTTGCTCAGTCTTCTTTTTTCCACGGAGCCCTACAGACGTTGCCTGTGAATCCCCGCAGAAAAGTTGATTTTTTTCTCTATTTTCCTCTTTTTTTCTTCGGTTCGACGCCGGTTCTTTTCCCGCCCGGACTCGCGACGTCGGTTGCGAGTCCGTTCCTTATTTTTCGGTTTTTTGTCCTTCGTGACAGATTTCGCGCCTTTTTCCTTTTTCCCTGGCAGCCCGGTCATTCGACCTCGCAGGGGCCCTTTTTTCCCCGATGGATGCCAGCGACTTTAAAAAGTGTGATCTCTGTAAGAAACTCATGTCTCTTACAGACACTCATGACTTTTGCCTCCGCTGCCTCGGCCCAGATCATGACTCCCTGATCTGTGTGCCATGCGGCAAAATGTCCTCAAAAGCTTTGAGGAGTCGGCAGCACCAGCGGGAGCGTATCTTCTCTGACTCCGGCCGGGCTCGGACCTCGTCGGAGGCTTCGACGTCTCGGGACTCTGGTCCTGAGCATCGTCGAAGTTCCTCTGAAAGGGGGTCTCCTACCCGGGAACATCATCGGAAGAAGAAACCCGCGAGGGCGAGATCGGTGGACGCTCCTGGTTCCTCGAGGGCCAGGTCGCATAGCCCCGATTCCCGTCCCGGGTCCTCGGAGACGGAGAGGACGTTAAAACATCCTCGACTCGAGGTGGACTTGCCCGCTCACGTGAGTACTGTTGTCCTCGTTGACTCGCCTCCGAAGGACCCGACGTCGGGCCCGACGCCGTCGGGGCCCGAGTCGGGGGCTGCTGGGTCTCCTGAGCTCGGACTCAGGTTGACGGCCTTGGAGAGCAGTCTGACTGCCTTCTTGGACCAGCAGCGGGTATTGATCGCTGGCCTCGCCGGTGCTTCTGCCCTGACCGCCGGGACGTCGACCTCCAAATCGACCCCGGAGACCGAGCCGATCCTCGAGTCCATGAGGGCTCGAGTCGATCCTCGGTCGAGGTCTCCTTCGGCCTCCCATTCGGGACCGAGGTCGTCGATGCCGACTCCCTCGGCGTCGGAGCGGATAGCATCGGTGCCCGCCCGACCGGAGCCGATCGACGACTCCTCCGAGGAGTCGGCCTGGGAATCTGAGGACGAAGAGTCACCTGGTTCCTTTCGGACTCCCCTGAGTCCGAACCTCGGAGACGGTCCCCTCCGGAGGACACCCCGTTCTCGGACTTCGTGAGGGATATGGCCAAGGCCTTGGCCTTCCCTGCGGATCCCGAGGAGGAGCCTCGAGTCGAAGAACTCAATGCCCTCCAATATGACTCTCCCCCGAAGGAGGCCTTTATTGTACCGGTTCCTCCGATGCTGGAACGACTTCTCTTCCGCATGTGGGAGAGCCCGGCGTCGTCGCCGGTGTTAAGCAAGAGGGTCGATTCCATTTATCGAGTCCGCAAGAGCCCCGGCTTCCAGAAGGCACAACTACCGCACCATTCCATGGTGGTAGAATCGGCCATGCATAGACTAAAGAGTCAAAAAATGCACTCCTCGGTGCCCCCTGGTAGGGAAGTCCGAAGCCTGGATGCCCTCGGTAGGAAGTGCTTCCAGGGCTCTATGCTTGCTTGTCGAGTCCAGACCTACCAGCTCTACATGAGCATGTATCTCCGAGACCTGGCTAAGGAAATAGCCGGGTTCTCTGCTGGTCTCTCCGACGAACCTTTGCAGAGGTTCCAATCCTTGTCTACTGGTATTCGAGAGTGCTCCAAGTTTATCTCTCGAGCAGCCTACGATGGTTTTGAGGCGTCGGCTCGAGTAGCTGTGGCCGGCATCGGTGGACGCCGCCAGGCTTGGCTTCAGATGTCCGACCTCGAGCCCTGGGTACAGGACAAGTTGGTCGATGTCCCCTGCCGAGGTGATAACCTCTTTGGCAAGCCCATGGATGAGAAGGCTGCACAAATCGAGACGGAGACTCTCACCAGGACTCGTCTCTCGAGGAAGACCTCTGCCCCTTCTCAAAAGAAGAAGGCCTCGGGGAAAAAGCCCTTTTACCCGAGGAAAGGTGCTGCCTATAAATACTACCCTCAATATCCGGCCTCAGTGGCTCCCCCACAGGGAAAGAAGGCCAAGGGACGGGGTAATGGGTCCCGTAGGCAGTAAGCCCCCAAGCCTGCACCACCGGCCCCTGCTCAGGAGGGTGGGGGTTTTTGACTTCCTCAGCATAGCCTCTCCCCCTCAGCTGGTTTCTCTCAGCACAGGAGGCCGGCTGGTCCACTTTGCCCAAAGGTGGTCCACCATAACCACAGATACCTGGGTACTTCACATAGTTCAAAAGGGTTATCTTCTTCACTTTCACCAGGTACCTCCCTCCTACTTTCCAGGGGAGCCTCCCAGACTGCCTTTGCACAGGGACTTACTACTTCAGGAGTTAGCAAGTCTTGTTCAGGAACAAGCCGTGGAACCAGTGCCCCACCACCTGAAGGGCCAGGGGTTTTACTCCAGGTACTTCCAGATTCCAAAAAGAACAGGAGGCCTCAGGCCCATCCTGGACTTGCGAAACCTCAACAAGTTCCTTGCAAAGGAAAAGTTCAAGATGCTTACCCTTGGAATTCTGCTGCTCTACCTCCAGCAGGGAGACTGGCTATGCTCCTTGGATCTGAAAGATGCATATACTCATATCCTCATTCATCCGGACCACAGGCAATATCTCAGATTTGTTGTAGGAGGAAATCATTACCAGTACAGGGTACTGCCCTTTGGCCTATCCTCCGCACCCAGGGTGTTCACCAAGTGCCTCGCTGTGGTGGCGGCTTATCTGAGACTTCAAGGTCTGTTTGTGTTCCCATACCTGGACGACTGGCTCATCAGAGCCCCGTCTTCCCAAGAGGCCACTCACGCCACTCAGCGCACTGTGGCCCTGCTCCAACACTTGGGTTTTGTCATAAACTTCGCAAAGTCCACTTTGCTCCCCTCTCAAATCTCGAGTTCATCGGCGCCCGGTTGGACACACTTCAGGCGCGGGCCTTCCTCCCTCTGGACAGGGCCAGGCGGCTCATGGACCTCGCCGGCCACTTTCACAGCAATGCGCTGGTTCCAGCCAGACATTTTCTGCGACTGCTCGGCCATATGGCTTCCACGGTCCATGTGACACTCAATGCCCAACTGAACATGCGTCCTGCTCAGTGGTGCCTTCGCAATCAATGGCATCAGGCCACGGGGAGCCTAGCGGACTCCGTGCAGATCTCCGACCAGCTGGTCTCTTCTCTACAATGGTGGCATCATCTGCCCAACCTAGTACTAGGAGTGACTTTTCAGCCCCCTACGCATTCTCACGTCCTGACGACCGATGCTTCTCTCCTAGGTTGGGGTGCACATTGCCAGGAGACCTGTACTCAAGGCCTCTGGACTCCTTGGGAGTCTGCTCAACAGATAAACTTCCTAGAGCTCAAAGCCATCCGCCTAGCGCTCAAAGCATTCTCTCACCTGGTTTCTCACCAGTCGGTGATGATACAGACGGACTATCAGGTTGCAATGTTCTACGTGAACAAACAAGGCGGAACAGGCTCCTTCCTTCTCTGTCAGGAGGCACAAAAACTATGCTCTTGGGCTGTCCACCACGGCGTCATCCTCAAGGCTGTCTATTTCCCAGGTCAATAAAATTACCTGGCCGACAAGCTCAGCAGGATCCTCCAGCCACACGAGTGGAGGTTGGACCCGCTGGTGGTTCAGCGGATCTTTCTCGTGGGGCCTCCCCACCATGGATCTGTTTGCCAGTCCTCTGAACCGGCAGCTGCCCAGATTCTGCTCTCGTCAGCCACATCCTCTCCGGGTAGCGGCGGATGCTTTTCTAATTCCATGGTCCACCGGCCTCTTGTATGCCTTTCCTCCCATGCCACTGGTGTCTCGGACGCTCTTCAAGGTTCTCCGAGACAATGCATCGCTGATCCTCGTGGCTTCCCGGTGGCCGAGACAACCTTGGTTCCCGCTTCTGATGCAGCTAGCGGTAGACACTCCTCTTCCACTGGGATTTCAGCCCGACCTCCTGTCGCAGGATCAGGGGACTCTCCTACACCCCAATCTCCGGTCCCTTCATCTGATGGCCTGGCTGCTGAAAGGGTAGTCCTTGCTCCTCTGCAGCTACCTCCAGATTTGGAGGAGGTCGTCTTGGCCTCCAGGCGGCCCTCCACCCGGAAGTCCTACGCTCTCAAGTGGCGTCGGTTCTCCGTCTGGTGTACTCAGCAGTCTCAAGATCCTTTCTCCTGTTCAGCATCAGTGGTCTTGCAGTACTTGCTCTCTCTCTCCAACCTTGGACTTAAGTCCAACTCGGTAAAAGTCCACCTCAGTGCTCTTTCTGCGCATCACCTGCCAGTGGATGGTAGACCTCTTTCCAGCCATCCTCTGGTGGCTCGGTTTCTCAGAGGCCTCCTTCTCCTTAAGCCACCTTTGCGCCCGCCAGCCCTGGACTGGGATCTTAATGTGGTGTTGCAGCGGATCACCTGTCCGCCTTTTGAGCCTATGGCTACCTGTCCGCTCCGTTTTCTTTCGTGGAAAACCTTGTTCTTGGTAGCCCTCACTTCGGCTAGACGCGTTAGTGAGCTGCAGGCCCTGGTTTCTGATCCTCCTTACACTAGGTTCTACAAGAACCGGGTAGTCCTACGGACTCACCCTAAATTTCTTCCCAAAGTGGTTTCCCCTTTTCACATCAACCAGGAGGTGGTACTTCCGACCTACTTTCCCAGGCCGCACTCCAGCCGAGCTGAAATGGTCCTGCATACCCTGGACTGTAGAAGGGCGTTGACCTTCTACCTTGACCGTACGCGGGAGCACCAAAAGGCTGTTCAGCTCTTCGTGTCTTATGACCCCAACAAGTTGGGGCTCCCTGTCTCCAAGCGTACTCTGTCCATCTGGATTGTGGACTGCATCGCTTGGGCTTACGAGGCTGCGGGCCTCGTGATGGAAGGTAGAGTCACAGCTCATCGTGTTCGGGCGAAGGCTACGTCAGTAGCTTACCTCCGCTCTGTTCCATTGGCAGACATCTGCCGGGCCGCTACTTGGTCTTCAAGCCAGACTTTTGCAGCCCATTATTGCCTGGAGAGGGAGTCCCGCAGGGACAGTGCTTTCGGACAGGCAGTCCTCCGTAACCTCTTCGAGGTATAGGCAACTCCTACCCTCCGTCCCGGATGTTGGGCTACCGGTTGGAGACATATTCAGAGAAGATTCCTTCCTTCTGTGCTACTGACCTCGAGGGAGCTCATTTTTGTGCTTAGGGTCTCCGGTAGCCTTAAGCTTGGGAGTCCCCATATGTGAGGGCTGACTTCCTGCTTGGTCCTGGAGAAAGCGTAGTTAGTGACCTGTAACAGGTGTTCTCCAGGAGCAGCAGGAATCAGTCCTCACAACCCTCCCTCCTCCCCTTGGAGTTGCAGTTATATGCTTTCGTTTTTGCTAATTTTTGCTGTCTTTTAGCTATGTCATCTGACTGAGCAAGATGGCACCCTTGGGCGGGAAGAGGACCGCGCATGCACGCTGCAATTCCCAAAGGCTTTCTTTGAAAGCTGGGGAAAATTGCTCCGCGAGGGCTCCGTCGGCGCCGACGTCACCCATATGTGAGGACTGATTCCTGCTGCTCCTGGAGAACACCTGTTACAGGTGAGTAACTATGCTAAACTGCTCCTCCACTGCAGACCAGGCACTATTAACCTCTGCTGGCCTCCTCCAACACTGTAATCCTCCTCCACAGCTCGATTGTCCTCCCTTTAGGCAGGCACTGTGGCTGCAGCTCCTCACTGGGGGTCTTACCACTTGCCCTCCATGCTCCACTAGTGCACTGTCCTTTGACCTGCTTCTCCTATGTTTTCCAGTGTCCTGCACCTCCGATAGGCTCCTCCTGTCTGCTCCTCCCTGCCTCAGACTGCAGAGGGTCCCCGTTTAATCTCACTCACTGCTCCACCGCCACACAACACAGCCGCGCCCCCAGCTCTCACTTCCAGCTGCCATCATCAGAGCGCCACTTGGCCCACTCTCCGCTCCCTTCTCTCTTGCTCAACTCCGTCCACAACACCGCTCTGCTCCCTGCGGCGCTCCGTTAAGCTCCGCTCTCCCTCCGATACCATCGGCCGTCCTCTGTGCTGCTTTCCCACTGCCTGGGGGCTATTTATGCAAGTTTGTTGCCGGGTCAGTATCGGAGCGGCTGCTTCATGCTGCCATCGGGTTCGGTGAAGTCACTTCCTCCCTAATGGCTGGTTTTGATACAATACGTTTTATATCATTCTTTTCTCCTGGTCTGTTTTTAGATGTTTCTTCTTGAATTGCAATACGTTCTTATACAATTTTATTCTTTACTCTCCAGTTTTGAGCTATCATTTTGAAGGCGGTCTTTTTCAAAACCCTCAGTCTCATAAGGTGCATTATGTGAGTATCCTCTCTTTAGTCAACTCTACAGGCACTGTTTTTTAGTCTTTTTTAACTTCTTAACGTGTTAACTTTTTACCTTTTTAACTATTTATTTGGCTGCCTTGATTTATATAGCCGTTTATACATTTTTCACTTACGCACATTCATATATTGATGTTTTTATACAATGTAAGTTTGTCATTTTTTTATATATTTTGTTTTTAGTAAATTCGTTTTTATTGTTTTCACATAAACATACAATTACAGTTACCGTTAAAGTGAAATAAGCTGGTACATCACACACCTAGAACCACCAAAGAATGCACAGTTTCAAATACAAACTTTCAGGGGGAATTGCTGGGGGTAACTAGTGAGCAGTCTTACAGCCGGAAAGCTAGACTATACAAATAAGACAACAATGAGTGCATCACAAATCAGTAAATACAAGAACTTTAAAGGCATAGATGAGAATTCAAAGGAGTTAACTCAGTATTCTTCAGCTTCACAAGGGCAGCCTTAGGTCTGTAGGGCAAGGCTAGCAATGAGCAGTCCAAAGCCAAGGGTCTACCCCCCCAGGCACCAGCCAGAGCAAGCACGATTACCCAATCATCCACCTAAGCAGGCCCCCTCCCCCGCCCCCCACCCTCTTTACCCCGCACCCACCCCCCCACCCCCCCCACCAGAACCAGAAAACCCCCCAGGTCTCTCCAGTCATGTTCAGGGAACACCACCCCCCCATGGAGTCAGGGCCCAATCACGTAGGTCTGACCTACTCCTGCGCCAAATCCCTCTCAGAACCCGCCCCTGGGGGATTGAGCAAGGGAGCCCAGATGAGAAGGAATCGGGACAACACAGGACCTCCCAGTAGCCGGGCCGTTCGGCCCTCCATCCTCATGAGATCCCCCATCAAAGCGTCCCACTCCCTTATCCCCGGACCAGTCTCGGAAAGCCACTGCCGGAGGATACAATGTTTGGCCACCAAGAGGCTCTTCGCACACAGCTGCCTCTGGGCATCCGCTCCCTGCACCCCTGAGGGTCCGACATGAAACAAACACCACACAGGGTGTAGGGTCACCCCCCCATTCACCCAATGGTGTAGCCTACCTCGGACCGCGCTCCAAAATAATTGAATCTTAGGGCAAGACCAAAATCTATGAAACAGAGTTCCCACCTCGCTATTACAGAGGGCACACACATCAGACAGCAAAAGTCCCATCCTCCTTGCCCCAGCCTCAGATACATATGCTCTCCACAGAAGTTTGAACTGCATCTCCCTGTACCGAACCGCCTCAGAGAGCCCCCGGATTCTGCCAAAAGCCAGTCCCACCAGTTCCACCGTCAACTCCACCAAACCGTCCCGTTGCCAGCGTTCCACCAATCGAACGAAATGGCCCAAGCCGCTCGGGGGGGACAACAGCAGCCGTAGCTGCCCAGCAGCAGGGGAAGCCTGACATTGCTCCAGTACCGACCAGAGGCTGCTGTCAGAGATCAGAAAGGCCCTTTTCCCAGGAATGCTATCCACGTAGTGACGCACCTGTAAATAGTAATAAAAAGTCTCCCTGGGCAAATCATATTTCTGCGCCAGCTCCTGGAAAGAGGCAAGCCGATCCGAACCCTCCAGGCGCAATTGTCCAAGATACTCAACCCCAGCCCTTCTCCAAAGCCGTCCGCCCCCACCAAGTCTTCCCGGCGGAAAGTCTCCATTCCCTAGCAGGGGCAGACAGTCCGTCACTCGCCAGGGCCGAGCCCGTTGATGGCAGAGAAATTTCCAGCCCACTCGCAGGGTACGCAAATAGTAGGACTCCCGCCATGCCCGCGGTAACATCGCGGCCCCACAATGAAGCAAGTACACTCTATGCCATTTCTCAGAGAATTGGTCGAGCAGGTCAATCGGCAGTCGTTCGGCATTTCCCAAAACCAGATCACTTATCCTTCTTGTCATATAGCACAAATTAAATAATCTCAGGGAAGTCAAGCCCAGACCACCCTCCTCGGCTGGTCGCATAAGGGTCTCCAACGCGACACGGGCTCTCTTGGCTCTCCACAGATATCGCCCAACCTGTCCATGCAATTCCCGCAAGTCCCGTCTGCCCAACCATAGGGGAAGGTTCCTTAGCAGATAAAGCCATCGTGGCCACTCTATCATCCTCACCAGGGCAACCCGTCCCATCAGAGACAAAGGTAGATCCCTCCATCTCCGTAGCCGTGAAATCGTAGAGTGCAACAGGGGGGGAATATTTACCTCATAGAGGGAGCGTGGACTTATCGGAATATGGATGCCTAGATAACGGATGTGTCCCTCCGCCCATTGCAGCGGGAAAGCACCCCCCCATCTACCCCGCGACTGATTCTCGACATCTAGGACCATCGATTTCGTGCGATTAATACGAAGCCCCGAGAACCCACCAAAATGCTCAATCAGGTCTAAAGCTTTCGGGAGGGATGCCATCGGGTCCGTCAAACACAGCAGAAGGTCATCCGCGAACGCACTCACCTTAAGGCAGCCACCTTGCCAGGTAGCCCCTTTAATCTGCTCAGATGCCAGCAACGAGAGTAAGAGAGGTTCCAATTGTAGGACGTAAAGAAGAGGAGAAAGGGGACAGCCCTGCCGCGTACCACGCTGCAACAGAAAGGGGGGAGAGCATGTTCCGCCAACATCGACCACAGCTCGGGGAGCCGCATATAAAGCTTGCAGGCCCCGCAAGAACATTCCTTGAAAGCCGAAGCGCTCCAGGGCCGCAAACATATAACGCCATGACACTCTATCAAAAGCCTTTTCGGAATCTAGGCTAACAAGTATCATCGGGTTCCGCGCCATCTGTGTTTGTTCCATACCCAGCAACACCTTACTAATGTTCACCGAGGCGTCCCGGCCTTTAACGAAGCCTGCTTGATGGGTGCCCACCAACTCCGGCAAAAACATCTGGAGCCGTGCCGCCAGAATCGAGGCAAAGAGCTTTTGATCGACATTTATTAACGAGATGGGTCTATAAGAGGCAGGGTCCTCCAGGTCCTTGCCCTGTTTCGGAATTAAAGTAATGCGGGCTGTGCGCATATCTCTAGGGAATGAACCGAAGTCCACCACCTCGGCAAACAATGCCGCCAGGGTCGGGACCACCGAGATTTCCAACAATTTATACGCCTCATATGTAAAACCGTCAGGGCCCGGAGCCTTGTGCGTTTTGCCAGCACGAATCGCTTTCTGAATCTCCACACCCGTTATTTCCCGATTAAGCACGTCCAGTTGCGCCGTCCCCACACAGGGGAGCGACACACGTCCCAGAAATTCTTCTATAGAGGACTCATCTCCCTCCTCGGAAGTATATAGGTGTTCGTAGAAGTCGCGGAAAACACGAGCTACATCCACCGCCCTAGTATGTCGCTGCCCTTAGTGTCCTTGATCCCCAGGACCCGACGGGAACCCGTGGAGTCCTTCACTAAATGGGCCAGCAATTTCCCAGACCGGTCTCCATATCGGAAAAACTGGTGGCGATAGTATTGCTGGGACTGGATGGCCCGTTCCTGCAGCAGGTCATTCAGACTCTTCTGTAGCTCCAAGTAGACCGGCAAACCACTCCGCCGCCCAGAGGCCGTCGTCTGGGCCGCACGGAGTTCTCTTGTCAGCCGAAGTATCTCGGCATTAGCTTTCTTCCGCTCCGCTCCGACATAGGCTATTATATGCCCTCTGAGAACGGCTTTCCCCGCCTCCCAGAAGGTAGCCAGCGAGGCAACCGTCCCCTCATTGAACTCAACAAATTCCGCCCAGCGCTGGGTCACAAAATCTCGAAACTCCGGCTTATGCACCAGGTGGCTAGGAAACGACCAGTTGGCGGAACTCTCCCGCTCCCCGCGCCAGGTCAAACCAACCATGGCATGATCTGAGACGATAATGGGCCCAATCTCTACACAGGACACCTTCCCAAACCATTGCTGCGGTACCAAGAAGAAGTCAATTCTCGACCAGGTTTGGTGAGCTCGTGAGAGATGCGTGTATTCTCTGCTGGCAGGATTTAACACTCGCCAGACATCCACCAACCCCCCCAGCTCACAGAGGTACCCTATGCCCCGCTTACTCCATCCCCTCCCTGTGGAAGGGTGTGAACGGTCTAAGGAAGGATCATGGGGACAATTAAAATCTCCAGCTATTACCATCGGGATTTTTGGGGCCCCCAAAATTTTATGCAGAATATTCTTAAAGAAATCATGGTTGTAATTATTGGGGGCATATACAGTCCCAAGGAACATTTCTTCGCCTTGGAGTTTGACATGGGCAAACAGAAATCTACCTTGGGGGTCAGAATCTACCTTGAGGACCTCGCACGCTAGACCTTTGTGTAAGAGAATTGCTACCCCTTTTTTTCGAGAGTCCGAGGGCGCGGACAGAACCGTCCCGACCCAATCCCGCTGTAATTTGGCATGCTCTAGAGCCGTCAAGTGTGTCTCTTGTAGCAGAGCCACCTGGGCTTTTTGCCGCCTGAGGGCCTGCAGAATTTTGGTGCGCTTCACTGGCGTGGTAATGCCACCGACATTCCATGTTACAAAGTGTAAATCAGGGAGGGTAATGTATTCTCTCGATGCAGACCTTCCTAGGATGAAACAGCTGGGATTGTGTGCGGGGCAGCCCAGCCTCTACCCCACCATTACAGGATTGAGCACTATGCTCCGGGTAAAACCACCCATGGAGAAAACCAGTTCTGGCCAGAATTGGGAGGGAGGGAGACGACGCACCCATATGTCTCCCGTTGTCTAGAAGCTCCCCACCCCCCCTCCCCCACCACCCACCGCCCCCCACCCCCCCTCCCCCCCCCCCCCCTCCCCCCAACCCACCCACCCCCTCTTTCCAATCTTCACCCCCCTAAAACTATCACCATCCATACCCTCAGTACCTCGACTGAGGCCCGAGTCTTAGCAATGCCTCGGGGCAGCCCCGAGGTACTTCCCCTCTCCCCACGCCCTCCAGCAGGAGTGCTAACGCAGGGCCATAGCAGCACAGCCCATGAAAACATAACCCCGGATGTCAGAACAGGATAGCAGAGAGGAGAAAGGAGAAAAGAGAAAAGAGAAAACAAAAGATATTGTGGCATAAATCACAATGTACTAATCTGAAAGTCCGGGGTTCTGTCCATTTCCTCCTCTTTCTCCAAGACAAAGATCAATGCCCTCCATCTCCAGGCCGCACTAAGTGCAGAAACGTGCTGTTCCATGCAGATTTGCTCAGCGCGCCACCGGGACAGTAAACAAGATTCTCACTCCGCCGTTGGTTCAGCAGGCAATTGCGCCAAAAATTGTTTTGCCTTACCGGCTTGTTCAAATTGGTGTACTTTCCCATGCAGGGTAACCCTCAGGTGGGCTGGGAAAGCCAGTGTAAAGCGCACTTTGCGGCGGAACAGCTCCGCACAAACAGGAGCAAATTCCCTCCTTTTTGCGGCCACCTGCGCAGAGTAATCCTGGAACATTAGGATTTTCCGGTTGTGCAGCAGCAGCTCAGGCAATTTTCGGTAGGCTTGCAGGATTAGAACTTTGTGTTGGAAATTAAGGACCCTTAGTATCACCACACGTGGCCTGGCATCTTCCGTTCTGCGGGCTCCCAGCCGATGAGCGCGCTCAATTTTAAGAATGCCGCGCAGGTCCTCCAGGCCCAAGGCCTCCGGGAGCCAGGATTCCAAAAATGGAAGCAGCCCGCCCTCAGGTTGCTTCTCACCAATGCCCAGGATACGGAGATTATTGCGGCGCGATCTGTTTTCCAAATCGTCAATCTTTAGCTGCAGATCTTGTAGTTGCTGCGCATGGCGTGCCGCCTCTCTCTCCCGCCGTCCCTCCTCGCTCTCAAGGCTGGTGACCCGGTGCTCCACTTCATCCACTCGTTTCCCCATATCAACTATCGACTCCTCTAAGTTATCCAGCTTTTTTAGGAGCAGGTCGAACTTCGGGTCGAGAAGCTTCACCACTTCCTTGGCGAGCTCCGCTGGCGCAGAGTCGACGCTCTCCGCTCCCGGAGAGGCCGGCTGAGTTAGCCCCGGGGCCGCAGGCCCGGCTTTGGAGGCCTTCTCTCTCTCCTTCCGCGGTGCCAGAGGCATGGTCAAGGCTGAGAATGCACCAGTAAGTAAGGGGCAGCGTCTGAGACACCCTCCGAGAGTGGGGGAGCGTTAGATGGTAAAATGCAGGTTTTTGAGCAGATTTATCCTCGCGGCTGCCCCGGAGCGAGCGGGAAGCGTCCACACTCACTCACGCATCACGTGACTCCCCTATATATTTTGTTTTTAACCATAGTTTGATTGTTTTTTATACACATTTGTACATATATTCGTTTTTTAAAGCATATATTATATTTTTAAGTTTTCATTAATAAATTGTAGTTATTTTTAGATGTGTACACCCTCCCAATGAAGGCTTTCAGCTGAAACGCGTAGGGGATTTCCTTATTAAAGTTAGCACCTGTGAACTTATCAGCCTCCGCCTTGTGTGTGTTCCTGCTTCAGCTGCGAGAGCTCAGCTTTTCTTGTGTTCCTAACCACAGTGAATATGCATAAGAGATTTTGTATACAGTGGAGATAGTGCATGCAGATCTCTCATGAATATTCTTTGTGGTTATCCTGAATACTTGACTGGCTAAATGTGTCTTGTGCACTGGGTTGAGTGCTTTTGCTATGAATCTTCCTTTACAAATTTAAAAAAAGCTTTAAAGATTTTTACCTTAGAGTGGAGAGAACAATGAGGAGCATTTGAGTGACTGGACAGCTTGGGATGTCTCTTTCTACTCTGTTGTTTTCTGAAAATGTGGCTGGTGTTCCTTTCTATTTATTTATTTATTTATAAGCTTTTATGTACCGCCACTTCCATAGATCAGTGGAGGTTTACAATGAAACACAACCAAGTTACATTATAACATTCATGAACTTATGTACAAATAACATGTTGAGTTACAAAGTAACTAAACATTGTATCAACTTGTAACTTAGTTACAATTAAGTGATGGTGAGATAAGTAATGTCGTCTGAGCAATGTGCATCTTGGCAATTGAGTAGTAGTTAGGAGATATTAAGTGTTATGATGGATTGTGATGGATATGTTGAGTAGGTGCAGGATTAAGTTGTTTGTGACTGTTGATCCAAGGTAGTAAGGCCATAGTATTGGATGAATAGGTAAGTTTTGAGTTCTTTGCAAAAAGTTAGAAGAACTTTAATCATTCTTAAATTGTCGGAAAGGGCATTCCAGAGAGTAGGGGTGACATAGGTGAATGCCCTGGAGCTGGTAGCTTTATTGGTGCTATGGATGTGTGAGAGTATGGTTAGCAAATTTTGAGAGCTGGTTCTTCAAACTCTAGTGTGATCAGGTAGATGTAGAAAGGAGGATAGTTCCTTATCGTTCCTCCAGTTTAGTCCTCAACCTCTGGGTAGTAAACCTCCTCCTGCAGCTTGGAGACGGAACACACTACCCAGAGGTTGAGGACTAAACTGGAGTCACTCAAGGAACCACAATTACCAGGTAAGTTTAATTCCTATATAGGAGGGAGCAATTTTGTTGTATAGCTTAAATACTATCATAATATATCTGTATGTGGTTCTGGTTGCAATAGGAAGCCAGTGGAGGTTATATAGTAAAGGGGTGATGTGATCATTGTGGTGGGCATTGAAATTATGCGAGCCTAGGTTTTGAGCCATTTGACGTTGCTGGGTAGTTTTTTTGTTTTTTTTTGATAGACCTTGAAGGATACTATTACAGTAATCAAAATGTGGAGTTATAAGTGCTTGCAGAACTGTGCGGAAATCATGGCTTTCCAAGAGTGGTCTGAGATGCTGAATCATTTTTTCTCCAGGACCAAGCAGGAAGTCAGTCCTCACATATGGGTGACGTTGGCGCCGACGGAGCCCCTCACGGAGCAATTTCCCCAGCTTTCAAAGAAAGCCTTTGGGAATTGCAGCACGCATGCGCGGTCCCCTTCCCGCCCAAGGGTGCCATCTTGCTCAGACTTCTTTTTTCCGCGGAGCCCTACAGACGCTGTTTGTGATCGCCGCAGAAAAAGTTGATTTTATTTATTATTCTTTTCTCGGTTCGACGCCGGATCCTTTTCCCGCCCGGACCCGCTACGCTGGTATCGGGTCCGTTCTTTATTTTTCGGTTTTTTGTCCTTCGTGACAAGCGTTCGCGCCATTTTTTTCTTTTTCACTGGCAGCCCTGTCTTTTGACCTCGCAGGGGCCCTTTTTCCCCCGATGGCTGCCAGCGGGTTTAAAAAGTGTGATCGGTGTAAGAAACGTATGTCTCTTACCGACATACACAACTGCTGCCTCCGCTGCCTCGGACCCGATCATGACCCGATGATCTGTGGTCCATGTGGCAAGATGTCCTCAAAAGCGTTGAGGAGTCGGCAGCATCAAAGAGAACGAATCTTCTCTGACTCCGCATCCGGCCGGGCCCGGACCTCGTCAGAGGCTTCGACGTCCCGGGACTCCGGTCCTGAGCATCGTCTGAGTTCCTCTGAGCGGGGGTCTCCTGCCCGGGAACATCATAGGAAGAAGAAACCCACGAGGGCGGCATCGGTGGACGCTCCTGGTTCCTCGAGGGCCAGGTCGCATAGCCCCGATAGCTGTCCTGGGTCCTTGGAGTCGGAGAGGCCTTCGAAACATCCTCGTCTCGAGATGGAGTCTCCTGCACACGTGAGTACTGTAGTCCTCGTGGACTCACCTCTGAAGGAGCCGACGTCGGGCCCGACACCGTCGGGGCCCGAGTCGGGGGCTGCTGGGTCTCCTGAGCTCGGACTCAGGTTGACGGCCTTGGAGAGCAGTTTGTCTGCCTTCATGGACCAGCAGCTGGCATTGATCGCTGGCCTCGCCGGTGCATCTGCCCCGGCCACAGGGACGTCGACGTCCAAGTCGACCCCGGAGACCGAGCCGATCCTCGAGTCCATGCGAGCTCGTCGATCCTCGGTCACGGTCTCCCTCGGCCTCCCGTTCGGGACCGAGGTCGTCGACGCCGACACCCTCGGCGTCGGGGCGGAGGGCATCGGTGCCTGCCCGACCGGAGCCGCTCGATTCCTCCTCCGAGGAGTCAGCCTGGGAAACGGAGGACGAAGAGTCACCTGGTACTTTTCGGACTCGGTGCGTCCCATCGGACTCGCCCGAGTCCGAACCTTGGAGACGGTCCCCCCGGAGGACACCCGGTTCTCGGACTTCGTGCGGGATATGGCCAAGGCCTTGGCATTCCCCGTGAATCCCGAGGAGGAGCCTCGAGCTGAAGAGCTCGATGCCCTCCAGTATGACTCTCCCCCGAAGGAGGCCTTTACTGTACCGGTTCCTCCGATGCTGGAGCGACTTCTCTTCCGCATGTGGGAGAGCCCGGCGTCGGCGCCGGTGTTAAGCTAGCGCGTCGATTACATTTATCGAGTCCGCAAGAGCCCCGGGTTCCAAAAGGCACAACTACCGCACCATTCCATGGTGGTGGAATCGGCCATGCATCGACTCAAGAGTCAGAAGATGCACTCCTTGGTGCCTCCCGGCCGGGAGGCCCGGAACCTGGATGCCCTCGGTAGGAAGTGCTTCCAGGGCTCTATGCTTGTCAAGTCCAGACCTACCAGCTCTATATGGGCATGTATTTCCGAGACCTGGCAAAAGAAATTGCCGGGTTCTCTGCTGGTCTCTCCGAGGAACCTTTGCAGAGGTTCCAGGCCTTGTCCACTGGTATTCGAGAGTGCTCGAAGTTTATCTCTTGAGCAGCCTACGATGGCTTCGAAGCATCGGCTCGAGTAGCCGGAGCCGGCATCGGTGCCCGCCGACAGGCTTGGCTTCAGTCATCCGACCTCGAGCCATGGGTACAGGACAAGTTGGTCGATGTCCCCTGCAGAGGTGAAAACCTCTTTGGCAAGCCCATGGCTGAAAAGGCTGCACAGATCGAGACCGAGACTCTGACCAGGACTAGACTGTCCAGAAAAACCTCTGCCCCTTCTCAGAAGAAGAAGGGCTCGGGGAAAAAGCCCTTTTACCCGAGGAAGGCGGCTGCCTATAAACAGTACCCTCATTATCAGGCCTCAGCAGCTCCCCAAAAGGTTCAGCAGGCCAAGGGACGGGGTAATGGGTCCCATAGGCAGCAGGCCCCCAAGCCCACAACACCGGCCCCTGCTCAGCAGGGTGGGGTTTTTTGACTCCATCAGCATAGCCTCTTCCCCTCCGCTGGTTTCTCTCAGCACAGGAGGCCGGCTGGTCCACTTTGCCCACAGGTGGTCAGCCATCACATCAGATACCTGGGTGCTTCATATAGTTCAAAAAGGCTATCTTCTGCACTTTCACCAGGTACCTCCCTCCTACTTTCCAGGGGAGCCTCCAAGACTCCCTCTGCACAGGGACTTACTCCTTAAGGAGTTAGCAAGTCTTCTTCAGGAACAGGCTGTGGAACCGGTGCCCCACCACCTGAGGGGTCAAGGCTTTTATTCCAGGTACTTTCTGATACCAAAACGAACAGGAGGCCTCAGACCCATCCTGGACTTGCGAAACCTCAACAAGTTCCTGGCAAGGGAAAAGTTCAAGATGCTTACCCTTGGAATCCTGCTGCCCTACCTCCAGCAGGGAGACTGGCTATGCTCCTTAGATCTGAAGGATGCCTATACTCACATCCTTATTCATCCAGACCACAGACAATATCTCAGGTTTGTTGTGGGAGGAAATCATTACCAGTACAGAGTACTGCCCTTTGGCCTATCCTCCACCCCCAGGGTGTTCACCAAATGCCTAGCAGTGGTGGCGGCCTATCTAAGACTTCAAGGCCTTTTTGTGTTTCCATACCTGGACGACTGGCTCATCAGGGCCCAGTCTTCCCAAGAGGCCACTCAGGCCACTCATCGCACTGTGACTCTGCTCCAGCACTTGGGCTTTGTCATAAACTTCGCAAAGTCCACTTTGCTCCCCTCTCAAAATCTTGAATTCATCGGCGCAAGGTTGAGCACACTTCAGGCACGGGCCTTCCTTCCTCTAGACAGAGCACACAGGCTCATGGATCTCGCCAGCCACTTTCACAGCAATTCCCTGGTCTCTGCCAGGCAATTTCTGAGACTGCTCGGCCATATGGCTTCCACGGTCCATGTGACCCCCAATGTCCGCCTGAACATGCGACCTGCTCAGTGGTGCTTTCGCACTCAATGGCATCAGGCCACGGGGAGCCTGGCGGACTCAGTACAGGTATCCGACCTGCTGGTCTCTTCTCTGCGGTGGTGGCTTCATCTGCCAAACCTGCTGCTGGGAGCGGATTTTCAATCTCCTCCGCCTTCTCAGGTGCTAACAACCGATGCTTCTCTCCTGGGTTGGGGTGCACATTGCCAAGGGACATGTACTCAAGGACTCTGGACTCCTTGGGAGTCTGCTCAGCAGATAAACTTCCTGGAGCTCAGAGCCATCCGCCTAGCTCTGAGAGCCTTCTCCCACCTCACTTCTCGCCAGTCTGTGCTTGTCCAGACGGACAATCATGTTGCAATGTTCTACGTGAACAAACAAGGTGGAACAGGCTCCTTCCTTCTCTTCTGTCAGGAGGCACAAAAACTGCTCTTGGGCCGTCCACCACGGCATCCTCCTCAAAGCTGTCTATCTCCCTGGTTAGGAAAATTACCTGGCAGACAAGCTCAGCAGGATCCTCCAACCACACGAGTGGAGATTGGATCCATTGGTGGTTCAGCGGCTCTTTCTCAAGTGGGGCCTCCCCACCATGGATCTGTTTGCCAGTCCTCTGAACTGGTAACTTCCCAGATTCTGCTCTCGACAACCGCATCCTCTCAGAGTAGCGGCGGATGCTTTTCTGATTCCATGGTCCACAGGCCTCTTGTATGCCTTTCCTCCCATGCCACTGGTGTCTCGCATGGTCTTCAAGGTTCTCAGAGTCAGAGCCTCGATGATCCTAGTGGCTCCCAGGTGGCCGAGACAGCCCTGGTTCCCGCTTCTGATGCAGCTGGCGGTGGACACTCCTCTTCCTCTGGGGTTTCAACCCGATCTCCTATCACAGGATCAGGGGACTGTCCTGCACCCCAACCTCCGGTCCCTTCATCTGATGGCCTGGCTGCTGAAAGGGTAGTCCTTGCTCCCCTCCTGCTGCCTCGGGAGGTGGAAGAGGTCATCTTGGCCTCCAGGCGGCCCTCCACCCGGAAGTCCTACGCTCTTAAGTGGCGTCGGTTCTCCGTGTGGTGTGCTCAGCAGTCTGAGAATCCCTTCTCCTGCTTGGTGGCAGTGGTCTTGCAATATTTGCTTTACCTCTCCAATCTGGGCCTTAAGTCCAACTCTGTCAGGGTCCACCTCAGTGCTCTCTCTGCGCATCACACATCGGTGGATGGCAGGCCTCTTTCCAACCACCCTTTGGTGGCTCGTTTTCTCCGAGGCCGCCTTCTCCTTAAGCCTCCTTTGCGCCCACCAGCCCCTGAATGGGATCTGAATGTGGTCTTGCAGCGGATTACCTGTCCGCCCTTTGAACCTATGGCTACCTGCCCTCTTTGTTTTCTTTCCTGGAAAACCTTGTTTTTGGTAGCCCTTACCCCTCTGCTAGGCGTGTTAGTGAACTGCAGGCCCTAGTGTCTGATCCTCCTTACACTAGGTTCTACAGGAATAGGGTAGTCTTACGGACTCACCCTAAGTTTCTTCCAAAAGTGGTTTCTCCTTTTCATCTCAACCAGGAGGTGGTTCTTCCGACCTTCTTTCCCAGGCCGCATGCCAGCCGGGCTGAAATGGTCTTGCATACCCTGGCCTGTAGGAGGACCTTATCCTTCTACCTTGACCGTACGCGGGAGCATAGGAGGGCTGTTCAGCTCTTCATTTCTTTTGACCCCAATAAGTTGGGGCTACCTGTCTCCAAGCGTACTTTGTCCATATGGGTTGCTGACTGTATCGCTTGGGCTTATGGGGCAGCCGGCCTCTCGGAGGGTCGTGTCACGGCTCATCGTGTTAGGGCGAAGGCTGCGTCAGTGGCTCATCTCCGCTCTATTCCGTTGGCAGACATCTGCCGGGCCGCTACTTGGTCTTCAAGCCAGACTTTTGCGGCCCATTACTGCCTGGAGAGGGAGTCCCGCAGGGACAGTGCTTTCGGTCAGGCAGTCCTCCATAATCTCTTTGAGGTTTAGGCAACTCCTACCCTCCGGCCCTGGTGTTGGGCTACCGGTCGGGGGCGTTTTCAGAGAAGATTCCTTCCTTCTGTGCTACTGAGCTAGAGGGAGCTCATTTTTCCACTTGAGGTCTCCGGTAGCCTTAAGCTAGGGAGTCCCATATGTGAGGACTGACTTCCTGCTTGGTCCTGGAGAAAGAGTAGTTACTCACCTGTAACAGGTGTTCTCCAGGAGCAGCAGGAATCAGTCCTCACAACCCTCCCTCCTCCCCTTGGAGTTGCAGTCCTATCATTTGTTTTTGCTAATTTTTTTGCTGTCTTTTAGCTATGTCATCAGACTGAGCAAGATGGCACCCTTGGGCGGGAAGGGGACCGCGCATGCGCGCTGCAATTTCCAAAGGCTTTCTTTGAAAGCTGGGGAAATTGCTCCGCGAGGGGCTCCGTCGGCGCCGACGTCACCCATATGTGAGGACTGATTCCTGCTGCTCCTGGAGAACACCTGTTACAGGTGAGTAACTACTCTTAATTTAAAGTAAATGATCTTGGAGATGGATATTATGTGGAGATCATAGTTAAGGATTGATCAAGGATAATTCCTAAGTATCTGACTTCCTGCTTTACTTCCAGCTCAGTATTGTTTATGTGGATTTTGGCAGGGGGGTTGAAGTTCTGGTTACGTGTAATGTAAAACACTTCTGTTTGTTTTTTTAAATTAATTTTTAAGTTGTTAGAAAGGAGCCAGCCAGTTATATCTGAGAGGCATGTCTGTATTTGGTAGCAGAAAGGTTCAGATGTGTCAGTTGGCTGGTAAAACATATCTGCGTAGAGATGATAGAATACTTTGTTTTCTGAAGATGACACATATGGGTTTCATGTTAAGGTTAAATAGTAGGGCAGAGTGTGTGCAGCCTTGTGGGACACCCTGAGACTGTATGAAGATTAAGGAAGAATTTGTGCCTATCTTTACTTGTTGGGTCTGATCTGCAAGGTATGATTTAAACCATTGTAATACCATTCCTTGGAGACCAATTTGTTGCAATCTGGAAATTGTTATTTTATGGTTAATGCTATCAAAAGCAGCAGAGATGTCAATAAACGTTCTACTTTTGTGATTTATTTTAATTACATACTGCTTTACAATTGTAAAGGAGATATATCAAATCCTAATAAACCATAAACCATAATTCTCAGTATTTGAATCTGTCTAGATCCTCAGAAATGGAGGTCTGTAGTTAATATCTGTGTGAATGTAGGTACCATCATCTTCTCTTTCCAAGATGGTCCACAATGTTGCCCCTTGCATTTCAGTTGCTTTGATATCTTTCTTGATAGCAAGTGCTGCTCTTCCTCTTTTGACCATTATACTGTAGTCTGGTATGGCCAGATCCCATTAATGGGGCTTCTTGAACCATGATTCTGTAATAACAGCTACTTCTCCAGGAACAAGCAGGAAGCCAGTCCTCACTTATGGGTGACGTCTGCACCAACGGAGCCCACGCTGAGCAATTCCCCAGTTTTCAAAGAAAGCCTTTGAGATTGCTGCCAGACATGCGTGGTCCTTTTCCTGGCCAAAGGTGTCATCTTGCTCAGTCTCCCTTTTTCCGCAGAGCCCTTCAGATGCACGTCCTTATCCTTCTGAAAAAGTGTTTTCATTTTGGCCTCTGGCCCTCTTTTTTTCTAGTAGTACTGGACCTCTCTCGTCCTCCCCTTTGCTCCTTTTCTGTGAGTGAAGGGATGTCCTTTATTCCAGCCTTTTTGGAAAAAATTTTCTCTTCAGGCCTTTTCACGCCCTTTTCAACCACTGGCCTCGAGGATCTTCGACTTAGCAGGGGTCCTTTTTGCCCCAATGGCTACTGGTTTTAAAGAATGTGACAGATGCTCCAAAAATATGTCACTCACAGACACCCATGACTGCTGTCTCCGGTGTCTGGGACTGACCATAACCCGGAGCTCTGCTCTCTCTGTAAGAAAATGTCCTCCAAGGCCCAACTAAGTAGTAAGCAGAAGTTTGATGACATTTTACGAAAGGCAGCCCCGGAGTTCCCGGGGGCATCCTTGGCTGTCCCTCCGCTTGCAGGATCCTCTGCTGCGGCTCTGCCTTCCAGGCAGCACTCCAATAAGGCGTCCCCCTGAGGTGGAGATGCACAAGAAGAAGAAGACCTCAAAGTTGCTGTTGGGGGCTCTGGAAAAGCGCAAACGTTCCCGTGCTCTGTCGCTCAGCCCTCCCCGGCATTCCCGAGAGTCAGACAAGGAGCAGCATCGAAACATACCTCGTACAGACACGGAGGCCTCCAGCAATGGTGCCCGGTCTTCTGAGTGTCATCCTGCCTCCATGCCAGACCCAGTAACCCCGGTGTCGGCGTCGCAGGGACCCACGCCTGCGTGGGAGTCCCGAATGCTGGCACTAGAGCACAGCGTTTGCTGCCTTAGCTGCCCAGCAGGCGCTTTTGCCCAGTACAGCTGGCTCGTGCCTCAAGACCGAGGTTGCCCTGAGGGGGACACCTAAACCCGCCCTGGAAACTCCCGAGAGCCGTGGGCCTCGTGAGGGTCCTTGGCACCGGTTTCGTTCATCATCCTCGGGGACGAGGTCTTCCAAGGCCTCTGGCTCCAAGCAGTCCTCGGCTTCTGGACAGGGTGACCAGCCTGGCTTGGACTCCTTTTCGGACCTCTTGAGCTGGGAGTTGGATGGGGATACCTCCCTGGAGATCAGCGCTCACAGGGATCTTCCCTCGGACCCATCCCCATCCACCTTCCAGAGACGTTCACCTCCCAAGGACATGTCTTTCTGGTGTTCATGCGGGACATGGTGCGGGCCCTCATGTTGGCCACACAGGCTGAGGAAGAGCCGAGGGTGGAGGAACTCTATACCTTACAGTATGAGTCCCCGCCCTGGGAGTCTCCTATGGTCCCAGTGCCTCCCATTCTGTCCTGGCTGCTCCTCCACATGTGGGAGGCTCCGACCTCGGCCCCATCGTGAGCAAATGTCTCAATGCCATGTATAGGGTCCAGCGCGGCCCAGGGCTCTGAAAGACCCAGTTCCCGCACACCTCCATGGTAGTGTAATCGGCGATGCGGAATCAAAAGAGCCCAGAGTCACAATCTTCGGTCCCACCAGGCAGAGAGTCCAGGGCCCTCAACATCCTGGGGTGCAAGGCCTATCAAGGGTCCATGCTGAAATGCCATATTCAGGCCTATCAATTGTATATGGGCATGTTCCTGCGCGACCTCGCAAAGAGCTCGGCGGATTTTCAGCAGGTCTTGGGGGTGAACACCTTCTCAGGTTCCAGACCCTCCTGAGGTTGGTCGCGGACTGCTCGAAGTACCTCTGCTGCGCCATGTATGATGGGTTTGAATCATCTGCCCGAGTAGCGGAGGCCGGCATTGGGGCTCGGCGCCAGGCATGGCTCCAGTCCTTGGACCTGGAGCAATGGGTCCAGAAGAAACTCTTGGATGTCCCCTGTCTCGGTGAACAGCTTTTCGGCAAGCCCATGGAGGATAAGGCCTCCAAAATTGAAGCAGAATTCGTAACTCGAACCCGCCTCTTGCGTAAGACCTTTCCTCTCCCACAGAAGAAGCTGCTGGCGAAAAAGCCATTCTTCCAGAGGAAGGGGCTTCCCTACCAGGGATATCCACCCTACCCGCCCACCCTCGCATAGTCCTTCGGCATGCAGGGTAAGCCATCGCAAGCCTAAAGGACCTAAAGCCCAACCACCAGTACCACCTCAACCCGCACAGGGATATTAACGCCGATGGCATAGCCTCTCTCCCCCTGGCGGGGCTTCTGCCTTTGGGGGGATGCCTGTCCCTTTTCGCGCCCCAATGGGCATCGATCACGTTGGACACCTGAGTCCTCAGGGTGGTCCAGGATGGTTACCGTCTTTATCTGGATAGGCTCCCTCCTCCCTTCTCTTCAGCAGAGCCTTCTCAGCTTTCCTCACAACTGCCTTGTTTGCAACAGGAGCTGACCAACCTCCTCGGCCAGCGGACGGTCGAAAGGGTACCGCCGCACCTCTGAGGTCAAGGGTTTTACTGCCTATACTTCCTCGTCCTGAAGAGGACAGGGGGTCTATGCCCTGTCCTCTATCTCAGGAACCTAAACAAGTTTCTGGTGCAGGAGAAGTTCAAAATGCTATCGCTTGGTTTTCTGCTGCCCTTCCTCCAGCAGGGGAATTGGCTATGCTCCTTGGACCTCAAGGACGCTTATGCCCACATTCTGGTCCTCCCCCAGCCTAGGCAGTACCTGCACTTCAAGGTGCACTACCAGTACTGGGTGCTCCCCTTCGGACTCGCGTCTGCCCCGCGGGTCTTCACCAAATGTCTTTCTGCGGCCGCCGCCTATCTCCAGCAGCAGGACATACCCGTTTTATCCCTACCTAAACTGGCTTGTCATGGGGGCATTGACCAAGGAAGCCTGCCTTGCAGTATCGCGCATGATCTTTCTCCTCAAGCGCCTCTGCTTCTTGGTCAATTACTCCATATCCCATCTCGAACCGGTGCAGACCCTGGAATTCAGCACACTCCTCGACATGCAGCAGGCGACCGCCTTCCTGCCCTGGGATCGTGTGGACCATGTCTGCGCCTGGCGGCCAAGGTCCAGGGCCAAGTTCGGATTCTGGTCCTAGCCATGTTGCCTTTCCTGGGGCACATGGCCTCCACAGTTCACATTGTTCTTCACTCCCGCGACCTTTACACCTCCATGAATTGGTGGCAGGATCCCCGAAGCCGCCTCCGAGGGATGCCCTTCCAGGTCCCACAGCATGAGTTCATCCTGACAACGGATGCCTTGCTGCTGGGTTGGGGATCCCACTGCGTCAGTCTACGCACCCAGGGGCAGTGGCTGCCCGAGGAAGCTCAGCAGCAGATCAATCTGCTCGAGCTTCAGGTGAGTCGGTGGACCCTGAGGGCTTTCGAGTACCACCTGAGGGGAAAATTGGTGCTCGTGCAGACCGACAACAGGGTAGCTATGTTCTACATAAACAAGGAAGGGGGAACAGGTTCTCGCCCCCTCTGTCAGGAGGCAATCTTCCTTTGCTCCTTTGACGTTCGTCGGGGCATAACCCTAAGAACCATCTATCTCCCAGGCCAGTAGAATGTCCTCGTGGACAAACTCAGCCGAATCCTCTGCCCACATGACTTGCGCCTGGACCCGGAGGTGGCCAGCCTTTTGTTCCATTGGTGGGGGACTCCGTCCGTGGACCTGTTCACCAGTCCGATGAACGCACATCTCCCCCTATTCTGTGGACCTGTTCCACACCCGAGCAGGGTGGCTTCAGATGTGTTCCTCCTGAGTTGGGTTTCCGGGCTCCTTTACGCCTTTCCCCCCACGCCTCTCATTGCGAGGACCCTGCACAAGGTCCAATGGGATCGAGCTTCCATGATTTTCATGGCTCCTTCATGGCCTCGACAGCCTTTTGGTTCCTGCTCCTGCTCTGACTCTCCTCTGAGCCTCTAGTCCCCCTATGCTGCACCCCGGATCTGCTATCGCAGGAGGAAGGATGGGTGCTCCGCCCAAACCTAGCCTTGCTGTCCCTTACAGCCTGGCAGCTGAATGGGTCTCCTTAAAGCCCGCTGCACCTCCCGGGGGAGGTTGAGGAGGTCCTCCTCACGTCGAGGAAGGACTCGATGAGGTGTGCCTATGCTTTTAAGTGGCGACGTTTCTCGATCTGGTGCTCCGAGCTCCAGATCGACCCGTTTTCCGAGCTCCAGATCGACCCGTTCTCCAGTACCTCCGCCACCTCTCAAAGGAGGGGCTGAAGTCCAACTCAATCAGGGTACACCTGAGTGCCATCTTGGCTAACCACTTCTCCATTGAGGGTAAACCCCTGTCGGGGCAGCCACTGGTCTCCTGTTTCCTGCGGGGTCTCTTACTCTCCAAGCCTACCATCCGATCTCCGGCGGAGTGGGACATCAACATCGTGCTCATACATCTTACGCAGCCACCCTTCAAGCTGATGGTGACATGCTCGCTTCGGCACCTCTCCTGGAAGGTCATTTTCCTGGTGGCTTTGACCTTGGCTTGGCAAGTCAGCGAACTCCAGGCCCTCATGGCTGAGACCCCCTACACCAGCTTCTGTGGGAACAGGGTGGTCCTCCGTATCTACCCCAAGTTTCTGCTGTTGGTTTGTCTTGGATTTTCATCTCATTCTGGAGATAGTCTTGCCGACCTCCTTTCCGAGACCTCTTGTGGACTGGGCATCAACAGTCTTACATACACTCGACTGCAAGAGGGCTCGCTTTCTTCCTGCAGCGCATCCAGGTTCATCGCAAGTCCGATCAGCTCTTCGTTGCCTACGATTCCAACCGCCTGGGGCAAGCAGTCACCAAGCATACCCTGTCCATCTGGGTGGTGGACTGCATCGGCGAAGGTGGGCGTCCCTCTGGTTTGGCGAGTCACCGCACATGGCGTCCGGGCCAAGGTGGCTTCGGTGGCTTCGTTACTCTCAGAGCCTCTATCGGACATCTGCCGGGCTGCAACCTGGACTTCAGCGAACACTTTCGCATCACACTACTGCCTGGAGAGGGAGTCCCGCCAGGACAGCGCCTTCGGCCAGGCTGTACTCCGTAATCTGTTCGGGCTATAAGCAACTCCTGCCCGCCGACCCTTCTTTGACGGCTACTGAGAGCTTCACCCTGGGGACCTGAAGACTCGGACTCTTTCGTGCATTGGCTTCTGCTCACGGCCTCACGGAGTGGTTTTTGGGTTACAGGTTTGGTAGCCTGTAGTTGGGGAGTCCCATGATGACTGACTTCCTGCTGCTTCCTGGAGAATATAGTTACTAACCTGTAACAGGTGTTCTCCAGGGCAGCAGGCATCAGTCCTCACTACCCTCCCACCTCCCCTTAAGAGTTGCTAACCTTTTGTCCTCCTCCTGCCATCTGCTTAGTAGGGCTTTAGCTAGGGGACCTGACTGAGCAGGATGACCCCTTTGGGCAGGAAGAGGACCACTCATGTGTGGCAGCAATCCCAAAAGCTTTCTTTGAAAGCTGGTGAATTGCTCCGCTCAGGCTCCATCAGTGCTGACGTCACCCATAAGTGAGGACTGATTCCTGCTGTCCCTGGAGAATGCCTTCAGAGGAGATCATGGAGGTTGTGGATCTACAAAAGGACCACAGTGATTTTCTTTAGACTCTCTGAAACTGCCAACTTTTAGCAGGTACTAAAATCAGGAGTCCAGGCAGCATTTTTTTCCGACAGAGGAAGTGCTTCCAGGGCCTGACTTGATACAGACCTACAGTAAGAGCTTGAGGCTTTGTCTACATGAAAACAGAAACTTAAAGCTCCACAGTGCAACCCGTCCAGATCATGTTCCAAAGGAGTTCAGTTTTAAGGAGATGGCCATATTTTTGTGTAAAACATTGGCCTTCTCAGAACTAACAGCATTTAGTCCTTTAGATAGTAGTAAACTACTTCTGGGAAGATGATTTGGAGGACATTCCAAGAGAGCTTAGATTTTCAATAAATATCATGACTTGACTCTGACAGTATCCCTTTTGTTACAACACAATTTTTAATTGAAACAGGATGGTAGCTGTAGACCTTTAAGTCTCTCTGTGTGCATAAAATATATAATCTCAGTGTACCTGAATAACTTGGTTAAAAGTTTTCACACACAAGCATTCATGGTTTGAACACAGACAGAAGTACTTTGCAGAAGGTCACTTTTAGTGGTGGGGAGGGATCTAAACAAGGATCTTCCAACTTTGAGGCCCAATGCAGAAACCCTGTGCTACAGCCTAGTACTAGAGCTCCAGCGCAGGATTTCCTAATGCAAGTTTAGCGCAGAAGCAAACAACATGCAGATGAACAGTGTGCAGGGAGTCTTCGCTAAACTAGGAGAGCAGGCCAGGTACATGTGCACGGAGATCAGCGTTGGCAGCACCTCTATCTTGTGCACAACCCCCCCCCCCTGTTTGGCACTTGTGTATATGTGCTGGATTGCAAGCAGCACATAACAGCAATGTATTCCATGCAGAACTTCCGCTCATAATATCATTGTTCAAAATTCTGTGAAGAAGAATATTGCTGTTATTTGTGTATTGCATTCCAGGCAATGCACATAACATTGATCCGGCACACCCCCTTGCCGTTTATTTTTTAAAGTGCTCTTTTCAGCAAAGCCAGAAAATAGATGCAGATGTCGAATGCTGCAGAAACAGGCATAATTTCCTCACCAGCACTGACTGCGGACCTATGAGCTAACCCTTAGTGTCGTCTCACTTCTTGCTTTAAAATATCAGCTTTGAGCTCAGACTTCTGGTATTTTGCGCCCTTCTCTGTATTTGCACTGCATAGCTAATTTTGTTGACATTCATTTAAATAGATTTAAATAATCTGTGTACTACTGTTAGCGCATAGATTACACACTCATTAAATCCCTTCCTGCTTTATCCCTGTCTACACCTACTGTGTTGTCTGTCTTGACTAGATAGCCCCTGCTCATCAGAGCTTGCAATCTCTTACATGTCTGTGCAGTACTGCGTATGTCTTGTAGTGCTAAACAAATGCTCAGTAGTATTAGTAGTAGGAAGGCGCCGTCATTCACTCCATTGACAGCAAAGGAGGTGATCAAGCACTGGGCCAAGAGCCATGGGCATGAACCCCCCAGAGCCCTTCCCGATGAGACATTGAGAGTAACATAGTAACATAGTAAATGACGGCAGATAAAGACCAGCATGGTCCATCCAGCATTCTCGCACATGATTAAAGAGATTGTCTGATAGTTTTAACTACGGTGAGTATTTTTGTCATGTTTGCTGACTTTGTATATCCATATTTATATTCTTTTACTGGTTCTTACTTCATTTTATACTATTATTTATTTATCTATTTCTTTTAATATCAGTTTTAACATTATTTTAATTAGTTGTATTAGTCTATGTATTTGATAGTTTCATTTACAATTGAGTGTACATGTATATCCCTTTTGATGTAGATACATTCGTCCATTCCCTCTTTGTATGGTACATATCTTCATGTTATACTTCTTTCATTTTACTTTGTAGTTAGTACATAGAAGCTTGACACGACTGTCTTTAAGAGACATCTTGTCTGGTGCAGTTCTGGTAGGTGTCTATATTAACATGTATTGGTCTACATGCACCATTTTTAGTTATTTATTATTGTCTTAAGTTATTTATCAACACAATCTTCTTATTTATTTATTTTTGCACATGTTCTTAATATACAACATGTTCATTGTATTAGTTTATTTTCATAATTGATTTGCCTTATCGGTATGATGTGGTTGTTTCATGTGCATGCATAGTTCTTCAGGATTTTACTCCAGTACATTCATCTTCTCTTCTGTCTCGGCCCTACCTATTTCATGATTGATTTTGATGATTGTTTTTAATTTGTTTGTGAACTATTTTCCTTTTATTATGTTCTTTAATAGAATATTGATGTACGTATCGCTTTTTAATTTTTTATTTTTTATGGTTGTTGCTATATGTTTTTAACATGTATTATGCTTTTTATGTTAGCTGTGTGTCCCCTGAGGAAGGCGTTGCCGAAACGCGTAGGGGTGTTTTCCAATAAAGCAGTCCTCACCAATCCACAGCTCTTGCTTCATGTGTTCCCCTCCACCCCATAACTTCTTGCCTTGAAGTGGATCAAAAGCTCCAAGTCCCATTTCTCCATTGCACCGGGCAAGGAGGCCAGGACCCTCTGTTCCTTTGGGCAGAGTTGCTTTCATGGCTCCATGCTGGTTTCCTGCATACTCTTACTAACTTTATATGTGTGTTCCTGAAGGACATCATGGCTGACTTAAATTAGTTCAGCTCCTTCATTCCCCATGGAGTCCACACTCTAGTGGGCCACGGTAATGATTGCTCAAAGTATATGGTTTGTGACACCTACGATGCCTTCGGGTCTGCCTGCGGAGAGCGACTGTGGACTTTGGCATGAGCCGCCTTGTTTGTCCTCAATCCTCTGAATTGGAACTATGGGTCCAGGACAAGCTGGCGGACATTCCTTGGCAGTGGGAGAACCTCTTCAGTAAGCTGGTGGAGGAGAGGGCAGGCAAGATTGAGAAGAAGCATGTTACCATCTCCAGGCTCTCGAGGAAAACCTCTGACCCCTCATGGAAGAAATACCAAAGGAAGAAGACATTCTACCAATGCATGTACAGGTACTATCAGAGCTTTCACCATGTACTGGTACTATCAGAGCTTTCAAAATGTCCAGCCAAAGGTGCAGATCCTGCTCTAGCAGAAGCAGGGCAAGTCTCAGAAGGCTCAGCCCACTCCTCAGCCAAAACTGGGGAGGGGTTTTGACTGGTTCCTTAGGAGTATGACCAATCACTCTGTCTCCAAAGATGGCTCATCCACTTGCCGCACAGGTGGCCTCTCGTTACGACAGATGTCTGGGTCCTGAAGATAGTCACAAGCAGATACTTCCTGCACCTTGCCCAGCTGCTGCCCCAGTTCTTCCTGGGGAGTGCTTTCTGGACTTGATACAATTGCGGTCTCCTCCAGGAGGAGGTCACTGCCTTATTGGCCGAGCTTGCCATTGAGCCCATGCCTCAGGCTCAGGTCGAGTAGGGCTTCTACTCCCAGTACTTCCTGGTTCCCAAGAAGATGGGGCTGGAGGAGTATTTCTGGCCCATTCTGGACCTTCGGAACCTCATAAGAACATAAGATATGCCATACTGGGTCAGACCAAGGTCCATCAAGCCCAGTATTCTGTTTCCAACAGTGGCCAATCTAGGTCATACGTACCTAGCAGTTTCCCCAAGGGACACAGGTTTCCACAATGCTTGTATTGGTTCAAGCATTGATATCCTGGGTCCCTTCTTAATAATGGTTTATGGACCTTTCCTCCAGGAACTTGTCCAAACCTTTTTTAAACCCAGCTACACTAACAGCCTTTATTACATCCTCCGGTAACAAATTCCAGAGTTTGATTACACGTTGAGTGAAAAAATATTTTCTTTTATTAGTCTTAAATAGTTTACCCTGTAGCTTCATTGCATGTCCCCTAGTCTTTCTATATTCTGATAAGGTAAACAATCAATCTACGTTTACCCGTTCCACTCCGTTCATTAATTTATAGACTTCTATCATATCTCCCCTCAGCCGTCTCTTTTCCAGGTTAAAGAGCCCCAACCTTTTTAGCCTTTCTTCATAGGAGTATCGTTCCATCCCCTTTACCATTTTGGTGGCTCTTCTCTGAACCTTTTCTAAAATCGCTATATCCTTTTTAAGATACGGCGACCAGAATTGCACACAATATTCAAGGTGCGGTCTCACCATGGAACGATATAGAGGCATTATAATATCTTTTGTTTTATTTTCCATTCCTTTCCTTATCATACCTAGCATTCTATTTGCTCTCTTGGCCGCTGCTGCACACTGGGCCGAGGGTTTTAACATGGTATCCACAATGACGCCTAAATCTTTTTCCTGGGTGGTAGTTCCTAATGTGGAACCTTGCATCGTGTAACCATAGTTTGGGTTGTTCTTCCCTAGGTGCATAACCTTGCACTTGTCCACATTAAATTTCATCTGCCATTTTGATGCCCAGTCTTCCAATTTATCAAGATCCTCTTGCAATTTTCCACAATCCTCTTGGGTTTTAACAACTTTAAATAGTTTTGTGTCATCTGCAAATTTGATAACCTCACTCGTTATTCCACTTTCCAGGTCATTTATTAATATGTCAAAAAGCAGCAGACCCAGCACAGATCCCTGGGGTACACCACTATTCACCTTTCTCCATTGGGAAAATTGGCCATTTAGCCCTATCCTCTGCTTTCTATCTTTTAACCAGTTCCTGATCCACATAGTACACTGCCTCCTATCCCATGACTCTTTAGTTTTGCCAAAAGTCTCTGATGAGGGACCTTGTCAAAGGCTTTCTGAAAGTCCAGATACACAATATCAACCGACTCACCTTTGTCCACCTGATTATTCACTCCTTCAAAAAAACATAACAGATTAGTAAGACAAGATCTTCCTTGTCTAAAGCCATGTTGGCTGTCTCCCATTAGGTCATGACTATCTACATGCTGAGTAATTTTATTCTTTATGATGGTTTCTACCATTTTTCCCGGTACTGATGTCAGGCTCACCGGTCTGTAGTTTCCCGGATCACCCCTTGAACCCTTTTTAAAAATTGGTGTTACATTGGCAATCCTCCAATCTTCAGGTATTAGAGATGATTTTAATGATAGTTCACAGATTACTAATAGCAGGTCTGCAATCTCGTATTTCAGTTCTTTCAACACCCTTGGATGTATACCATCCGGCCCAGGTGATTTGCTACTCTTCAGTTTATCTAATAGTTGTAATACATCTTCCCGATGTATCGATATTTCTTTCAGTTCTTCCGCACCTTTAAATACCACTTCAGTCATGGGTAACATCCCTACATCTTCCTCAGTAAAGACTGAAGCAAAGAATTCATTCAATCTCTCCGCTATCGCCTTGTTGCCTCTTAGTGCTCCTTTAACCCCTTTATCATCTAATGGACCAACTGACTATCTCACAGGTTTTTTGCTACGAATGTACTTGAAAAGGTCTTTACTTCGCATTTTTGCCTCCGCAGCAAGCTTCTTCTCAAATTCTCCCTTTGCCTGCCTTATCAATGCCTTGCATTTGACTTGCCAGTGCTTGTGCTGTTTCCAGGTTTCGTCGTTTGACTCTTTTTTCCATTTCCTGAAAGATGCTTTTTTGGCAACAACAGTCTCTCTGACCTCACCTTTAAACCATGCTGGCAGTTTTTTGGACTTCCTTCCACTTTTCTTAAAGCATGGAATACAGCTGGTCTGGGCTTCCAAGATAGTATTTTTCAACAACAGCCAAGCCTGATGTACGTCTTTAACTTTGCAACTGCTCCTTTTAGTTTTTTCTTAACTGTTTTCCTCATTTTATCATAGTTTCCCTTTCGAAATTTAAAAGGTAGTACTGTGGATTTCCTTACTATCCCTCCTCCACTAATTAAATCAAAGGCGATCATGCTATGATCACTATTGCCAAGTGACCCCAACAACCTTATCTCTTGCACTAGATCTGGTGTTCCACTAAGGACTAGGTCTAATTTGGCTTCCCCTCTGGTCGGTTCATGAACCAGCTGCTCCAAGAAGCAGTCATTTATTTCATCTAGGAACTTTATCTCCCTAGCATGTCCTGACGTGACACTGACCCAGTCGATACCGGGGTAGTTGAAATCACCCAATATTATTACTGCACTGTAACTTTTGTTAGCTTCCTTGATTTCTTTGAGCATTTCATCATCAACCTCATTTTCTTCATAGTGAGGGAAATGTTAAAGATGGTCTCGCTGTGGACACTGCTCCCTTAGCTCTTATTTATTTTATTTATTTACATTCTCTTATATACCACACTATTCGGCATCAGTGCGGTTTACATTGAACAAACTGAAATTACATTGAACAGGGCATTATAACTTGGAGATAACTATTTTACAGGGAACATGGGCTATGGAGGGTTAAGTGGCTTGCCCAAGACCACAAGGAACACCTGTGGGACTAGAAACCCCAGTCCTTCCGGCCCAAGGTTGCTGTCCTTTAGTGGGATTTGAAACCCTGACCTTCCGGCCTGAAGTACCTTGCCCCAACCACTAGGCCACTCCTCCACTCCACTCAAGGAGCATAACACTCTTAAGGACTGTGTTATGCTCCTTAGATCCTGAAGGATGCATATACATCTGACCATTCAGGTGCTTGAATGGCTAAGGTTTGTCGTAAACTACCCCAAGTTGCACTTCCAAGTCGTCTTTGTAGACAGTGGATCCACTCTCCTTTTTACCCCTTTCTGGGTTTGGGCTTATTGGGTCATTTACTTTACTGAAATTTACTCTATTGAAACATGCTCAACAGAATCTCAAATTCCTAGAAAGCTTTGAAGTATCTGCAATGTCAGCCACATGTATGATTGTTAGAAGGAATAATATGTATATATTAGAAGGAATTTTATATATGCATCAGACATATCAGGGTTATTACAAGTATGCTTGCTGTCAGTATAGGCCACAGGTCAGTTACCAACTTTGCTGACAAGTTTGTTAGCTTGTTTACTGTGACTGTAGGACATGATCGTAGAGTGTGGGCGGGGCCTTCTATTCATTACAACTGCCTGCCAATCATGTTCCCTGCACAACGGCTTTAAAACCGCCGCTCCAGAGGCTCTCAGTAGAACAGGGAGAGCAGCAGCAGCAGCAGAAGCCATGATCGGAGAGTGGGCGGGGCCTTCTATTCATTACAACTGCCTGCCAATCATGTTCCCTGCACAATGGCTTTAAAACCGCCGCTCCACAGGCACGCCCGCGCCTTGTGGGCCTGCGCCTGATGGCCTCGCCAGAGGGCCCTTAGGCGTGAGTCCGTGGCGAATGATCCAACAGCTGTGAGTTGTAATTTTCCGTTTCCTTCCTCTTGCCTCTTCTATTTCTTTGTCTATCACTGTGTCTCTTATTCTGTCCTATCTTATTAATGGCATTCTTTTCATATTTTCTGTAACATTAATATTGTATTGTAAACCGCTCTGATGCTTTGGCCTGAGCGGTATATCAAATGTAACAATAAACATAAACATAGGTCATTTGCTAACCTTTCAGAAAAGCTCTTTAGCTTAGCTTCGCAAAAGGAATGCACACACATTGTATGGAGAGAGCAAAGGAGACAAGATATGTTGATTCCTTTCTTTCAGATCCCCTTTTTGGAATCTCTGTAACGATAATTATTGAAGAAAGGGGAGAGGTCTTAGAACCAGAATGTGAATATATGGACTGCTCTCTGTCCAAACTCAAATGGTAGTTTTCTGTTACAAAGTGCAACAACCCTCACAAAGAAATACCAACTTGTTCTTTAATCTACTCAAAAAACCTTCTGAGTAAGATTTTGAGCTACACAGTGAAAGCAAGCCAGCTAAGGGGTTTCAGCTGGGTGATTGCTAGCAATTGAGCTTACCTGTGTGCTCTGAAGGGAATCACTTCTGAATTTATATGTAAAGATATAAGAAGTTAACCTGAAGAAAAGAACATGTTTTCCTACTTTGTGGGTTTATTTGGTTGCTTACTGCATTGCTAAGACATTATTTGCTAAAGCCTACAAGAAAGACCAGTTTGTTGCCAACCAGGTCTTTAATCCTTTGCTTTAATTACCTGACAAGTTCAGATGTTGTTTTTTTTCCTGATTTTGTTTTCCTAACTTTAAAACTGCAAGCAAGTATCCTGAGTTCTGTGCTACCAAGCATTATCTGTGTTGGGAGAACCCCTCATAAATAAAAATCTTATTTGCTTTTCCCTTGAGCAAGTATTAACTCTGCAAACAACTGTGCAAAGATGACCCTTTACCCTAATATAATTCAGCCTTGCATCTGTCTATAACTTTCTGTGACACATATGGTACATTTTTAGGCTATATAAGCTAATGTATACCCTAAATAAAACTGAGCAGCTTATATCATACCTATAGTGTTTGCTGTTCCGAAGTGCTTGTACTGAAAAGCAGGATCCAGGAAGACGAAACCAAATTCATAGCATAAGCATCAGTTGTGGTAGCTGAGAGAAAATAAATATCAGTTGGGGTAACTGATACATAGAAGCTCAGTTGTGGTAACTGAGATATATATAAGAAATAGTATCAGTTGGGGTAACTGATACATAGAATAAAGAACCCAATCTGTTCTGGTAGCTAACAGTTTGGGTGTCGGAAAGTGGGATTCGAATGGCGTGGTTAGGTAACACATTGCTTTTTGGTCCCACTCCTCGAATTCTCACTAGAAGAGTGGCTGCGGTAGCCCTCTACCAATTTGGCCTTTTCTACTGCAGTAGTACTTATCTCCCGGAATCCTCTGTCTTAGTTTATCTATGTGCCTGTAAGACGCCCCCAGTCTCTAGCGAGGGTAAAACCGTTGACCCAGAGTCCCTGGAATGCAAGTGACAGGCGGTGTTTGTTTGTTTGTCTCTCTATTCTTCCAAGCCTTTCCTGTCATCTTAAGATAATGGGAGGTCCCTTGGTAAGGGGGACTGACCCACTAAACCTTCCATAAAATTTAAAACAAAGAAACATCTCTCAGGGTCTGCTATAGCAGCTCATCCATTAATTGTGAACTAATAGTGTTGGGACAGCTAGTTATTTTCTTCCTGTCTGTATGAGTTTGTATTGTAGTATGGAATGGATTTTCTGAGTCAATGGATTGGGATTGGAAAGTATTGTACACTGAAGTAAGAACCTTAGAAGCAGACCATACGGATAACAAGCCTGACAGCGTTTTGTGTGTTTACATTAATTCTGTACTGCTAGCTACTGTGTGCAGTCATCTGGCTGGAAGATTTTGACTGCATGTTTTGTTAGAGAAGTTCTCTTTAACAATAAAAAAAATAGTTTATAGCTAAAATACAACCTGAATGTTGCAAATTCTTTTCTTTTTCCCTGTGAATTTATCATAAGAACAACTTTTGATTCCAATTGGCAGTAGAATTATTGAGGAATAATTCTGCATGATCGTAATTTCATTATGTTTAAGATTATTTAGATTTGATAAGTGTGATAGAGGAGGAAGAAAGAACTTTAACCATTTCTTTATTTGCATGCAGTAAATAAGTTTCCTTATCGTCCCTCCAGTTCAGTCCCTCACCTCTGGGTTGTGCACCACTTCCAGCAGCATGGAGACTGGGTATGTCAGAACTGTGACATCACTGTAGATATCCTGCTGGCATCTCCTACCAGCTCCCATTGTGTCCAGTCTCCATGCAGTTGGAGGTAGTGAGCCTATATGCTGGGCTCACTAGAGAAGCAGATAAGTAGCTTTAGGCAGCTTAGCTAGGATTTTTAGTTTTTCTTTTCTCCCTATAACGTTTTTTTCTTTTGATTAGTAGCTTTAAAGCTCATTAAAGCTTGTTAAAAAAAAAGAAGAAGCAAGGGCTGAGAGGGGATTAGAAGGGATTTAGAGGAGTCTCTTTTCTCCCTCCCATTTATTTCTGTCCCCTTTGCCTGCCCTCCCCTCCTTGTTGGCACGGAGGGGAGTTCTTTAGCAGGCTTTTCATCTCCTTACCGGCACAGTTTTCTGTGCTGCAGATTTCCAGTCAGAAACTGTCATCAGGCCTTGTTTCTCTGCTGCTGCTGCTGCTGCCAGCTGACAGCCTTTCTCAGCTGTGCTGCTCACAGGAAGCCCGTTATTCTTATTGGGGTGCAGAGAGGACTGAAGGTCTCGGAGGAAGAGGCGAGTGTTTAAATCTTTGCTGCTAGTGTCCTGTGAGCGTTTTTGAGGCCTGCTGCCACGTGTGAAGCTTGTTTTGTGGGTTAGCAGAGCTCAGGATCTTGGCGGGCCTTTTTCCCCGCCTTTTTTTTTCACAGTGCTCTTTTTCTTTGCTGACAGCTTTCTTTAATTAATCCTTGTTGTTTTCTGGTTACTTGAAATTAATTTTGATTACTTTTAATTTTCAAAGTTTTGGAGCTCTTAAAGGGCCAGTACAGAAAAGTAAAAAAAAAAAAAAAAAAAAAAAAAGAAGATTCTGCACATTTGTTTAGTTGCCCTTTATGGTGGTCTGCGGGAGCCATTTTCTTTACTATTCAGTCTTTCGGATCCCGTAGCGCTCATGCCTACGTGGCCACAATGCCTGGTTTGTGGTTCCCGTAGGGGCTCGGTCTCTGACGTGGGGGGAGTGTCGTGGCTGCGCATCTGAGGCGCTTACTATGGAGCAAGAAATGCAGGATCGGTCTACAGAAGGCACTGCTCTGGTGGCACAGGGTGCTGCTACTTCTGCGGAAGTGGCGTCTCTGTGGGAGGCTCCGTCCGCTCTTCCTACTTCAAATTTGGCTTTGCCTGGTAATTCTGCGACTCCCATGGTGTCTGGGGCAGCTTTCGAGGATTTCTCCCCAGATTTTGTGCTGCTGCTTTATCAGGCTTACTGTTTGCAGCAGCAGGGGGCAGTTGCGGATGCCTTGCTTCTTGGGGCGGCAGGAGGACAAGCGGCCACCGAAAGGTTCGGTGGTAGTGATGGTAGATCGGTTAAGAGGGCCCGGTCAGTGGAAGATCAGCCTCTTGGTTCGAATTGGCCGGATGCAGAAGACCTTGAGCTTGAGCCGGAAGCCAGGATGGAGGATTTAGAGCAGGGGTCTCAAACTCAAATTGCTTTGAGGGCCGAATGAGGACTTGTAAAGTAACCCGGGGGCCGCATAAGACACGGGGCCTCATTTGCATAAGGGGCCTCATTTGCATAAATATTTGCATAATGTTGCATAATGAGTGCATGGATAAAGAAAGACTAGAAAATTTCTATATTACTATAATCCAGTTCCAACCGCCAGGCACATTAGGAGCTACTACTAACACTGCCCATTTAGAACCCATAGCAAACCCCCCGTATCATAACAGCACTACCAGGACTCACAAAGCACCAGACCCTACCTATCAAAAGGCAACACTGCAAATATTAAATCAATACATTGCAGAGAACAATGCATGACCTACTGGGAAAAGAGAACAAGTAGCAATGTCAAATAGGAATTACACAGAATACCTCAGCACTGTAGAAATAAAACTATAAATTAATTTCTTGTACTAAAGCACAGACATTAATGATGCACATTTCCCAGAGCTGACATATTCCAGTTAATAAACTCAAAATAAAGAGATATTTTCCTACCTTTTGTGCATTTTTTTTCAGTTGCAATTGTTCCGGCCACTTTCTTATGGTTTCTTCGTGTCTTCTGCTAGCTCTCCATTGTCTGCTGTCCATTTGTCCTTTCTTCTCTCTTCTAGTTTTTTTTTCATGCAGTCCAGGTACATTTTAAAAAATCGAAACTTGCTGCTGCTGCTGCCTCCACCACCGCAGTATCAAGCATCCCTGAGCTCTAAACCCCCCAGCCCACAGCACATTACCAGTTCTGACCCCCCAGCCCACTGGTAATGTGCTGGGGGGTTTAGAACTGGTAATGTGCGGGGGGGCTGGGGGGGGGGTCAGAACCATTACCAGTTCTGACCCCCCCCCCCAGCCCACAGCACATTACCAGCTCTAAACCCCCCAGCCCACAGCACATTACCAGTTCTGACCCCCCAGCCCACATCACACGGGTAATGTGCTGGGGGGTTTAGAACCGGTAATGTGGGTTGGGCTGGGGGGGTCAGAACCATTACCAGTTCTGACCCCCCCCCCAGCCCACAGCACATTACCAGTTCTGACCCCCAGCCCACAGCACATTACCAGTTGTGACCCCCCCATCCATCATCATCAGCAGCAAAAATCGCAGGCCCCCCCCCCATCCATCCATCCTCAGCAAAATTTGCAGGCCCCCCCATCCATCCTTCCTTCCTCAGCCAAAATCGCAGGCCCCCCCATCCATCCTTCCTTCCTTCCTTCCTCAGCAAAAATCGCAGGCCCCCCCCATCCCATCCATCCATCCTTCCTTCCTTCCTCAGCCAAAATCACAGGCCCCCCCATCCATCCTTCCTTCCTTCCTTCCTCAGCAAAAATAGCAGGGCCCCCCCCATCCATCCATCCTTCCTTCCTTCCTTCCTCAGCCAAAATCGCAGGCCCCCCCCATCCATCCATCGATCCTTCCTTCCTTCCTTCCTCAGCAAAAATCGCAGCCCCCCCCCTCCCCCGAGCCATCCCTCTCTCCCTCCCTCCCTGCCTGCCTGCCTCAGTCCCTCTCCTCTTCGGCTTAGAACCGCGAAGGGAGAGTTCCTCCCTCGCGACTCTGTTAAGCCGGCTGAGGCTTATGGGAAATTTCCCCTCTGCCCCCTCGAGCTTAACAGAGTCGCGAGGGAGAAGCTCTCCCTTCGCGGCTCTGAAAGCCGAAGAGGAAAGGGACTGAGGGAGGCAGGGCTGGCTTAATTCCGGGTGCTGGGCAGACTGCTTCCTTACCTGCCGCGGAGAGCTGTGCACCCTGGCGATCCTCCAAACAGGCGATCCAAGCAGGCGATTCTTCAAAGCGCTGGTACCTCGTGGCTGCTCAGACTGCTTCTGGGCCCGGCCCCCCCCCTCCTTCTTCTCCTCCTCCTGCCTGTCGCTGATTGGTGGAGGGCAGGCGCGTGACGCGGTCATGTGAGACCAACACCATGCAGCCCCGGGAATCACGCGAGGTAAAAAAAAATGTAGAAACAGCAGGACAAGCAGGACAATACTCCGTGGCGTCGCGGGCCACACAAAATGCTCTCGCGGGCCGCATGCAGCCCGCGGGCCGCGTGTTTGAGACCCCTGATTTAGAGGAAGGTGAGATTCAGGCTCTCAACTTTTTGTCGGTGGTACCAGCTGAGGATGAGGGTTTGGAAGATCCTCTCATTCAGGTGGTATGAAAGTCCCAGGTGATTTTTCCTGTTCACCATGTGGTTAAGCAGATGATTCAGGATGAATGGGATGTGCCGGAGGCAGGCTTGCATGGTGTGAGGTCCATGAATCGTCTCTATCCCTTGGCGGAAAAAGAACGGGAAGTGTTTCGTTCTCCGTGTATAGATGCGGAAGTTTCAACGGTCACAAAAAAGACTACCATTCCAGTTGAAGGCAGTGCGCCTTTGAAAGACGTACAGTATCGGAAGGTGGATGCTTTGTTGAAACAAGCTTTTGAGGTTAATGCTCTGGCTCTGCAGGCCTCTATTTGTGGAGCTTGGGTTGCGAGAGCATTCCTTCGCTGGTCACAGCATTTGCAGCAGTCAGTTCAGCAAACGCAGGAACAGCTAGCTGATGTGATAAGACTCGAGTCAGGTTCCGCATATTTGGCCGATGTCCAATATGATCTTATTAGAGGTTTGGCAAATAACATGGCTTCCTTGGTAGCCGCACGCCACTATCTTTGGCTCAGGAACTGGGTGGCGGACAGTTCCTCCAAGTCGCGTCTTAGCAAGCTTCCTTTTAAGGGGAAGCTGTTTGGAGAAGATCTTGATAAGCTGGTCAAGGATTTCAGGGATTCTAAAGGAGGTCGCTTGCCGGAGGATAAACCGAAGTAGAGCCAAGCCCAGTTACCTTCCTGTGGGCAACCTCGGGATTTCAGGCTTTTTCGTACCTCCCTTTTGGGAGATTTTCAAAGAGGGACGGTTTTCTTCTGGAGGTCAAAGTTTTAGAGGATTCTGGGGAGTGGGCAGAGGATTTGCTAGTCCCTCTTCCTTGGGTTTTCGGAAAGCACAATGAAGCGAGGTGGACCCAGGCAGGAATTCAGCTGGTAGGGGGTCGAGTTCGGGAATTTCTTCCTGCCTGGGTCTAGATAACATCCGATCAGTGGGTGTTGGAGGTCGTTCGCGAAGGTTATTCTCCCGAGTTTGCCCGTCAGGTGGTCAACTCTTTTGTCATGTCACTGTGCAGGGGCAAGAAAGGACGATTGCGGTACAGGAGACTGGCTCGTCTTTTGCAGCTGGGAGCAATGGTTCCGGTTCCACAAGAGCACTACGGTATCAGTCGATACTCAATTTATTTTGTGGTGCCAAAGACGGACGGGGCCTTCTGCCCGGTTTTGGCTATCAAGGGGGTATACCGCTGTTTGCGGGTACCTCATTTCAGAATGGAGACCTTACGTTCGGTTATAGTGGCAGTTCGTCAAGGGGAGTTCTTGACGTCTCTCGATCTCACTGAAAGATATTTACACATTCCGATCAGGCCACATCATCGGAGGTTTCTAAGATTTGCGCTACTGTGGGGGCATTTTCATTTTCAGGCGTTGCCCTTTGGTCTGGTAACGGCTCCACGCACCTTCACCAAGGTTATGGTGGTGGTGGTGGCAGTGGCGGCTCTTTGGAAGGAGGGAGTATTAGTTCATCCCTATCTCAATGACTGGTTGATTCGGGCAAAGTCCAGGGCTGAGAGTGTGCGAGTGACAGACAGAGTGGTAGAGCTCCTACAGAGTCTCGGTTGGGTGGTCAATACGGCCCAGAGCCTATTGGTTCCTACGCAAGTTCTAGAGTATTTTAGAGTTCACTTCGACACTCGTGTGGGATCGGTTTTCCTGCGGGATCTCCGAGTCTAGGGCCTGCGGCTTCTGGTGCGTGATTTTTTTGAGGACTCCTGCACCATTGGCCTGGCACTATATCTGCGTGTTAGGGACAATGACGGAGACTCTGGGCCAGAACTCACATGTGCCCCTTAAAGAGATCGCTGCTCCATCGATGGTCTCACTAGAACGACACTGTCCAAGCGCCTCCCCTGTCCATTGCAAGGCAGGAAGTCTCTTCAATGGTGGCTTGTCCGCAGAATCTCGCGGCGGGCATGCCTTTCGAACATCCACAGTGGATGCCAGTGTTAACAGATGCAAGTCTTGCAGGATGGGGAGCTCATTGCGGAGAGCTCTTCGCGCAAGGCTGCTGGACCGAGCAGGAAGCCAAATGGTCCATCAATCGGCTGGATTTGCGGGCGGTAGCTCTAGCACTTCAGGCCTTCGAATCCTTGTTATGGGGTCGAGTGGTTCGAGTGCTCTTTGACAATGCCGTGACGGTTGCGTACCTCAATCGTCAAGGGGGCACGGGAAGCGTGGCTCTGGAAATGGAGGCAGAAAGTCTCTTCAATTATGTAGAGCCTCGGCTTCAGGATCTGTCGGTGGCGCACATTGCGGGAACGGACAATGTGACGGCGGACTTTCTCAGCCAGGTTCGAGTGGATCCCGGAGAATGGGAGCTTCTTCTGGAGGTGTTTGCTCAGATTGTCCTCAAGTGGGGGATCTCTGGTTATGGATCTCATGGTGACCTTTCGGTCAGCCAAAGCCAGCTGCTTTTACAGCAGATGACGAGAATGAATGTCAGAAGGTCTAGATGCCTTACTCCAACAATGGCCCACTCATGGTCTCCTCTACGTTTTTCCCCCTTGGGCGCTCATAGGACGAGTGGTGCGGCTCATCAGGGAAGAGTGCTTCTAGTATCTCCAGATTGGCCTTGTCATCCGTGGTATGCTGATCTGGTGCGTCTGCTCGATGGGGAACCATGGCGGATGCCACTAAAGGAGGATTTGCTGCTTCAGGGTCCTCTACAAATGCCTCAGTTACATCAGTTCTTGCTTACAGCTTGGCCATTGAAAGGGCTCGGTTAAGGAAGAAGGGTTATTCCAAGGCAGTGATTGACACCTTGCTTCTGGCCAGAAAGAGGTCCACTTCCTTAGAATATGTGCATGTCTTGCGTGTTTTTGAGGACTGGTGTGCTCAACGTCCGTTTCTTCTGGCCTCAGTATCTGTACCGACAGTGTTGGGTTTCTTGCAAGACGGGTTCGATAAGGGATTGGCTGCCAGTTCGTTAAGGGTGCAGTTGGCAGCTATTTCTTGTTATCGAGGAAAGATGCAAGGAGTTCCTTTGTGGGTCCATGCCGATGTTGTCCATTTCTTGAGAGCGGTATCCCATCTACGTCCTTCGCGCAGGGTCATTTCTCCTCCATGGGATCTCAACTTAGTTTTTGGGAGCCTTTTGAGCCTTTGCATCAGGCTTCCCTAATGGATTTGACTTTGAAGACAGTATTTTTGGTAGCCATTTGCTCTGCATGTCGAATCTCTGAGTTGCAGGCTTTGTCCTGTCGGGAACCGTTTCTGACTTTTTCTAGGGAAAAAGTGGTATTGCGTTCCGTAACTTCTTTCCTACCAAAGGTAGTTTCGCCATTTCATGTGAATCAGTTGGTCTCTTTGCTCGTTTTGGGTGTTTCAGGGGAGACCGCATCAGACCGTAGTTTGCTTTTGTTAGACATTAAGAGGGTACTTCGGCCATACTTGAAGTTCTCGGAGTCCTTCCGCAAGTCTGACCGTTTGTTCATTCTCTTTGGTGGGCTGCATAAAGGTGAAGCAGCAGCCAAAGCTTCAATTTCCAGTTGGTTTCGTGAAGCAATAGCATCAGCTTATATCTTGCAAGGTCGTCAGGTGCTCTTGGGGCTGCGGGCTCATTCTACTAGAGCGCAAGCGGCTTCGTGTGCGGAGCATAGCTTAGTTCTGCTGGTTGAGATTTGCAGAGCAGCCACTTAGTCTTCCTTGCATACTTTTAGTAAACATTACTGCCTAGTTGTTCAAGCGGCGGGAGATGCCTGTTTCGGGTCGGCAGTTTTGCGGTCTGGGTGGACAGGTCCCTCCCAATAGTTTACTGCTTTGTTACATCCCAGAGATGAGGGACTGAACTGGAGGGGCGATAAGGAAAGAGAAATTAGACTTGCCTGGTAATTGTTGTACCTTGAACAACAATTCAGTCCCGATTCCCACCCGGGGTTTTTTTGGTCAGCTTCCACAAAGCCTATTTTGTGATGCTCGGTGATTACAAACCAGTAGTAGAAGTTCAGCAAATGTGGTCTGTATTCAGGCAAAGTATACCTTGTATTCTTTCTTCTCTCTCCTTTCTGTCCTATTTCTGCAAACGCGAGAAGGAGAGTTATCCTCTCATTTATGGGGTTTTAGTTCAGTGTTAAAGTTAAATTGTATTTAATATTATAGCTACTTATTTTGTTGCTCCTTTGAGTCTGCTTTGTCATTAGATCACTGGGACCTGGTGGGAGGTGCCAGCAGGGTATCTACAGTGATGTCACAGTTCTGACATGCCCAGTCTCTATGCTGCGAGAAGAGGTGCACAACTCAGAGGTTAGGAACTGAACTGGAGTTCCTGAAGGAACAACAATTAGAAGGTAAGTCTAATTTCTCTTTAATCCACATGTGTAAGTTTTGTTTTCTAGGTTAGGGATCTCAGTGTATCCTGGCTAAGAAAATTTGCCTGCTGATTTCTGTGTGTCACGAGGTTGGAATAGCAATGCCCAGGTCTGTTGTGATGTTTGTACTGATAGTGTTAACCAAGAGAAGTTGTAAACAATGACAACTGGATTTCTATGAATGCATTACCTTTTGTGGAGCTTATTTTGGAATTGTATGTAATGACCCAATGTATTTTGATCCTTTTTGTTTTGTGTCCTGATGTCCGTCCTTTGTGAGCTGAGATGTCTGTTAATCAATGTTCAGAGTAATGTGAGTCAAACCATTACCTGAAATAAGAAAGTTTAATTTTCAGTTCTTAATGTGAGATTTTACCCTTGCTCAGTCTGTTTTCTTAAACACCAAGCACATGTAAATTTGCTCAGTTCAAATAATTTAAAAAACAGAGGAAGTATTCTCTGGTATTACTGTGGCTGCATTGTAAAGGCCCAGTGCTAGAAAAAAGAGAAGTATATGCCATCCTGTTTCCTCTCATGATTGTGGATTGATAAACAGAACAGCAGCACTCTGTTTGCTGTGTGCAAATTATACCTTTTTATTTTTTTATTTTTTAAAAAGAAAATGCACTTTTGTTTTGAAAACATTCCTGATTTCAGTTTTGGAGGAACTACTAAGAAAACCAGATATATATTTAAGCACCATGAATTTATCTAGTTTATCCTCATGCATGTATGTTACCAAATGTGATCCTTATAGTACTATGTTATCTCCAAGTTATAATACCCTGTTCAATGTAATTTCAGTTTGTTCAATGTAAACCGCACTGATGCAGAATAGCGCGGTATATAAGAGAATGTAAATAAATAAATAAATAAATGTTGTTGTTAAGTGTCGTTGAGTCGGAGTCTACTCATGGCGACCCTCTGGATAGCTATCCTAAATTATGTTCGGTCTTCAGTCAGGCGGCTCATTGTTGACAGACTGGTACCCGTAGCTGCTGTTATTGTATCAATCCACTCGTACCTAACCGAAAGACAGCTACAGGTCAAGGTGGGACACATCACCTCCCGACCCATAAAAGTCCGTCAAGGAGTACCTCAAGGATCTGCGCTCTCAGCACTCCTATTTAACATCTACATCCAACCAATATGCAACATCATGAAAGAGAACAACATTCAATACACAATCTATGCGGACGACATCATGATATACACCCCGATATCAATCGACAACCCGGACTTCTCTAAGATAACAGACTGCCTTACCCAAATGACCAGTTGGTGTCAAAACAACAACCTCGCAATAAACTACAACAAGACTGAAGCTTTAATCATCACTCGGAACCAAAGCTTCATACACCCACCAAATATACAGATACAAAACACTACCATACCAATAAGGTCAGAAGTGAGATACCTCGGGGTTACTCTGGACAATCAACTCAATCTCAAGCCACACATAGACAAAACAATCCAAAAAGCCTACTACAAAATGCGAATCATCAGGAGACTGAAACCACTCCTCGCCCCAGAACACTTCTGTACCATCTGTCAAGCACTGATAACCCCACTACTGGACTTCTGCAATCCGATATACCTTGGACTACCGAAACAAGCCATCAAACCACTCCAACTGGCACAAAACACCGCAGCACGAATCATATCCGGAACTGCAAGACAGGAGCACATCACACCTACCTTAAAGGACTTACACTGGCTTCCAATCGGTGCACGCATCAGATACAAAACTATCATAAACCTATTTAAGATAAAACAGCACACATCAGCCAACAGCCTGCACACCCTCATACAACCAGACACCAGCACACGTCCTAGAAGAAAACAAACACACAACCGAGTTAGCACCCCAAGTGAATACAAACACACACGCAAGGACACAACAGACAGAGCACTCTCCATGGCTGCTCCAACAATATGGAACAAACTACCGGACAATTTGAAGGCAACTACAGACCTCAAAGACTTTAGAAAACAGCTGAAAACCATGCTGTTCATAGAACACTATGGACACATCACATAACCTAAGTGACCGTATAACAGCACATGTTACCGCCTAACACTGTATGTATATAAAAAGTTTTTAGCACCACATTGTACATAGCTCAAACAAATCTAGCACACAATGCAACACGCACTCAACTAAATTTTCACCCTCACTGCATGTATAACACACTCACACTACCAGATTGTTTGCTGTGATACCACCTTGATTATTATGATAAGGCGGTTTAGAAATACTGTTAAATAAATAAATAAATAAATCTCATTGCTGGCCTTCCTCTTTTGCGTTGACCTTCTATCTTTCCAAGCATGATGTCTTCCTCTAATGATCTCTCTCTTCGCATGATGTGTCCAAAGTATGAAAGTCAAAGTCTTGTCATCTGAGCTTCTAAAGAAAGCTTAGGTTTGATCTTCTCTAGTACCGACTGGTTTGTTCTTCGGGCAGTCCATGGTATACACAGTATTCGCCGCCAGCACCATAATTCAAAGGCATCAATTTTCTTCGTGTCTGTCTTTTTCACTGTCCAGCTTTCACATCCATATGATGTTATTGAAAATACCATGGCTTGAACAAGTCGAATCTTTGTATGGAGAGAGACATCTCTGCTCTTGAGAATCTTATCTAGGTCTTTCATAGCCATTCTGCCAAGAACAATGCGTCGTTTGATTTCTTGACTGCTTGTTGCTTCTTTATTTTTTTTAAATTCTTTATTTTCGTTTTATAACAACAAAGGAAAGGAAGACATACAACTAAAAGACAAATACATAACGTGTAATACATACACCAAAGTAAACCCCTACCACCCCCCTCCCCCCTGCTTCTTCTCTAGAAAACTAAACATTCCCGAAGCGGGCGTGTACTTACATTATTGTATTACAAAACCTAACGGTGATCTAAAACATGATGAGTGCACATTATACAGGCATGTTGGAGCAATGAGCAGATTGTACATAATCATTAAGCATCTGCCATTTAGACAAGCAAGAGTGAGTTTGGACATGGGGAATAGCTCTCCGAGGTATCTGCTCATATTTACTATATAAGCAGACGAGGTTACACCATTCATTGACAGTAAGTCGAGAGCTATCCTTCCAATTCCTCGTGATTAAGCATATGGCTATACCCAGCATGAAATCAAGGAGAAAGCGACCCTTCTTAGGAAGAGAGGGGACCTCCGCCACAGAGCGGAGTCCCACGACCTTCCAAGAGAGAGGTCCATGAAAGTGTAAGATAGATTGAATACGACCCCAGACCCGCCCCCAATAGACCTGCAGTTGAGAACATTCATAAATAACATGAGCGAAGGTTCCCACAGCAGTATGGCAAGACCAACACAGGTCCCTAGCATTTGGGTTCCATTTGGCTATTTTTCTGGGGTATAAAAGCATCGGTGTGCAAAAAAGAAGAGAGTTTGGGTAACAGAGGCAGACCGGGAAACCCGCACTACTTTACTCCAAAAAACGCTCCATTGCACAGGAGTTATAGTGGTTTGCAGTTCGCGCTCCCAGGCTTGTTGGGCTCTAAAAGTGTCCGTATCTGTACCCTGACAAATTATTTTATAAAAGTTAGAGGCTACCCCATGTGTACTACTAATGGAGTGAACTATCTCTAATAGCCCATCCTCAGTAGGGGCAGAGGGCGGCATGATTCGAGCACTTTTGAGGCAGTGTTGAAGCTGCATCAATTGAAAGTAGTGTTTCGCTGGTAACGCAAATTCCTTTTGTAAATCAGAAAAGGTTTTCCAGCGAGCTGCAGAGAAAAGCTGTTGGGGTATCCAGATCCCCCTGGAGTACCAGGGTTTCCAGGCTATTGTTCTATTTAGGACTTGAATTCTGGGGTTAAGATCAACTAAAGCAAGATCCTTGATCAGGGAGGTAAGCGTGGCGTGACTCTTGGGGGGACCACTCGTCCTAGGCGGCTGTTTGTCAATCAGGGGATCAAGGACTAGATTGAAATCCCCCCCAATGATCAATGAAGTATTAGCAGAAGCCTGCGCAACCTGAGCAATGGTAGCAAAAAAGGCAGGGTCATCAACATTAGGAGCGTAAAGGCATATACATGTAACTTTTAGGCTACCTATCTTGAGGTGAACTCTAGACCATCTACCTTCTGTATCTGAGCTAGTCACAATAACAGTAGCATGCAAAGATTTCCTAACCAATATGGCAACCCCACATTTCTTAGAAACGGCTGGGGAATAAGCGGCCACCATGTATGGTTTAATATTAAGTTTAAGAGTTTCCTTCGAATTTAAATGCGTTTCTTGGAGAAAAATCAAATCCGCTGCTTCCTGACTGAGGTAGCTTAGGATTTTCTACCGTTTTATCGGATTATTGATGCCTTTTACGTTCAATGAAAAAATCTTACATGGTGCCATCAATCGGTAATAGACATATTAGGTAAGGGCGCTTGATAACATAGAACATAAGCAGAATCTGTACAACAATGTCATAATCACCGAGTATTCTGGCTAATACACCCCATATTGAAAAGTATGTACCAACGTATCTTAGAGAAGAAGCAAACCCCCAAAGAATATGGCGACCATATGTCTGCGGGAGGAGGCCCTAGAGAGGAAAAGAAGACATGTAAAAAAAAGAAAAGAAATACCAGAGTCCATAATAACACTGTCTCTGATACTCATCGAGGCTACTGTGGGTAGATGGAGTCGGGTCACAGATACCATCAAGAGTAAGGCAACAGACTGCCCACGCCAGACTCTTTGCTAGGCTGCGGCAGATCCACTATGGCATGTACAGCGGATATGAGGAGACTTGCAGGAATATTCTGGAAGTCAGCGCATCAAGTCGGCTTCTTTGGAATCCAAAAACTCCGCTAGTAGATCAGGGTCCTCGAATGTTCTTGTCTGATTGTGAAGCGTGACTCGGAGCTTGGCCGGGTACAGCAGGCCATAGCGTGCTTGTAGTTGTTGAAGCCTCGGCCGGAATTCCAGAAAGCGCTTTCGGCGGTCAACTGTGGGTTTAGCCAAGTCGGGATAGAAGGAGATCTTGTGGCTCTCAAACTCCATATGGCCCTTTGCCCGAGAGGCACTTAGAATTTGCTCCACGTGTTGATATCTCAATAGTCGAAAAATGATAGGCCGCGGGGTCTTCCTATTGAGCGTTATGCTTGTGGGTACACGATGAGCGCGATCAATCTCCAAATCTTTGGTAAAGGTGATTTGGAGCAGGGAAGGGAGGATTTTGCATAAAAACTCTTTCATGTCTCCCGATTCCGCTCCCTCCGGTATGCCCACGAGTCGAATGTTGTTGCGGCGCGCTCTATTATTGCCATCTTCCACCTCTTTCTGCAAGGCCCGCACCTGTCGTTCAACTTTGTCGAGTTTGGACAACCGGGCCGCATGGGAGTCCAATATGCTCTCCATTTTATCCTGACGCGAAGAAAGCCCTTCTAGCTTGCTTTGCAGCACACCAAAATCGTCCCGCAGCGCTCGGAGTGCTTCACCGTTTGCCTGCACAAGGTTTTTGACCCCTCTAATCTCTACGAGGATTTCCTGCTGCATTTCGGGGCCCTCGCACAAGGCCGGCCCCTTCTGCGGTGACGGGGGTTCAGTTTTGGAGCGTTTGCCGTGAGAAGCCGCTGGAGACCCAAATTCCAGGCGCGTTGGTTTGGTCCCCGCCATCTCACCAATGTGCCCCGGCAAGATCAGAGTAGAAGTTCCAAGTATGTGAGGTGTTAATTCAGGATTCTGAGTAGGCCTCTCGGGAGCCTCAGCGTTATGCGACCATCCCGCTGGACATCAGGCTCCGCCCCCCCTTGTTGCTTCTTTATTGATAGTTGATCCAAGTAGGTTAAAGTTGTTCACAATTTCAATTTCTTCTCCTTCAACGATGAACCTGTTGATTATGCCAGTTGTCATTATCTTTGTCTTCTTTACATTAAGGTGCAGGCCCATTTTGAGACTGTTCTTTGATTGTGAGAAGCAAATGTTTCAGATCATCTTCACTTTCAGCCAGTAATGTAGTATCATCAGCATAGCGAAGGTTGTTGATGAGTCTTCCACCAATCTTCACACCTCTGTTGTCTTCATACAATCCTGCTTCTCTGATTTGTTCTGCATATAAATTAAACAAGTAGGGGGAAAGTATGCAGCCTTGTCTTACACCTTGGCTTATTTTAAACCATTCTGTTTCTCCTTGTTCCGTTCGAACTGTTGCTTCTTGATTAATGTACAGATTGTGCAAGAGTATGATCAGGTGTTCTGGTATACCCATGCTTCTTAATGTGGCCCAGAGTTTCTCATGGTTTACACAGTCAAAAGCCTTGCTATATTAATGAAAGCTACGAGTTGGGATGGTTCATAAAAAACATAGGAAACTGAATTTAACTTTACTAAGCACTTACAAGGATGCTTGAGAAAAAACAAACCACCCAACTGCAAAATACCAGGGCGCAACAAGAGAAATTCTTTTCTACGTTTCTGAGTAGTCCTAGCTAAATCAGGGTAAATCCTAACTAGCAACCCTCTAAAGGGTATATTCCTTTTCCTAAAAAAAAGCTTCAACAGCCACTCTCTATCAGATAGGAGAGCAAAAGTTACCAATAACGTAGAAGGTACAGGGTCTTCACTTTGAGAACTCTCTAGCAACTCAGTAACATTTAAGATGTTAACTTGTTTCTGAGAACTACCCATCAAAGCACTCCCAACAGTAGGCTCAGCCAAAGTTATCTTCGCCTTAGGTAGATAATAAGCCCTGACCAAAGGTGGGATTAAATCAGATGATACCCCCGACACTTCCATTAAGTATAACCGAAACATTTCTACAGGTGAAATAGACATTATTCTAGGAAAATTAATTATTCTGAGATTACTCAACCTGAAGGAATTGTCCAATTGTTCCAACTTAATCTGTGTGGAGAAAAAAGATTTCTTAAAGACATCCACTTGTTCTTCCAACCCCTCCACCTTCTGTTGTACTTCGGTGACATCTGAATGCAGAACAGAAACTCTTTGCTGCAAAGCGTTCACAGTTAAACCATGTTCCTCCACTTTCTGTTCCAGAAAAGATACCTTAGGCACAATTGCTTCCCCTAAAGAGAGAATAGCCTGCCAAATAGCCTCCAGCGTAAAAATCTCAGGACGCAGTAAAGTAAATTGTTGTTGCGCCGAGGATAAAGCACAAATAGATATCCTTTTGGTATTCTTTAGTCTTTTCAAGGATCCATCTCACATCCGCAATGATGTCTCTCATTCCTCGCCCTTTCCTGAACCCTGCTTGCACTTCAGGTAGTTCTTGTTCCAGGTATGGTTGTAGTCTCTTTCGAATAATCTTCAGTAAAATCTTGCTGGCATGTGGGATCAGAGCGATTGTTCGATAATTTCCACAGTCAGTTGGATCACCTTTCTTTAGTATTGGTATAAACACAGATCTTCTCCAGTCAGTTGGCCATGATGTTGTCTTCCATATTTCTTGGCAGAGCCTTATAAGTATGGTAACAGCTGCATCAAATTGCTGCAATACTTCTATAGGAATGCTATCAATGCCTGCTGCTTTGTTCTTTGATAAGGCTTTCAATGCTGCTTCAACTTCTTCTTTCATCACCAATGGTTCCCGATCATAAGGTACAGGTTGAAACAGCTGTTGGTCCACTTGATCTTTATCATATAAAAACTCTGTATATTCCTTCCACCTTTTCTTGATCTTCTCAGCATCATTCAACATAGTACCTTGAGCATCTTGTAACATTCCAATTCGAGGCTGGAACTTTTTCTTTAACTCTCGTAGCTTTAGGAAAGCTGATCTTGTTCTTCCTCTAATAGTTTCTGCTTCTATTTCCTTGCAAGTGTCATTGTAGTACTTTTCCTTGTCCTGTCTTGCTGCACGTTGGAAATCTCTGTTGAGTTCTGCGATTGTCTTTCTTTCTCTTCTGGCTTTAGCTTCTCTGCGTTTCTGGGCAATTTTCAGAGTTTCTTCCATCATCCATTTTGGCTGCTTTTGCTTTTTCACCTTTTGTAGAGACTTCTCGCTTTCTTCCAACACAACCTTCTTGATGTCATTCCATAACTCTTCCGGAGCTCTGTCATTTGTATCTAAAGCAGCAAATCGATTTTGCAGGCAGTCTTTAAATTCCAGTGATATATTCTCAAGGTCATATTTTGCTGCCTTCATGAGTGTTTTGCTCTTTTTCAACTTTAGCTTGAGTTTGCATACTAGTAGTTGATGGTCTGTACCACAGTCAGCTCCAGGTTTTGTCTTTGTTGATGTTATAGAACTTTTCCATCGTTGACTTCCACAGATGTAGTCAATTTGATCTTTATACAATCCATTGGGTGAAGTCCATGTATACAGTCGCCGCTTGTGTTGCTGGAAGAAGGTATTTGAGATGAATAGATCGTTGGTCTTGCAGAATTCTATCAGTCTTTCTCCAGCTTCATTTCTGTTGCCAAATCCATATTTTCCAACTACTTTGCCTTCTTCTTTGTTGCCAACTTTTGCGTTCCAGTCACCCATGACTATCAGGATATACTGTTTGCATGTTCTGTCAATTTCAGCTTGTACTTGTTCATAGAACTCTTCAATTTCATTCTCTTCTGCAGCTGTTGGGGCATATACTTGAATTATAGTTGTGTTGATAGGCAATCCTCGTAGACGAATAGAGATTAAGCGTTCGCTGACTGCATTGTAATTTATTAGTTCTTGCAAGTTTCTTCTTTATTATAAATGCAACACCATTTCTTCTTTGTCTTTCATTTCCAGCATAGTAGACCATGTGATCATCTGATGCAAAGTGCCCGATGCCAGTCCATTTCAGTTCGCTGGCACCCAACAGATCAAGTTGTACATGTTCCATTTCATTCTTGACCACCTCCAACTTCCCTTGGTTCATGCTCCGTACGTTCCATGTTCCAATGGGTAAGACATCTTTACAGCTTCTGACTCTCATTTCATGCGCAGCTACATCAGCAGTCAGACTTCCCGAGGGCTTTGATCCAACCACATCATAAATGCTGGCTTTACTCTAAGCAATCACAGGACGAGTAAATTTATTTTTATTTTATTTATTTGTGCATTTTTTTATACCGCCTCTTCCAGAGATCAGAAGCGGTTTACAGAGAACATTTCAAAAAATTAACAAGTAAACATTACATGGAACATTACATTAAACAATGTTAAACTATGTGCAACTAGAGCAGATACATGAAAACCGAAATTTTATAACATAAAGTTAGGTATTTAAAACTATGTACACAATTTTAAGATTTTTACATATCTACATAATTAAGTATTCATCAATGGTTGGGTTGTCATGATTTGTAGTGGGTCGATTTAAGTGAGTCGATTTAAGTGAGTATGTTCATACCGGATTATGGAGGTTGAGAGGCTATAGATAAGTTGTAAGCAGTGTTGGAGTAGTATTGAGTGAACAAATGTGTTTTTAGGTCCTTTTGGAATTTTTGAATATCTTTCATTTCTCTTAATTGATCTGGAAGGTTATTCCATAGGATTGGTGCTACAAAAGAGAAGGCACTGTTGCTTGTTTTATTTTTGGTTTTCTTTATAATGTCAGGTACTGAGATGGTATTTAGGTTCCTTCTTCGTCGTGTTCTAAATCTTACTGTTTCTTTTGAATTTGCATTGCTGTTGATTCTGTAATAATTTGGTTAAATACACTACTTTAACTTGGTTGGACACAACCAAAATCTTGCTTGTCATTAATGTCCAGGGTAAGTTTGAGAGAGAACACAGGTAGAGAGAGAGCGAGCTATAGTCATTTAATAATTTTCATGTTTTGCTTAATAAAGTTTTTTTATTTAGAAGGTTGTTATTTTAGCTTAAAGAACAATGTTAAGCTTTAATAATTGATGTGTTAGAAGAGCCTTACCAAATAAGGATATTTTAGTATGTTATAAAGCGAAGGATCTTTGCATTTAGTTTGATGGAATGATGCAAGTGGATAAAAGTGGTGTTGAGTGAGATGGAATACTCATGTCGGAAAAGAGAACTCAGATTGGCAGTAAAAATGGTGAAGGTTGTGATGATGAAGCTTATCATAGCTCAGGAAGGAGCTATAGTAAAGGTGAAGTGACTCTGAACAAGCAACCTGTCAGTTCTGGTAGAAATAAGAAAACAGAATTTTTCCATAAAAGACTACCAGTCCCAGAATGCACCAGGTTTCCAACAGCCATTAGAGGAGCTGAAGTGGGGAAACGTGTGTTCAATCAAGAGGGCTATGAGGTAATCCCCAAGCACTCATCTCAAAGGGCAGGGCCTGATTCAGCACAGCTGCGCTGTGCTAGGGTGGAGCACTAATCTAGGCAGAATAAAGGTAGAGTTTATTCTACAGAGAATCATCCTCATCCTCAGTTTCTTGGAGATTCTCATCTTGGACAGCTTCATCATCTGGAGGATCATCAGAAGCAGAAGCTAGAGCGGACGGACAGAGAGGGCAAGAAACCCTTTGGAAGAAAGAAGAGAAAAGCATTTGGGAGGTCTAAAGGAGTCCATAGCAGTACGTATACTGGAAGGCATTCAAAAGGCAAGCATACACCATTGGACTGGGGAAAACCCAGAGGAGTGGTGCTGCAGAGCTAGGAATCTCCAGACGGTACCTGTGAGGGAGACGGCTGCACTTGGAAGGGACACTAGGACCCGTGCCAGAAGGTATGTGAAGAGAGATCCAGTGTCCAGGGATCTGGATTGGAAGGCTGGACATAAGAACTGGACTACATACTGGCCAGGCTATTTAGAGAGGAACTCTAACAGCAATGGAAGCTCAGGTATGAACACTGATCTATGCCCTAGCTATACCCTTGAAAGACAGCAGGGAAACAAGTATTCTCCTGAGAGTGCTCCATTGAGAAATTCCTCTGTGCCAATCCATGATATTGAACCCATGATTGTTGAAGAAGTGGGAGAGGTGGTAGATACAGGCTGTGAATACATGGATTGCTCTCTGTCTAAACTCCTTTGGTAATTTACTGTTACAAAGTACAACAACCATCACAAAGAAATACAAACTTGTTCTTTAATCTACTCAGAAAAGCTCCTGAGTAGGATTTGAGCCACGCAGTAGAAAGCAAGCCAGCTAAGGGGTGTCAGCTGGGTAACTGCTAGCAATTGAGCCTTACCTAATTGCTTGTGAGCTCTGAGGAAATCACTTCTGAGTCTATGTGTGAAGATATAAGAAGTTAACCTGAAAAGAACAGTTTTTTCCCTACTTTGTGGGTTTTGTTTGTTGATTAAAGCACTGCTAAGAAAATATTAGCTAGAGCCTACAGAAAAGACCAGTTTGTTACCAACCAGGTCTTTATTCTTTTGATTTGATTGCCTGACAAGTTCAACTGTTGTTTTCCTGATTTTGTTTTTCCAAGTTTAACACTGAAAGCAAGTATCCTGTTTTATGTGCTACCAAGCATATCTGTGTTGGGAGAAATAACCCCATAAATAAATATCTTATTGGCTTTACACTCAAGCACAACTAATTATTGTGAATGGCTGTGTCTGGTGTGAATGGACTACATTTCCCACAATCCCTTGCAAATCATATTAGTATATGCCTTTGCCAAGACTGTGAACATTCTCACCCAGGCACCCGTCTGACAAGGTAAATTGAGATGTGAAATGATGTATCCACCTAAGAAAAGGAACTGACAATATTTGATTATGCCATCCCCATTAACTTCAATTTTGGAAGTCATCTAGCCCAGATACATACTCAATAATTGGAAATAGACTGGGCGCACTTTTCATTCTAATGAGCTTTGGGGAGACCCACACTGGCCATGTGGTGCTTCCAGATGCTTTTATCCCTTTTTGCCTCTGTGTCCCTGCCCGACACATGAAGGCATAGGAGGAAAGAGACATACATAAATTTTTACAAGGTTGGTAAAATCCTAAAGTTGTGAAAAATTGAGGAAGTGTGTGCATGTTGTCTGCAACTTTTCTGATTTGTAAAAAAAAAATGTATTAGCTAATTGAGTTTCTTAGGATTGGCTGTTGTATGCAAGCAGCAATCCAAGAGGGGGGGAACCTCCGAAACCTTAAAAAACTCTGTAAAGAAACTACACTGTCTTGCCTTTGACTCTGTTCAAAAAAAAAATTTCCCTAAGGGGGAAGACTGAACGTTTTCCCCTTTGAACTGTTACATGGAAGACTGCCTACTTTTTACACTCCTCAGCCTCACGTTTGACCTCTTGCATTTCCTAGCAGCAGAGGCAATTTCTCTTCCCTCCACAGGTATGCTCAGCAGTTACAGTCCCTTCTGCTAGATATCTCAGCTCTTTCCTTTCAACCTGGAGCCTGGATCCTAGTAAAAACATACCTCCAGCACACACTACAAGCCCTTTTTCCAGTATGGGACCGTTCCAAGTTCTTCTGATAACACCGACTGCAGTGAAGGTGGCGGCTAAAGGATCCTGGAGCCATTGCCCTTGCTGGAATTATTCTCCATCTCCAGATTAGGCTTCAGGACCAGGATGAGAAGTAGCTGGGAGGAAATGACGTCACCCAGCTAGACGGCAGCTCAGAGAAGGAGCTCCGGTGTGGCGGATAGAAAAACCTGCAAAATCTTGACCCCGGAGAGGTGGTGAGTCAGGAAATCAAAGCCCCTGCACGCCAAGAGCAGTGCGGAGATGTCGGTGCAAAAAAAAAGCTCCTCCGACCTGAAAAACTTTGCGTTTAAGGCCGCGAGCGGGAACAGCGTGGGGAAGCCCAAAATGGCGGCGGTGAGCGTGAAGGCCACGGGAGAGACCAGCGGAGCAGAGGAGTCTGGGGGTCCACGTGGGACGGAGCTGGAAGCCTTCAAAGGTGAACTAAAAGGTTGGTTCTCCGAGCTGCGGCAGGACCTGGCACAGTTTAAGGCTGAAGCCCAGAATTGGATGGCTGAGTTAAGAGAGGAGGTGAAGGAAGTGGGCCAGAGGCTGGTGGATGTTGAAAGCAAGGTGGAGGAGCAGGATGGAGTACTGCGAGGCCTACAAGATAAAGTGGAGGGGGGGGTAGTGAGTGACCAAGAAGAACTTTGGAGCAAATTGGAAGACCTCGAGAACAGGTCGCGCAGAGCCAATATACGCATCCGAGGGCTCCCAGAAAGCAACGAGAAAGAGGACTGTGTTAAAGTGGTGGAGGGAATCAGTAAACTAATCCTGGAGCAAGCGGGGATGGACAGTTCGGACTTGTGCTGGTCTCTTGATCGGGCACATCGCGCCCTAGGCCCCCGCCGGGAGGGCAGAGCGCGGGACATTATAGCATGCTACCATGAGTACAACACTAAATCAATGGTGATGTCCGCAGCGCGCAAGCTGCCAGAAATCCGCTGGGACAGCCACAAAGTTGAGATTTATGCTGATCTCTCATCTATTACTATGCGGAAGCGGAGAGCCTTAAGTGGTTTAACCGGTCGACTGCGGGACGAGAACATTAGATACAGATGGACTTTCCCTTTTGGTTTGATGTTCACGGTGGAGGGAGTGTCTTCCCATGTTCGCACCGTGGCGGATGCTACGGACATTATGAAAAAGGCTGGCTGGCTGGAAGGCACGGGCCCTGTGAGCCCTTCCCGAGAGCAGAGACGAGCTGAGGATAATCGTTGGCGGAGGGTGTCCATGGGGGAGAAGCGTCTACGGAAGCCTAAGAGGACAGCAGCCACAGGGGGAGAGCCTCGCTGAACCCAAGAACTTTGCATGTTAAGAGTTTTGTATGGTTGTTTCCTGAACTCTGCTGGTGGGCTTTTGGTTGGCAGGGGTAGGGATTGTGGGGTAGGTTATCTATGATATGATGCAGGTGTGTGGGGTATGTGTTTAGCTAATTGGCTGTCGGGGCTGATGTCATGCCTTGTGGAATGGGGAGGAGGGGTGTGGAAGTGACAAGAGAATGGAGGGTGGGTGGGGAGGGGGAGGGGTTATTGGGGGGGAGGGTGGGGGTAGGGGTAGTGGGGGGTGACCATCCTGCTGTAAATTTGGTAGATACATGTTTTCTAACACTTTTTGACTATGGCTAAGTTACGAGTAGTCACCTTGAATGTTCGGAGGCTAAACTCCCCGACCAAAAGGCAGCTGATGTTTAAAGAATGTACTAGACTTCGAGGAGATATTATATTTCTTCAAGAGACCCATCTACTAAGAGGGGATGAGTGGAGGGTACACCATAAGAAATTCCCAGGTCATTGGTTTGCTTCCAATAAAGTGGAAAAAAAAAAGGGGGGAGTAGGGATTTTGCTTAATGAGCACGTACAATATACGCTGGGGGAGGTCCTACGGGACCAGGAGGGGCACTTTTTGTTTCTTAAGCTTATGATACGGGGTAAGCTGCTCACCCTTGTGAACGTTTATGGCCCAAATTCAGCCCAAAGACAGTTCTATGAACGATTAACCACCATGGTGGAAAAGTTTGCAGAGGGGGAAGTGATTATGGGGGGGGGGGGGATTTTAATCTGACTGTGAACCCCCAGTTGGATAATTCTAAGGGGGGTGGTGAGAGCAAGGCAAAGGATAGGAGAAGGTTTAAATTTATGAGTAGGACTTTGGGGATTCGAGACACCTGGCGAGAGTTGCAGGGCCGTAAACGGGCATATACCTTTTTCTCTCCCGCCCACTCCTCCTTCTCAAGGATAGATATGATCTGGGTTTCGGACACTCTGCTGGTGGCGGTGACTGATTGTGAAATTGGGGAGAGGATGTGGACAGACCACGCGCCAGTCTGGATAGATGTAAGGGTGGGAACGGAGCAGCAGGCACAGCGTAGCTGGCTGTTAAATGAGGCCCTCTTGGAGGATCCAGATATAAAACAAAAAATTGCGACTGTTATAACTAATTATTTGGAATTAAATGACAGGGAAGATTGTGGAGTTGCGACGCTGTGGGAGTGTTTTAAAGTGGTGGTGAGGGGTGAGCTGATTTCCATCGGCACGTATGCGAAAAGGACTAAAGAGGAGAGAAAAATTACCCTGAGGCATTTGATCCGGGAAGGGGAAGGACGCCACCAAAGGGGGGAAATTGACGCTCAGGGGCTGCAGGAATTACGGGAAGCGAAGAGGGCACTGGGGGAAATTGAGTTGGGGGAGATTAAATTTGCTCAGGACCAATTGAAGCAGACTTTTTTTGAGCTCGGTAATAAGCCCACTAGATGGTTAGCAAACCGATTGAAACAGCACCACTGGCGGAATTTTATAACTAAAATCCGGGATGCAGGGGGGAGAGAACTCAGGTCTCTGGAACAGATTAAAGAGCAATTTGTGCAGTTTTATCAGCAACTATACCGGGCGGAGGAGTCTGGATCCCAGGCGGAGCGAGCGCGATATTTACAAATGAAATTACCAAAGCTATCTGTAGCTGATGCTGAGTTATTGGCGCGACCTATTACAGTGGCCGAAGTGGAGGCTGTGATTAGGTCGTTACCAACACATAAGGCCCAGGTTTAGATGACTATACTAATAAATTTTATAAAACTTTTCGGGAGGAATTGAGTGGTGTCTTAGCCAGGCTTTATAACGCTTTTCGGGATGAGGGGAGGCTTCCGGATACTCTACGGACGGCGGGTGTGACCCTACTGCCAAAAGAGGGGAAGGACCCCACTTTGTGTAGCTCCTATAGACCTATATCGTTGCTGGGATCCGATTTCAAAATATTCATCAACATTTTGGCTAATAGATTGCTCCCCTTCATGTCGCGCTTGGTTCATGAGAACCAGGGGGGTTTTGTGCTGGGTAGACAAACGGCTGATAATATCCGGAAGGTGTTGAATACGATTTGGCAGGGGAAGAAAGCGGGCACACAATTGGTATTACTGACTATTGATGCGGAAAAAGCCTTTGATCGCGTATCCTGGCCCTACTTGATGCAGATGTTGGAGTTGATGGGTCTCGGGGAGGGATATTTAAATTGTGTGAAAGCTATATACTCCGCTCCTTTAGCGCGGATTCACGTCAACGGGGTCTATTCATCAGCCTTTGAGTTGAATAGGGGGACACGTCAGGGTTGCCCACTTTCTCCTCTCCTTTTTGTGTTATCTATGGAACCTCTGGCACAACTGGTGAGAGAATGCACTGCTGTGAAAGGGGTTAAGGGGTTGACATGGGACAGTAAAATATCACTATTTGCAGATGACCTGCTCTTTATGGTAACGGAACCCCTGCAATCCGTGGAAGTGCTCTATCAGATCCTGGTGGAATTTGGCAAATTCTCGGGATTTAAGATCAATGCTACAAAGTCGGAAATATTGAACATTTCCGCTGACGCTCAGACCCAGCACCTCTTGCAGGAGCGACCTCCGTTCAAATGGTCCAAAATGAGGGTGAAATATTTGGGGATTTATATCATGGCTGATGAAAGGGAGTTAGGGAGGGTTAATTTTGGGTTGATGGAACACAAAATGAAGAGGGAATTGGAATTTTGGGAAGGAAAAAAATTATCTTGGTTGGGGCGGATTTCCGTGGTTAAGATGGTCTTATTGCCCCAATGGCTATATTTATTCCGGACGCTGCCGGTGGGGATGCCTAAATCTTTTATGGTAAAGATACAGCGGAGTATTATGCGGTTCATTGGAGGGGGGAAAAGTAACCGCGTCGTGTGGGCTTTGCTCACTCGGAGTAGGCGGACCGGGGGCATGGCCATTCCTGACTTTACCCACTATATGGAGGCGGCACAGTTAAGCGCAATAGTGGAGTGGGGGGCGGAAGGTGGTAAGGAGTGGGTGCGTATGGAGGCGGATGATTTAAAAGTGGGGAACCTATCGGATTGGATTTGGTTGTCCCGGGGGACACACATGGGGGTGCGAGATTGCAACCCCTACGTCCAGAGAACGCTACACCTTTGGCAGCGCTGGAGACGGAAGTGGCTGGGTACAGGTGAGGTGTCTCGATTGCTACCGATAGTGGATAATCTAGATTTCTCACCTGCGGTGGGTCGTAGTGTGTTTCTGACATGGGCACAGAAGGGGCTAACACATATTGGACAACTCCTGGAGGGCAAGAAGGTTAAGGCATTTTCGGTCCTGGCACAACAATTTGACTTAGACACTAAAGATTATTTTCCCTACCAGCAGATTGGCCATTACCTGAGGCACAGGATTTTACCTGGGCTCCGGGGTGATCCCACAGATATTGAGCGGGTGTTTCTGATGGGGTACACGAAAAAACTTGTGACTAAATTTTACAATATGATGGAAGGGGAACGAGGTCCTAGCCCGTTCCAACAAGCTTGGGAGCAGGACCTGGGGTTGACATGGGGGGAGGCGGACTGCCAGTTTTATAGAGAATAATTATAAGATAATGTATAGATGGCACTGGTCACCCGAGAAACTCCATGTTATGTTTCCCGGACACAATGATAGCTGTTGGCGGGAATGTGGGGAAAAGGGGACCTATCTCCATATCTGGTGGTCTTGTAAAGTTATTGGTGAGCGATGGGGAGAAGTATTTGGCTTATTGAGTGCTATCTTGGGGAAAACAATTGAGCCAAACCCTGCTGTGGCCTTACTGGGGCTTCGGCCGGCAAATCTCACCAAGGTCAAAAGCTCCTTTGTTAACATGGGATGTGTGACATATAGGATGTTAGTGGCAAGGCGGTGGCGGCAAGTGCACCCTCCCACGCTGAAGGATTGTGTCTGCCCTTGATTCCAATTATTTACTTAGTCAGGCTGCTGCCAAAAAGAATAATGGTTCTAATAAATTTTTGCAAATTTGGGGAAAATATTTGAGTTGGAAAAGTACTAACTGAAAACGAATCCTGAAGGTCTGTAATCGTGACAGGATTGGGGGGGGGGGGTTCTTCATGACTGTAATTGATGTATTGGTATTGTTGTTTTCTATGGTGTGATGAAGTTTAAATAAAAAATAAAAAAAAGAAGTAGCTGATGCTGGGGCAGCCAAGACCCTAGCAGCTGGAGAGAGAGAGGAGAGGAGAAGACTCCTGAAGAAAAGCAGCTATCGACCTGAAGGTACCGAACCAACACATCCCTTTAAGGTTGGTGACCAGGGACTTCACAAGCCCGGTACTCTGGACCTGCCCTACAGACCTCCAACTACAGTGATTGCCATCACATGGACAGCCATCCTGTGCGACCTCTCCCCTTCGTGGATCCACGCGTCAAGAATCAAGCGTGCACCGCCTGCACTGACATCTTCTCCGATCCAGACTGCCCTCCAGCCTCCAGACCATCATGAGCAAGATTGCATTGACTCTCCTCCTACCACTCATGTGGTGCCTCCTTCAGCCCATCTCTGGAACTGTTAATATGGCAATACTACTTACCCAAACTACCTTAAATGTATCAGACATGTGTGCGCGCAGCTCGCTACAAGCTGGAGCTTTTCTATCAACATGTCTCATTGCTGTACCTTCTAATCTGTGTGAAATGCAGAAGTTTACTGTAATTGACAATTTAAAATGCACCCAGCCCCATGTTTCTTTTTCTACCTTCCTTTATAACATTGGTGTTACTTGCCCCTCTTTAGGATATAACCAGGTCCCTTTTTCATTCCAAATTGTCTCTAGTCTCAATGCTTCAGATTGTTTTATTTTTATAAGGGCCACTACTCCTGCTTTTAACCTGTCTAATACTGCTCTATACTGTTCCTCTACTACAGCAGTTTCTTATGTTCTATGATGTTCCTTCCCTTGGGATGGTGGTTCTTATGTGGCCTCTGCTGAATCTATCCCCACTACCTTTACTCTTGTTTGAAGATTATCCTTTTCAGGATAAAAGCAGGGATTGTTAGAAGGAATAATATGTATATATTAGAAGGAATTTTATATATGCATCAGACATATCACGGTTATTACAAGTATGCTTGCTGCCGGTTACCAACTTTGCTGACAAGTCTGTTAGCTTGTTTACTGTGAATGTAGGACATAGGTCATTTGCTACCCTTGCAGAAAAGCTCTTTAGCTTAGTTTTGCAAAAGGAATGCACACACATTGTATGGAGAGAGCAAAGGAGACAAGATATGCTGATTCCTTTCTTTCAGATCTCCTTTTTGAAAGCTCTGTAACGATAATCTTTTAACTCTGCAAACAACTGTGCAAATATGACCCCTTACCCTAATATAATTCAGCCTTGCATCTGTCTGTAACTTTCTGTGATGCATACCCTGAATAAAACTGAGCAGCTTATATCATACCTATAGTGTGTTTATTTGCTGTTCCGAAGCGCTTGTACTGAGAAGCAGGATCCAGAGAGACAAAACCAAATTCATAGCATAAGCAACAGTTGTGGTAACTGAGAGAAAATATCAGTTGGGGTAACTGATACATAGAAGCTCAGTTGTGGTAACTGAGATATACATAAGAAATAGTATCAGTTGGGGTGACTGATACATAAAATAAAGAACCCAATCTGTTCTAGTAGCTAACAATGATCATAAATGTGCTTTTTTTATTTTGGAAAATACCTATTCCCAGCACAGGAATACTCTCCAGCTTCTTTTGGAAGCTTTTGGGAGGCTCTACCACATCTGCATGTCTCTTTCCCGCCTGCTGCCATGACGCCGTATTGATTTAGTCTTTTTTTCTTCAGAACCCCATGGACACGTTCTAGACATCTCTGTTGGTAACCTTGTGTTTTTTCCCTCATGGGTTTTTTTTTGCTTCAGGTTTTTCGTCCCAATCGCCTGCCGTCGTAGTACTCTCCTTCCTTTTTCTTTTCTTTCTTTGATCATATAATTTTATTCTTGCCATAGTACCTCGGCCCTCCTGGTATTGATGCTCTGGCGGGCCTCATTCGTTGTCATTGAGCCATTTGACTTTGCCGTGGCTATTTTTCCAGACGATATGTCCCAGAAACCCGCCAGCTTGTTCAAGAAGTGTTCCAAGTGGTCTAGGATAATATCGATCACAGATACTCATAATTGATCCCTACAGTGCCTAGGACCTGATCATCAACTCTTCTTGTAATTTGTGTTTTCAGAAGACAAAAAGAAAACTCAAAAGTTGTGAGAAACCACGCAAATCACTTTTTGGCGCTCAGACGTTCGATCCGTCGTCATGGCATTGGTCTCTATGGCTTCCAAGGCTGCATCAGATGCTGGCGGTCCATCAACTCTATGGGGCTGTTGAGCTCAATTGGAGCCAAGCACCTGAAAGCCCTGGAGCATCAGCCATCGATCATTTGCCACCCGAAGATGTAGAAGGATTCAATCGCATCATTTTTGTCGAGGTGTGACCACCCAAATATTGGGTAAGTACTCCGGTGCATTGGTTTCAGAGCTCATTGAGACATGGCATTGAGTGAAATGAAGGTCCACGTGAGCGCCCCTAGAAGGTGCCCCAAAGGAAGGGGTAGAGTTCACCACCTAGGATATCAGAGTGCCATTGACAGCCTACCGACAGCTGAGACCCAACCGCCGATTCCCCTGTTCAGATACACCAGGTACATTGGTCAAAATTAATCAGGCACCACAGGCTTCAGAATTACAGCCATGGAGAAGCATCTTCTGCGAGCTCTCGAGGAACACATTGCAGCACTGTTGGCAGTGCAGCATTCCAGTGCCTCGACATCAACTGCATCGACATTGGCCACTATACAGCTATCCTCGAGACTAATGCCCTGCCTGCGGGAGAGGCATCAACATCAGGGAATCTAAGGACCCAGACCCTGGTGCCTGCCTGACTGATATCCCTCTCTAGCATCTCTGTGTCCAATGCACGCTTGAATTCTAGACTGGTATCGGTGCATCATGGTTCCCGACGGAGCTCCCAATCCCCTCGGGGTAGGAGAGAAATTTATTTATTTAAAACATTTCTATACCACAGCTATCCCTATTAATAATTAGATCAGTGCTGTTTACAAAAGAATGCATAATTAAATTTTGAACCCTAAGGTAACAGGAAGTTGCAGAAAATATATTTAAAACAAAAAATGTCTAAAAAGTAAGGAAGATCCAGGCAGAGACTTGGAAGTTCTTAGACTTCTCTCTGAATCTGACTCAGAAGGCTTGGTCACCAACGTAGAATCGGAGGACATATCAGGGAGTATGTCCCTTGAGCTCCCGTTGGACCCTTCTTTACCTCATGAGTGGTGCAAGTCCCCTCCTGAGGATATGACCTTTCAAGAATTTGTGAGGAATATGGCCAGGGCCATTCCATTTTCTTTGGAGACTGAGGATGAGCCTAGGGAAAAAGAGTTGGAGATCTTGCAGTACTTCTTGGCCTCTAAGGAGGCATTGACATTGTCTGTGCATCACATCCTGCAGAGGGTACAGATGAGAATCAAGATTACTAAGACTTATTCCTCGGTTCCTCCAAGGAAGGGAGGCTTGGACATTGGACCCCATAGGGAGATGTTTCCAGAGTTCCATGCTTGTTGCCCGCATGGCCTCTTACCAGCTCTACATGGGCATGTTCTTGAAGAATATCATGTGCGACTTTGCTGATCTGGCCCAGTTGATCTGTCAGAGAAATCTGAGTATTATTCCCTAGTGGCTCATGGCAAGGTCTGCTCGAATTTCATGGTCTGAGTGACCTATATCATCTTCCAGATGGCATTCAGGAATGCTGCCATAGGTATTGGCACCTGGAGACTCGCTTGGCTCCAGTTGTCAGACCTTGGACAGCCACTGCAGAACAAGCTGGATGATGTCCCTGGCCGCAGAAAGCATTTCTTCAGTGAACAGGTTGAAGAGAAGGTTGGCTATATTGAAAAGCATCATGTTAATCTTACCAGACTCTCCAGGCACATGTCTGAGCACGCTTCCTATTGTAGGAGGTACCAAGGTAAAAACCAGAAAAAGACCTATTCTCCAGGAACAAGCAGGAAGTCAGTCCTTACTTATGGGTGACGTCAGCACCGACAGAGCCCACGCGGAGCAATTCCTGAGCTTTCAAAGACAGCTTTTGAGATTGCTACCACGCATGCATGGTCCCCTTCCCGCCCAAGGGTGCCATCTTGCTCAGTTTCCCTTTTTCTGTGGAGCCAATCGGACGCACGTCCTCATCCCTCAGAAAAGGTTTTAGTTTTTCTCGCCTTAACAGGCTCTCTCTCTTTTTCCCGGTTGCACCGGTCCTTTACCCGTCCTCCCCTTGCTCTCTTTTGGAGCTTATGGGATAGCTTTTCTAAATTTTTCTTCTTGGGCTTCGCGCCCTTTTTTTTTCTCCCAACCACTGGCTGTGTGGGTCTTCAACCTCGCAGGGGCTGTTTTTGCCCCATAGCCACCGGGTTTAAAAAATGCGATAGATGCTCTATTAACATGTCGCTTACGGACACTCATGACTGCTGTCTAAGGTGTCTGGGAGCCGACGATGATCCAGAGCTCTGTTCGTTCTGTAAGAAAATGTTCATTGTGTTCATTGCTTCCCAGCAGGCGCTCACGGCCAGCTTCGCTGACTTGCGCCCAGAGACCGCAGATCCTCCGCGTGGGGTACCCAAATCCATCCAGGAAACCCCCGAGAGCCACTGGACTCGTGAGAGTCCTTGACATTGGTCTCACTCGCTCTCCCGTTCTTCAGGGGCGAGATCGTCCAGGGCCTCCAGCTCCAGGCCGCCATCCATGGGACATGGCAAACTGCCCGCTCGGATCCCTTGACCATTTTCTCAAACTGGGAATCCGATGGGGACCTATCTCCGGAGACCCACAACCACCGGGACCTTCCATCGGACCCTTCGCCGCCTGATCTCCAGCAGCTCTTACCACCCGAGAACACCTCCTTTTTGGTGTTTATTCGGGACATGGCTTGGGCCCTCAACCTGGTCACCCAGGCCGAAGAAGACCCTCATACTGAAGAACTCGATGTTCTTCAGTACGAGGCCCTGCCCAGGGAATCCCTTACCGTGCCGGTGCTGCCGATCCTCTCCCGGCTATTGCTCTGCATGTGGGAAGCCCCGGCCTCGGTTCCCATTGTGAGCAAGTGCCTTGACAAAATGTACAAGGTGCAGCGAGGGCCAGGCTTCCGAAAGACTCAACTCCCACACACCTTGATGGTGGTGGAATCAGCCATGAGGAAGCAGAAAAGCCCAAAGTCCCACTCATTGGTCCTGCCGGGCTGAGAATCGAGAGTCCTTGATGCCCTGGGCCGCAAGGCGTATCAAGGTTCCATAATCTCTTGTCGCATCCAGGCATACCAATTATATATAGGTATGTTCCTCCATGACTTGGCATAAGAATTTGGAGGCTTCTCTGTGGGCCTCGAGGGCAGGCCCCTCGACAGGTTCCACACTCTGTTGGAATCAGTGGTGGATTGTTCCAAGTATATTTCTCGAGCCTCCTATGATGGCTTCAAGACATTGGCTCAGGTGGCTGCCGCGGGCATTGGAGCCCGCCACCAGGCTTGGCTCCAATCTTTGGATTTGGAGCAGTGGGTGCAGGAGAAGCTCCTGGACGTACCCTGCGTCGGTGAACAACATTTTGGTAAGCCAAAGGAGGAGAAGGCTGTGGAGACTGAGATTGAGATTGTCACTAGGACCTATCTCTCCCGCAAGATCACGACGCTGCCTCGGAAGAAGTAGCCTGCCAAGAAGCTTTTCTTCGCCAGGAAAGTACTCTTATTCCTGCGGCCACTCGCCGTACCCAGCTGCTCCTGCGCTGACCACTCCTGCGCAGGGAAAGCCTGGCCCAAGTCACCGAAAATCAAAGGGCCCGAAGGCCCAAACGCCAGCTCCCCCACAACCCCCTCAGGTTTTGACGCCAGTGGCATAGCCCCTCGCCCTCTGGCGATGCAGCAGCCAGTGGGGGGACGCCTGTCCTGTTTTGCCTCGGACACCTGGGTCCTCCAGGATATCCGGGAGGACTATCGCCTCCACTTAGACAGGCTTCCACCCCCTTTCACCCTGGCAGAGTTTCTTCAACTCCCCCGCACACCAGCTTTTGCTGCAGTGGGAATTACACTCCTTCTCCAGGACCAAGCAGGAAGTCAGTCCTCACATATGGGTGACATCGACATCGATGGAGCCCCTGCTGAGCATTTCCCCAGCTTTCTATGAAAGCCTTTGGGAATACTGCATGCATGCGCGGTCCCCTTCCCGCCTAAAGGTGCCATCTTGCTCAGTCTCTTTTTCTGTGGAGCCCTTCGGACGTGTGTCCTAGTTCACCTGGAAAATAGTTAGATTTTTTCATCTATTCCTTGTGATTTCTTCGCGGTTTTTGTCCGGTTCGATGCCGGTTCCCCTTCTTGCCGGGTTCGGTACACCGGTATCGAGCCCGAACTTATTTTTTCGGTTTTTGCCCTTCGTGGCTGGCATTCGCGCCCTTTTTTTCCTTTTCCCTGGAAGGCCGGTCCTTTGACCTCGCGAGGACTCTTTTTTTCCCCCGTGGCTTCCAGTGGTTTTAAAAAATATGATCGGTGCAAGAAACTAATGTCTCTCACCGACACACATGACTGCTGTCTTCGGTGCCTCAGTCCTGATCATGATCCTAAGATCTGTGGACCGTGTGGGAAAATGTCCACAAAGGCACTGCGATGTCGTCAGCACCAAAAGGAAAAGCTTTTCTCCGACTCGGCCTCCGGCCGGGCCCGGACCTCATCTGAGGCCTCGAAGTCTCAGGAGTCTGACCCCGAGCATCGTCGGGGTTCCTCGGAAAGGGGGTCCCCCGAGCGGGAGCGAAAGAGGAAGAAGCGGCTCGCGAGGGCGGCGTCGGAAGAGGTCCCTGGCTTCTCGAGGGCTAGGTCTCGGATCCCCGACTGCCGTCCCAGGCCCCTGGAACAGGAGAAGCCGTCAAAAGTACCTCAGGTGGAGCCGGAGTCAGCTGGACACGTAAGTCCTGTTGTACTCGAGGACTCTTCTCCCAGGGAGCCGACGTCGGGCCTGGCGCCGCCGGGGCACGAGTCGGTAGCTGCTGAGTTGCCTGAGCTGGGTCTCAGGCTGGCAGCCTTGGAGTGCAGACTGTCTGCCTTCATGGATCAGCAGCAGGTGCTGATGACCAGCCTCGCTGGCGCATCTGCCCCGACCACCGGGACATCGACGTTGAAGTCGACGCCGGAGACCGAGCCGATACTCGAGACCATGAAGGCTCGAGGTCGTCCTCGGTCGCGGTCACCCTCGACCTCCCGATCGGGACCGAGGGCGTCGACGCTGGTGCCTTTGGCATCGGGGCGGGTTCTGCCGGGCCCTGTGCGGTCGGAGCCCGACTCCTCCTCAGACGAGTCCGCCTGGGAGACTGAGGATGAGGAGTCCCCCGATACCTTCAAGACTCGGTGCGTCCCGTCGGACTCACGGCAGTCTGAGCCCCGGAGTAGGTCCCTTCCGGAGGATACCCGGTTCTCGGAGTTCGTGCGGGATATGGCCACTGCTTTGGCGATCCTGGCGGATCCCGAGGAGGAGCCGAAGAGCTCGAGGCCCTCCAGTATGACTCTCCTCCGAAGGAGGCCTTTACTGTGCCGGTTCCTCCGATGCTGGAACGGCTCCTCTTCCGGATGTGGGAGGCACCGGCACCGGCCTCGGCGCCGGTTCTGAGCAAGCGGGTCGATTCCATTTATCGACTCCGTAAGAGCCCTGGTTTTCAAAAGGTGCAGTTACCGCACCATTCCATGGTGGTGGAATTGTCCATGCATCGTCTGAAAAGTCAGAAGATGCACTCCGCAGTTCCCCCTGGCAGGGAGGCCCGGAACCTGGATGCGTTCGGTAGAAAGTGCTTCCAGGGCTCGATGCTTGCTTGCTGTGTCCAGTCTTACCAGCTGTACATGGGCATGTACTTACGGGACCTGGCAAAGGAGCTTGCCGGGTTCTCTGCTGGTCTTTCCGGGGAACCTTTGCAGAGGTTCAAGTCCTTGTCTTCGGGGATCCGGGAATGCTCCAAGTTCATGTCCCGAGCGACCTACGATGGCTTCGAGGACTCGGCCCGGGTTGCGGCTGCTGGCATCGCGGCTCGATGCCAGGCATGGCTGCAGTCATTGGACCTCGAGCCATGGGTTCAAGACAAGTTGGTCGATGTCCCTTGCCAAGGTGAAAACCTTTTTGGCAAGCCCATGGCCGAGAAGGCTGCTGAGCTCGAGACCGAGCACCTCACAAGGACAAGGCTGTCTCGAAAGACTTCTGCCCCTTCACACAAGAAGAAGGACTTGGGTAAAAAGACCTTTTACCCGAGGAAGGCGACTGCCTCTAAACAGTTCCCAACTTACCAGGCCTCCCCCACTCCCCCTCAGGGTCAGCAGGCCAAGGGGAAGGGACATGGGCCCTGTAGGCAGAAGGCCCCCAAGCCTCGGGCTCCTGCTCCTACTCAGCAGGGTGGGGGTTTTTGACTCCTAAGGCATAGCCTCTCCGTCTCTGCTGTCCCATCCCTGCACAGGAGGTCACCTAGGCCTGTTTGCCCACCGGTGGCCACCCATTACAGGGGACAACTGGGTCTTAAGCCTAGTCCAAAAGGGCTACCTGCTTCATTTTCATCAGTTGCCTCCTCCCTATTTTCCAGGAGAGCCTCCAAGGCCTCCTCTCCATACACCCTCCTCCTGCAGGAGCTCCAGGGTCTGTTACGAGACCAGGCGGTGGAGCCTGTGCCTCCCCACCTCCAAGGTCACGGGTTTTACTCCAGGTACTTCCTAGTACCAAAGACAACAGGGGATCTCGGGCCTATTCTCGACCTCAGAAATCTCAACAAGTTCTTACAGAAGGAAAGGTTCAAGATGCTTACTCTTGGAACCAGCAGGGAAATTGGCTATGCTCTTTAGATCTAAAGGATGCATACACTCACATCCTTATTCATCCAGACCACAGAAAGTACCTCAGGTTCATTGTGAGAAGAAACCATTATCAGTACAGGGTGTTGCCATTTGGCCTCACCTCCGCCCCCAGAGTCTTTACCAAATGCCTAGCAGTGGTGTGGCGGCCTACTTGAGAAATCAGGGTATCTTTGTCTTCCCCTATCTGGACGACTGGCTCATCAGGGGTCAGACTTGCCAGGAGGCCAGGCAAGCCACCCTCCGAACGATTTCTCTGCTACAGCATCTGGGGTTTGTCATAAACTTCGCAAAGTCCACTTTGCTCCCCTCCCAAAACTTAGTTCATAGGGGCAAGACTCTCTGCAGGCAAAAGCTTTCTTGCCAGTAGACAGAGCCCAAAGACTGATGACCTTGGCAAACCAGTTTCTCAGCAGGTCACTGGTCTCAGCCAGGCTCTGCCTGAGGCTTCTGGGCCACATGGCTTCGACAGTGCATGTCACACCCCATGCTAGGCTTCATATGAGGCCTGCGCAATGGTGCCTCAGAACTCAGTGGTCGCAGGCCACAGGGAGCCTCAAAGACAGAGTAAGGGTGTCCAGACCATTCCTGCACTCCCTACGTTGGTGGCTGCATCCCCCCAACTTACTGGAAGGGATGCCTTTTCAGCCACCTGGGTTCACAGTGGTATTGACCACCGATGCCTCTCTACAGGGCTGGGGAGCACACTGTCTAGACAAGTGCACTCAGGGCCTGTGGTCTCCCTGGGAGGCCCAGCAGCAGATCAATCTACTAGAGCTTCGGGCTATTCGCTTAGCCCTCAAGACTTTCTCTCAAACCCTGGCTCACCAGTCTTTTTTAGTGCAGACAATCAGGTAGCCATGTTTTATGTGAACAAACAGGGAGGCACTGGGTCCAGGCTCCTTTGTCAGGAGGCGCAGGACCTTTGCTTGTTTGCTCTCCGGCACAACATGTTGCTCAAGATGGTTTATCTCCCTGGCCAGGAAAATTACCTAGCAGACAGGTTGAGCAGAATTCTGCAGCCACACGAGTGGCAGCTCCATCCCTTGGTAGTGCAGAAGATCTTCCTGAGATGGGGACTTCCATCCATAGATCTCTTTACAAGTCCCCTGAACAGACAGCTGCCCCAGTTCTGCTCCAGGCAACCGCATCCTCTGAGACTAGCAGCAGATGCTTTTCTGATATCCTGGTCCCAAGGCCTCCTATATGCGTTTCCTCCCACGCCTCTGGTGGCCCGAACCCTGTTCAAAGTTCTGAAGGACCAGGCCTCGGTCCTTCTGTTAGCCCCCAGGTGGCCGAGACAACCTTGGTTCCCTCTTCTGCTTCAGCTAGCAGTGGACACTCCACTACCTCTAGGGTTGCAGCCTGACCTTCTGTCTCAAGACCAGGGGTCTCTTCTGCACTCCAATCTCAAATCTCTCAATTTGATGGCCTGGAAGCTGCAAGGGTAGTTTTGGCTTCTTGGGGCCTACCTCCTGAAGTTGAAGAGGCGTCCTGGCCTCTAGGAAGCAGTCCACTAGAAAAACCTATGCTCTGAAGTGGAAGAGGTTTTCTGTGTGGTGTCAGCTGTATACAGAAGATCCTTTCTCCTGTACTATACCAGTGGTGCTTCAGTACCTGCTACATTTATCCAATCAGGGCCTTAAGTCCAATTCTGTTCGGGTCCACCTCTCAGCTCTAGCAGCTCACCACTCACTGGTGGAGGGAAACTCCATATCGGTTCATCCCTTGGTGTCCCGGTTTCTCAGAGGTTTGCTCTTGCTCAAGCCTCCTCTCTGTCCTTCAGCCCCTGAGTGGGAGCTGAATGTGGTCTTGCAGCAACTGACTCGCCCACCTTTTGAGCCGTTGGCTACTTGTCCTCTCCGCTTCCTTTCCTGGAAGACACTCTTCCTAGTAGCCTTAACCTCGGCCAGATGGGTGAGTGAGCTTCAGCCTGTGACAGGCCTTACACCCGCTTCTATAGGAACAGGGTAGTCCTTAGGACTCTTCCAAAGTTCCTCCCTAAAATTGTCTCCTCTTTCCACCTCAACCAGGAGGTGGTTCTTCCAACATTCTTCTCTAGGCCTCATGCAAGCCAGGCTGAAGCAGTCCTGCATACCCTGGACTGTATGAGGGCCTTATCCTTCTACCTTGACCATACGCAAGGACATAGAAGGGCTATTCAGCTCTTCATCTCTTTTGACCCTAATAATTTGGAGTTACCTGTGTCCAAGCGTACCTTGTCCATATGGGTGGCTGACTGTATCACCTGGGCTTACAGGGTGGCTGACCTTCCCTTGCAGGGTCGGGTCACAGCCCATCATGTCAGGGCAATGGCTGCCTCAGTAGCTCATCTCCGCTCTGTACCATTGGCAGACATCTGAAGGGCTGCCACTTGGTCCTCAAGCCAGACTTTTGCAGCTCATTACTGCCTGGAGAGGGAGTCCTGTAGGGAGAGTGCTTTTGGCCAGGCAGTATTACGGAATCTCTTTGAGGTTTAGGCAACTCCTGCCCTCCAGCCCTCCGTTGGGCTGCCGGTGGAGGTTATTTCAGTGAAAAGCCTTTCTTTGATGCTGGGACTAGAGGGAGTTCTCTTGTTCAGCCTGGGTTCCTTGGTAGCCCAGAGCTTGGGAGTCACCCATATGTGAGGACTGACTTCCTGCTTGGTCCTGGAGAAAGAGTAGTTACTCACCTGTAACAGGTGTTCTCCAGGAGCAGCAGGAATCAGTCCTCACAACCCTCCCTCCTCCCCTGGGAGTTGCAGTTGTACATAGTTTATTTTACATTTTTGTGTGCTGTTTTTTAGCTATGTCATTTGACTGAGCAAGATGGCACCTTTAGGCGGGAAGGGGACCGCGCATGCGTGCAGTATTCCCAAAGGCTTTCATAGAAAGCTGGGGAAATGCTCCACAGGGGCTCCATCGACGTCGATGTCACCTATGTGAGGACTTATTCCTGCTGCTCCTGGAGAACACCTATTACAGGTGAGTAACTACTCTTTCCTTGCCTAATGGGCAGTCGATAAGGTCCCTCCCCACCTTCAAGGTTGGGGCTTTTATTCCTGGTTCTTCCTCATCCCGAAAAAGACAGGGTGTCTTCAGCCCATCCTCGACCTCCACAGTCTAAACAAGTTCCTGGTGCCGGAGAAATTCAAGATGTTATCTCTTGGCATGCTGCTGCCCTTCCTCCTCCAGGGTGACTGGCTATGCTCCTTGGATCTAAAGGATGCTTACGCCAATATCTTGATCCACCCCCAACACAGGCAGTACCTGCGTTTTAGGGTGCAGGGAGAGCACTTCCAGTACAGGGTGCTCCCCTTTCACCTTGTATCCACTCCTCGGGTCTTCACAAAGTGCCTGGTCATGGCCACCGCTCACCTTCGGCATTGTGGCGTGCCAGTGTTTCCCTACCTCGACAACTGGCTCATTATGGGTGCCTCCTTTGAGGAGGCCCGGCGAGCGATGTCGCGCACTGTCATCCTCTTGGAGAGCTTGTGGTTCTTGGTCAACTACCCGAAGTCTCACCTTGAGCCGGCACAGGCTCTCGAGTTCATCGGGGCATGCCTCGATACTCGGCAGGCCATAGCCGCCTTGCCGGTGCATCACTCCACCCACCTCCGAGCTCTGGCGGCTTGCGTCCAAAGTCCCCACCATGTCACCACTCGGTTCATTTTACGTCTCTTGGGCCACATGGCCTCGACCATGCATGTGGTTCCTCACTTCCACCTGCACATGAGGATGACCCATTGGTGTCTCAGCTCCCAGTGGAGTCAATCCCTTGGACACCTCAGGGACCCCATCAGGATTCTTCCTGACCTTCGTTTTTCCCCTGAACTGGTGGCAAAACCCCCGCAACCTCCTATGGGGATCGCCCTTCCAGGCCCCACAGCATGATGTGGTACTGACCACGGATGCTTCCCTGTTAGGGTGGGGAGCCCATTGCGGGCCTTTCTGCACGCAAGGGCAGTGGTTGCCTGTGGAGGCTCAAAAGCAGATAAACCTGCTCGAGCTCTGGGCCATTCGGTGGGCCCTGAGGGCTTTTGAGAATGTCCTCAGCAGGAAGTCGGTTCTGGTGCAGACTGGCAACTGGGTAGTGATGTTCTACATCAACAAGGAGGGGGCACAGGGTCGCGCTCCCTCTGCATGGAAGCTGTCCTCATCTGCTCCTTTGCCGCCCTGCGGAGGGTGTCCGTCAAGGCGATGTACCTCCCGTGTCAGGAGAATGGCCTGGCGGAGAGGCTCAGCAGAATCCTTCGCCCCCACGAGTGGCTCCTGGATCCCAGAGTGGCAGGCTGGCTGTTCCTCCACTGGGGTACTCCAGCAATAGACCTCTTCGCCAGCCCCAGAACACACAACTCCCTCTCTTCTGCGGCCCAGTATTGCACCAGGGCAGGGAGGGCCCCGATGCATTTCTCCTGGACTGGTGCTCCAGTCTTCTATATGCATTCCCTCCTTTCTCCCTCATTGCAAGGACTCTCTTCAAGGCTCAACGGGACGGGGCATCCTTGATTCTCGTGGCCTCGGTTCCCACTCCCGCTCCGGCTATTGTCGGAGCCTCTGATTCCCCTGGCTCTGCCAGGGACTCACTGACGCAGGAGGGGAGGGTTGGGTGTTGCACCCAAACCTACCCTCCCTATCCCTCACGGCCTGTCGGCTTAACGGGTCTCTCTAGCCTCTCTGGCCCTTCCGGAGGAGGTTGTGGAAATCCTCCTGGCCTCATGGAAGGACTCCACTAGGCGGGCTTATGCCTTTAAGTGGAAACGCTTCTCAGTCTGGTGCTTGGAGCTCCAGATCGACCCCCTTCTCATGCCCAGTTCGGTGGGTTCTCCAGTACCTACTCCACCTCTCAAGGGAAGGGCTGAAGTCGAGCTCTTTTAGGGTTCATTTGAGTGCCATATCGGCTATTCATCTCCCTATTGAGGGGAAGCCTCAGGGCAACCACTAGTCTCCCGCTATATGCGGGGTCTTCTGTTATCGAAGCCGCCCATCCATCTCCCTCCGGCGGAATGGGACTTGAACGTGGTGCTCAAGCAGCTCACTCATCCACCCTTTGAGCCGATGGCGATGTGTTCGCTCCAGTGTTTGTCCTGGAAGGTGGCCTTCCTGGTGGCGCTGACCTTGGCTCGCCGAGTCAGTAAGCTTCAGGCGCTCATGGCTGGCACCCCTTACACCAGGTTTTATCGGAATAGGGTGGTCCTCCGGACGCACCCTAAGTTCTTACCCAAGATCATGTCTGCTTTTCATCTCAACCAAGAGATAGTGCTTCCGACCCTATTCCCGAGGCCTCACGCCGATCAGGCATCGGTGGCTCTCCACACCCTCGACTGCAAGCGGGCCCTCACCTTTTACTTGCAGCATACCCAGACTAATCGCAAGTCTGACAGGCTTTGTGACCTACAATCCCAGTATTCAGGGGCAAGCAGTCACCAAGCGCACCCTCTCTATTTGGGTGGCGGACTGCATCGCGTTCGCCCATGCGAAGGTGGGCATCCTTCTGGATCGTTGAGTCACTGCACATGGGGTTTGAGCCAAAGCGGCCTTGGTGGCCTCGCTGCGCTCCGTGCCCATGATAGACATCTGCTGAGCGGCAACGTGGTCTTCTACGAATACCTTCACTGCCCACTGCTGCCTGGCGAGGGAGTCCCACCGGGACAGTGCCTTCGGCCAGGCTGTACTCCGTAATTTGTTCAGGGTATAACCAACTCCTGGCCTCTGACCCTTCTCACAGCTACCGTGGGCTTTGTCCCGAGGATCCAAGGACTCGGGCTCTGGCTTCTGTTTACAGCCTCACGGAGGCTCTTTTCAGTTACAGGTCCGTTAGCCTGTAGCTAGGGAGTCCCATAAGTTGACTGACTTCCTGCTTGTTCCTGAAGAAAGCATAGTTACTCACCTTTAAGAGGTTTTCTCCAAGGACAGCAGGAATCAGTCCTCACTACCCTCCAGCCTCCCCTCATGAGTTGCTGAATTTTTGTCCTTCCCTTGCCGTCTGTTTGGTAGGGCTCGAGCTAAGGGACCTGACTGAGGAAGATTTCACCCTTGGGCAGGAAGAGGACCATGCATGCATGGCACCAATCCCAAAAGCTTTCTTTGAAAGCTGGGGAATTGCTCCACTGAGGCTCCATCAGTGCCAACGTCACCCATAAGTGAGGACTGATTCCTGCTGTCCCTGGAGAGCACCTGTTACAGGTGAGTAAGTATGCTTTACTGTCGCAGGCTTAGGTCTTTCCTGGGCCCCATACCTTCCAACCCCATCAGGCCTCTTGTCAGCAACAACGGTGTTTGAAGCCTTGAAAAGCCAAGTCGCCTCCTCAGTCAAAACTTGGTGCGGGTTTTTCACAGGTTCCTGCAGAGTATAGCCAATTTTGCAGTAACCATCATAGAAAACCCTCCAGTTTGGATAATGCTCAATCTTAGTGCACAAAGGTGGCCCCTCATAACCTCAGTGTCATGGGTTTTACAAATTATCAAAAGCAGTTATGAACAAAATTTATTGGAACCCCCAAATTCTCCAGGACCAAGCAGGAAGTCAGTCCTCACATATTGGGTGACGTCGGCATCGACGGAGCCCCCATGCGGAGCATTTCCCCAGCTTTCAAAGAAAGCCTTTGGGAATGCAGGCACGCATGTGCAGTCTCCTTCCCGCCCAAAGGTGCCATCTTGCTCAGTCTTTTTTTTTCTGCGGAGACCTACGGACGCCTGTCCTTGTCACCCGTGAAAAAAGTTGATTTTTCTGCGTTGGGTCAAGTTTTTCTTCGGTTCGACGTTGATTCCTTTCCTGCCTGGACTTGGTACACCGGTGCCGAGCCCGGGTCTCTTTTTTCGGTTTTTGTCCTTAGAGACTGCGTTCGTGTCTTTTTTCTTTTCCCTGGCAGCCCAATTTTTTGATCTTGCAGGGGCCATTTTTCCCTCGATGGCTGCCAGTGGCTTTAAGAAGTGTGATCGGTGCAAGAAACTGATGTCTCTCACGGACACACACGACTGCTACCTCTGGTGCCTGGGGCCAGACAATGATTCTACGGTCTGTAGTCCCTGTGGCAAAATGTCTTCCAAGTCATTGCGGAGCCTTCAGCACCAGCGTGAGAGAATCTTCTCCGAATCTGCCTCTGGACGGGTACGGACTTCGTCAGAGGCCTTGACATCTCGGGAGTCTGACCCCGAGCATCGTCGGGGCTCCTCTGAAAGGGAGTCCCCCCTCAAGGGAGCACCGAAGGAATAAGAAACCCGCGAGGGCAGCATCGGTGGATGCTCTTGGCTCCTCGAGGGCCAGGTCGCATAGCCCCGATTGCCGTCCTGGGTCTTCGGAGTCGGAGGGGCCTGCAAAGCATCCTCATGTAGAGTCGGAGGCCCCGTGTCATGTGAGTACTGTAGTCCTCATGGACTCTCCTCCGAGCCCGACGCTGTCGGGGCCCGAGTCGGAGGCTGCTGAGTCTCCTGAGCTCGGACTCAGGTTGACGGACTTGGAGAGCAGATTGTCTGCCTTCATGGAGCAGCAGCGGTTGCTGATCGCCGGTCTCACCAGCGCATCTTCCCCAACCACCGGGACATCGACGTCCAAGTCGACCCCGGAGGCCGAGCCGATCCTCAAGACCATGCGAACTCGGGTCGATCCTAGGCCGAGGTCACCCTCGGCCTCCCGTTCGGGACCGAGGTCATCGATGCCGGTTCCCTCGGCGTCGGTGCCCGCCCCCTCGGAGCCGCTCGATTCCTTCTCGGAGGAATCAGCGTGGGAAACGGAGGAGGAGTAGTCACCTGACACTTTCCGGACTCGGTGCGTCCCTTCGGACTCACCGGGTTCCGAGCCTCGGACAAGGTCCCCTCCAGAGGATACCAGGTCCTCGGATTTCGTGAGGGACATGGCCAAGGCACTGGCATTCCCTGTGGACCTCGAGGAGGAGCCTTGAGCCGAGGAGCTCGAGGCTCTGCAGTATGACTCTCCTCTCAAGGAGGCCTTTCCTGTCCCAGGTCCTCCGATGCTGGAGCGGTTGCTCTTCCGCATGTGGGAGGCGCTGGCCTCGATGCCGGTTCTAAGCAAGCGAGTCGATTCCATCTATTGAGTCTGCAAGAGCCCCGGGTTTCAAAAGGCACAGCTACCGCACCATTCCATGGTTGTGGAATCGGCCATGCATCGCCTGAAGAGTCAGAAGATGCACTCCTCGGTGCCTCCCAGCAGGGAAGCCCAGAACCTGGATGCCCTCGGTAAAAAGTGCTTCCAGGGCTCTATGCTTGCTTGCCGTGTCCAGACCTACCAGCTGTACATGGGCATGTACCTTCGAGATCTGGCAAAGGAGATTGCCGGGTTCTCTGCTGGTCTGTCCGAGGAACCTTTGCAGAGGTTCAAGGCCTTGTCTTCTGGTATTCGAGAGTGCTTGAAGTTTATATCTCGAGCAGCTTACGATGGATTTGAGGCTTCGGCCCAGGTAGCAGGGGCCGGCATCGGTGCATGCCGCCAGGCCTGGCTACAATCCTCGGACCTCGAGCCGTGGGTACAGGACAAGTTGGTCGATGTCCCTTGCTGAGGTGAAAACCTCTTTGGCAAGCCCATGGCCGAAAAGGCTGCAGAACTCGAGACCAAGACTCTTACCCGGACAAGGCTGTCCAGGAAAACCTCTGCCCCTTCTCAGAAGAAGAAGGGCTCGGGGAAAAAGACCTTTTACCCAAGGAAGACCGCTGCCTATAAAACCTACCCTCACTACCAGGCCTCTGCAGCTCCCCAACAGGGCCAGCAGGCCAGGGGGCCAGGGTCATGGGCCCCGTAGGCAGAAAACCCCCAAGCCTCCTACTCTGGCTCCTGCTCAGCAGGGAGGGGTTTTTTGACTATGCCAGCATAGCCTCTCCTCCTCTCCAGGGCACAGGAGGTCGGCTGACCCTGTATGCAGACAGGTGGCCAGCCATCACAGGGGATACTTGGGTGTTAAGCATCATTGAAAGGGGCTATCAGCTCCACTTCACCCAGATACCCCCCTCCTACTTTCCAAGGGAGCCTCCAAGACCCCCTCTGTACAGAAACTTACTCCTTCAGGAGTTGGAAGGTCTTCTAAGGGACCAAGCAGTGGAACTGGTGCCTCACCACCTGGAAGGGCAAGGCTTCTACTACAGGTACTTCCTGGTACCAAAAAGAACTGGAGGCCTCAGACCCATCCTAGACCTGAGAAATCTGAACAAATTTCTGGAGAGGGAAAAGTTCAAGATGCTTACCCTTGGAATCTTACTGCCCTACCTCCAGCAGGGAGATTGGCTATGCTCCTTAGACCTGAAAGATGCTTATATTCACATCCTCATCCATCCAAGTCGCAGACAATTCCTCAGATTTGTGTTGGGAGGAAAGCACTTCCAGTACAGAGTGCTTCCTTTTGGCCTCACCTCCGCCCCCAGGGTTTTTACAAAATGCCTGGCGGTGGTTGCGGCCTACCTCAGGAACCAGGGGATCTTTGTGTTCCCTTACCTGGACGACTGGCTAATCAGAGGCCAGTCTCCACAAGAGGGCAGGCAGGCCACCTGCAGAACCATATCCCTGCTTCAGCACCTGGTGTTCGTTATAAACTTCCCAAAGTCCACTTTGGTCCCCTCACAGGACGTGGAATTCATAGGGGCAAGGTTGGATACCATCCATGCAAAGGCCTATTTGCCTGTGGACAGAGCTCACAGGCTGATAAAGTTGACCGGCCAGTTTCGGGCGAACTCTCTGGTCTCGGCCAGACACTTCCTCCGGCTCTTAGGTCACATGGCTTCCACAGTGCATGTCACCCCACATACCCGGCTACACATGAGGCTGGCTCAGTGGCACCTCAGGGCACAGTGGCTGCAGGCCACAGGAGAATTGTCAGACAGAATAAAGGTGTCCAAAATCTTGGTGGACTCCTTACACTGGTGGAGGCATCTCCCAAATCTGGTGAGGGGTGTTCCTTTTCAGGTCTCCCCACTCACTCAGGTACTGACAACCGATGCTTCCCTGCAGGGCTGGGGGGCACACTGCCAGGGAGCCTGCACCCAAGGCCTGTGGTCTCCGTGGGAGGCCGCCCAGCAAATCAACCTGTTGGAATTGAGAGCCATTCGACTAGCTTTACGAACCTTCTCTCAGATCCTGTCTCACCAGTCTGTCCTAGTTCAGACGGACAACCAGGTGGCTATGTTCTACATCAACAAGCAGGGAGACACAGGATCCAGACTTCTGTGCCTGGAAGCACAAGCTCTCTGCTCCTGGGCTGTCACTCAGGGCATGACCTTCCGGGCAGTCTACCTCCCAGGCCAGGAAAACTACCTGGCTGACCGGCTCAGCAGACTCCTGCAGCCTCATGAGTGGCAGTTGGATCCTCTGGTAGTTCAACAGATCTTTCTGAAGTGGGGTCTTCCGACCATGGATCTTTTTGCCAGTCCGCTAAACAGGCAACTACCCAGGTTCTGTTCCAGGCAACCGCATCCCTTGAGAATAGCGCCAGATGCATTCCTAATCCCCTGGTCAGAGAGCCTGCTGTATGCCTTTCCTCCCACACCTCTGGTGGCCCGGACTCTATTCAAAATCCAGCAGAACTGAGCCACGGTGATCCTGATAGCTCCCAGGTGGCCCAGGCAGCCGTGGTTCCCTCTTCTGCAGTTGGCAGTGGATACTCCACTTCCTCTGGGGTTGCAACCCGACCTTCTGGCTCAGGATCAGGGATCCCTCTTGCATCCCAATCTCAAATCCCTCAATTTGATGGCCTGGCTGCTGAAAGGCTAGTCCTTGCTCCCTTGCTCCTACCAAGGGAGGTTGAAGAGGTGGTGTTGGCCTCCAGGAAGCATTCCACTAGGAAGACCTATGCTCTGAAGTGGCGTATGTTCTCTACTTGGTGTTCACAACAGCAAGAGGACCCCTTCTCCTGCTCTGTCCAGGTGGTGCTACAATACCTGCTCCACCTTTCCAACCTAGGACTTCAGTCCAACTCTGTCCGTGTTCACCTCAGTGCCCTCTCAGCTCACCACTCGCCGGTGGATGGACAATCTCTCTCAGGCCACCCTCTGGTGTCTCGCTTTCTCAGAGGCCTGCTTCTGCTTAAGCCTCCTATTTGTCCACTGGCCACTGAGTGGGATCTCAGTGTGGTCTTGCAGCAACTTACTCGCCCACCTCTTGAGCCGATGGCAACCTGCCATTTACGTTTCCTCTCCTGGAAGATGATGTTCCTTGTGACACTCACCTCGGTTAGGCGGGTGAGTGAGCTTCAGGCTCTGGTCTCGGATAGGCCGTATACCAGGTTCTGTAGGAACAGGGTAGTCTTGCGGACTCATCCTAAGTTCCTTCCAAAGGTAGTGTCCTCCTTCCACCTCAACCGGTAGGTGGTACTTCCAACGTTCTTTCCCAGGCCGCATGCCAGTAGGGCAGAGACTGTCTTGCATACCCTAGATTGTAGAAGGGCGCTGTCCTTTTACCTTGAATGTACGCAGGGGCATAGAAGGGCTTCTCACTCTTCATTTCCTTTGACCCTAATAAATTGGGGTTGCCTGTCACTAAGCGTACGTTGTCCATTTGGGTGGCGGACTGTATCGCCTGGGCGTACAGGGCAGCCGGCCTCTCCCTGGAGGGTCAAGTCACGGCCCACCGGGTCAGGGTGAAGGCCACATCAGTAGCTCACTTCCGTTCTGTTCCGTTGGCAGACATCTGCCGGGCCGCTACTTGGTCTTCAAGCCAGACTTTTGTGGACCACTACTGTCTCGAGATGGAGTCCCGTAGGGACAGTGCTTTCGGGCAAGCGGTACTCCGTAATCTCTTTGAGGTTTAGGCAACTCCTACCCTCCGGCCCTGGTGTTGGGCTACCGTTCAGGTGTGGTCTCAGAGAAGATTCTCTCACTGTTGCTGGGGCTCTAGAGGGAGCTCTATTTTTTCAGCCTGGGTTCCTGGTAGCCTAGGACTAGGGAGTCACCCATATGTGAGGACTGACTTCCTGCTTGGTCCTGGAGAAAGAGTAGTTACTCACCTGTAACAGGTGTTCTCCAGGAGCAGCAGGAATCAGTCCTCACGACCCTCCCTCCTCCCCTTGGAGTTGCAGTTGTATATAGTTTATTTTCTTTTTGTGCTGTCTTTTAGCTGTGTCATTAGACTGAGCAAGATGGCACCTTTGGGCGGGAAGGGGACCGTGTATGCGTGCCTGCATTCCCAAAGGCTTTCTTTGAAAGCTGGGGAAATGTTCCGCATGGGGGCTCCGTCGACGCCGACGTCATCCATATGTGAGGACTGATTCCTGCTGCTCCTAGAGAACACCTTTTACAGGTGAGTAACTACTCTTTGCCCCCCCCCCCCCGAGGCTGGATCATCTTTACCCTCTGCATCAGGAACTGCTTCAGAGAGAAATCACTGCCTTTTTGTCAAATCTCACGATAGAACTCATGCCACCAGAGCAAAGAGGTCGGGGGGTTTATTCCAGGTACTTTCTGATCCCCATCCTAGACCTAAGAGGTCTGAACCTGTACTTGGTGAGAGAAAAGTTCAGAATGATTTCTCTAGGCACCTGGCTTCCTTACCTTCAAGGAGGATTTTGGCTATGCTTGTTGGATCTCAAGGATACCTTCACCCACATACAGATAGATCCCACTCACAGGCAGTATCTTGGATTTGTCCTGAGGCGGAAAAACTTCCAGTACAGTGTGGCCTGGCCTGGCCTCAGTATCTCATGTCTTTACAAAGTGCCTTGCGGTATTAGCTGCTTTCCTTTGAATACTGGGAATGTTTGTTTATCTGGATGATTGGCTGATCAAGAGTACCACTTCGGAAGGAGTCCAAGAATCAACACAATTGAACATTTGGGTGTTGGAACTAGTAGGGTTCATGGTGAATTGCACCTTTAGCTCACCTAATATTTGGAATTCATTGGGACCTTGCTCAACATGACTCGGGTGAGAGCCTTTCTTCCGCATAATCAACTTCACAAATTGACAGCGCTGGTGCCGGAATCTCAAGTGAGTAGTCAGTAGGTAAGAGCTTGCAAGATGTTGACTGTACTAGGCCTGAAACCTCTACAGTGTATGTCACACCCTTGGCACGCATCTAAATGAGGCAAGCTCAGTAGACTGTGAGGACTCAATGGATCCAGGCCACGAGTCTACTCTGGGACTGTCTGTGTGTCACTGCTCCTCTCGTTCAGTCATTACAATGGTTGACAGTCCACCACAAGTTGCTGAAGGGTCTTTGTTTCCAGATTGCTCCTTCCCAAAAGGTTTTGATGATAGACGCATCCATGCTTGGGTGGGGAGCTCATCTTGATGGGTTACATACTCAAGGTGATTGATCCATCCAAGAAAATTTATTTATTTATTTAGTATACATTTGTATACCGCTACTTCCAGCGATCAGCAGCGTTTTTTGATTACAGATTGGAAATTGTCAAATCATGACAGGAAATTTTTGAGGTATAAACACATTGATTAGACAGGAAAGCACAGCACACAGAGAACTATTTTACAGGGAACATGGGCTATAGAGGGTTAAGTGGCTTGCCCAAGACCACAAGGAGCACCTGTGGGACTAGAAACCCCAGTCCTTCCGGCCCAAGGTTGCTGTCCTCTAGTGGGATTTGAACCCCCAACCTTCCGGCCTGAAGTACCTTGAACCAACCACTAGGCTACTCCTCCACTCCAATCTTCATCTGATCAACTTCTTTTAACTAAGAGTGGTGGCGAATGCTCTAAGGGCTTTCCAAGGTTGACTGGCTAACCAAATTGTTATGATTCAGGCCGACCATGAGGTTACCATGTTCTACATAAACAGGGAGGAACAGGTTGGCATCTCCTGGGTTGGGAATCTCTCAGGTTGTGGAAGTTCACCATTGCACATGGGATGGACTTGAGAGTCATGTATCTGCCAGTTGAACAAAACACTCTGGTAGTTAGAGTCAAGTCCTCCAATTCCACGAGTGGATGCTGGACAAGAAGGCTGGGACTTGCATATTTTGAATTGGGGCACACCCTCGACAGATCTGTTTGCTACCCTGCAAAATGCCCACGTGGATCAATTCTGCTCCTGAATGAGATCACACAGCAGACTGGTGTCTAATGCTTTCGTCTTTCACTAGGGGGAATGTCTTCTGTATGTTTATCCTCCAATACTTCTCATTACAAAAACCCTCCTGAAGCTTAAAACAGATGGCGGCATGATGATTTTCATCACTTCTTATTGTTTTAGACAGCCGTGGTTTCCCCTCATGCTACAGCTCTCCAGTCATGAGCCGCTACTGTTTGGCTACGTGCCCAGTCTCATAATTCAGGAAGACAGGACAATGTTGCACCCCAATATGCTGTCCTTAGCCTTCACAGCATGGATGTTGAGAGGCTAATGTCTGAGATCAACTTGCTGGAGAGTGTAACCAAAGTCCTTTTGGGCCTCCAGGAGGGCCTCTACGAGAACGTCTTACTCTTAGTAACATAATATATGATGGCAGATAAAGACCTGTATGGTCCATCTAGTCACTTCAGTAAGGTGGAGTAGGTGTATCCACTACTCCTTGCAGGTCACCTCCCTTTATGCCTTCGTTTAGGATTGTACCCGCTGCTCCATGCAGGTCACCTCTCTGTCTGTTGAGGTATAAGAAATAGTTACGTTTATTTTGATTTTATCCTCTTACAAGTGAAAGAGGCTTGTTGTCTGGTGTGAGGGCTAGGCCCTAGATCCTTTTGTCTGTTCCACACAAAAACTGCTTGAATATCTTCTACACCACTCTGAGTCTGGGCTTAAGTCCAACTCCATCAGAGTCCACCTCAGTGCAGTTGGAGTTACCGTCGAGGTGTGGAAGGAAAGCCAATCTTTGTACAGCCTTTAGTTGTTCGCTTTATGTGGGGCTTGCTTCTCTTGAAGTCTTCCTATTATCCTCCCACAGTGTCTTGGGACCTCAATGTGGTGTTTGTGCAGCTCATGAAGGCTCCCTTTGAGCTGCTCAGTTCCTGTCCTCTGAAGAGTTTGGCCTGGGAGGTGTTATTTCTGGTGGCGGTCACTTCGGCACACAGAGTGAGCGAACTTCAGGCTCTAGTGGTTCAACCACCTTAAACCAAATTCCACATTAATAGAGTGGTACTTTGTAGTCATCCTAAATTCCTTCCAAAAGTGGTATCATGTTTCCACCTTAGTCAGCTGTTCCAACATTTTTCCCGAGACCTCGTGCACACAAAGGGGGAAATCTAAATTGCCTATAGACTGCAAGCGAGCCTTAGCCTTCTACTTGGAACAGTCCGAAATCCATAGAAAGTCCATCCAACTTTGTTTCTTTTGACCCCAGTAAGCTAGGGGTTGCCGTTTCCAAATGCTGTCTTTCAATTTGCTAGCAGACTGCATCCCTTTCACTTATGCCCTGACAGGCCTGAACCTTGATCATTCCACTGCTCATAAAGTCGAGCTATGGCTGTGTTGGTGGCCAGCTTGCGCTTGGTCTCCATGGAAGAGATCTGCAGGACTGCAGCATTGTGTTCACTCCATACATTCACATGGGGGTTTCTAACATGACAGCAATTTCAGCCAATCTGTACTCTGGAATCTGTTTGGGAATTAGAATCCATCCCCCCTAGGCCCATTGTATTCTGTTCAGACTATCAAAAAAAATGTGAAGAGAATCACTGCTATTGTAAATAGTTGATTTCTTCACTTTTAAGGCCTATTGCCATGCTGCAGTTTGGTTTTATCCTTGTTGAGCTTCTTGGTGGTGGTCTCAGTTTTTGGTAGCCTGTAGTTTGGGAGTGCCATATGTGAGGACTCATTCCTATTTATCCACAGAGAAAAGATAATTATTCATCTGTAGCAGGTGTTCTCCGTGGACAGCAGGAATACATTGGTGTGCAAAAGTCCTGCATAGGCTGCATGATCAAGCTATTCTCAGCATTATTTTGACAGTCTTTCAAAATTCTGTCTCAGAATCCTGGCTTATTATGTACTGTTTTGTTGCAAATTTAATTTGGCAGCCATTTCTGCATGCAAAATTAGTTGCCTGTGAACTTTTGTATGGCTGTCATGAGGAAACAATGTCCCAGTATGATCAACTGGATTCGTCAATGTCTTGGCATGATGAGGTTGCATTTTCTATCAATGGAAGACTGGGACGGGGTAGTGCTTTTGAAAAGAATTGTTATAATTTAATATTTTGAAGTGTAGCATAGTTTGTTTACTTTTGTGAATAAGCTGCTGTTCTGTTAGGAGTTTAATCTTTTAATGAAAGGTCCACACTTTTTTTTTAATGCAGGAAAATGAAACTACAGATTCAAGTGAGGACTTTGATTCTTCTGATGAAGAGGAAGAATGGAAAAGTGGAAACAGGTCTAGGTATAGTTAAAATAATTTTGTTCCTTAAATATTGTCTTTTAGAAAAGAAGAGAGGCAGTTCTTTGTTGTGGGTCAGTTATTTCAGGGGCGATATTAGAACTGTTCACATTGATGCAGATACTGCAGATAGTTTTCACGTACAGGACTTCTGCACCAATAATCAAAGCATAAATATATGTTTAGTTTTGCTTTCCTTAAATGGAATGTTATCAGGGAAAGGTTTTCCTCTTATGTTTATATGTTCTTGCCATAGAAATTCTGGCCCAAGTATTAGGGTGAGATCTTTTGATAAGTGGTTATAAATTGGATGGTAGGGCCCAAATGATCTCTCCTACAGATTGCCACATTTAAATTATATTTTAATTCTAATCTTTATCAATTTTATTTGTAATTGGGGAAAACCAAACAAAATAGTTATGCTGCGAAAGCAAAAGCGATATAAGCGAAAGTTGGGTTTCAGTGTCAAGGACAATATGTTTATGTTTATTTGAATTTGATATACCGCTCAGACCAAAAGGTATTAGAGCGGTTTACAATGCTACATCATTTAGGGAAATATGAAAGGAACGCCAATTATAAGATAGGACAGAGTAGAGGACAGAAATAATCAAACAGATAAGAGGAGAAGGACACGGAACAGCAAGTTACCCATACATCTGTATGCCAGATCTCTCTAAGGTATGTTAATCATAAACAAACAGCAAATAACTTTCGTACAGAATATGTTGATGACAGTCTCTCTGTCTACATCATGTAGGCTCCAAAAGAAAAAACACAAATATATCTCAATAGGCACTGTCTAAATCTTCAGCTCTTAATTGAAGAAAGCATGACCAAAACAATAGTAAGAGCTATCGATACGGACCCTACATTAACAGAGGGGGAAGAGCATAGATGATCTCATGCATGCATTTAAAAAGCAAAATTCCATTAAGCAGTCATAATTAGCACTTTCAGTTGTCTACTCTACTCAACCCTTTTTGGCATAATGCAAAAAACACAGCAGAAGCAACAGAACCTCTTTCCAGGGTAGTGAACAGATTTCGTTATTAGGCCCGACATGATTGTGTTTTGGCAGAGGTCCACATACGTCAGGGTACTTTTGCATACATATAGATGATAATTACAATACAATAAACCATTAATGTTAAATTTTTATTTTTTGAATAATTGTTTTTAATAAAACCATATAAAAGGTGTAGGAGCAAAGAGGGAAGGAACAAGTAGTAAGTCAGTCCTCACATATGGGTGACGTTGGCGCTGACAGAGCCTTCATGCGGAGAAAATCCCCAGATTTCTAAGAAACCTTTTGGGAATTGCATCGCACATGCGCAGTCCCGACGGTCTGTGGCCCGTGTAGGAAAATGTCCTAGAAGGCCCTGAGAAGCTGCCAGCAGCAACATGATAGGATTTTTACTGAGTCCATACCCTCCCGGGCCTGGACCTCATCTGAGGCCTCGACGTCTCGGGAACTGTTTGAGCCCGAGCAGCGTCGGGTTTCCTCGGAGAGGGGGGGGGGTGTCTCCCTCATGGGGAACATTGGAGGAAAAAGAAATCCTCGAACATGGCATCGTTGGATGGTTCCGAACGGCCTGGTTCCTTGGAGTTGGAGCATCCAGCAAACCTTTTTCAAAGAGACTCAGGGCAGCTGAGGCAGGGAACAACTGTCCTCGTTGAGGACTCTCCTCCGGGAGAACCGGCGTTGGGCCCGATGGCGTCGGGACCCGACCTGGGAGCTGCGGTGCCTTCTGAGCTTGGTCTCAGAATGGTGGCCCTGGAGTGCAGCATGTCTGCCTTCATGGAGCAGCAACGGGTGCTGAGAGCCGGTCTAACCGGTCCTTCCGCCCCGACCAAAGGGTCCCCGACTTCCAAGTCAACCCCGGAGGCCGAGTCTATCCTCGAGATCATGTGTACTCAAGTCGATCCTTGGCTGAGGTCTCCCTCAACCTCCCGTTCAGGACCTAGGTCGTCGACACCGATTCCACCAGCATCGGGGCGGTCGAAGCCAAAACCCTCGAAGCTGGAGCCACTCGATTCCTTTTCGGAGTTATCGGGCTGGGAGCCTGAAAAATAAGAGTCCCCAGATACCTGCTGGACCAGGGACGTCCCGTCCGATTCCCCAGTGTCTGAACCTCAGAGAAGATCCCCCTCCCCCCCCCCCCCGGATGACACTAGGACTTTGTAAGGGACATGTCAAAGGCTTCGACATTCCCTACAGAGTCTGAGGAGGAGCCCAAACTGAAGTACTAGAGATCCTCCAGTATGACTTCCCCCCTCAGGAAGCCCTTACTGTACCGGTGCCTCCAATCCTGGAATGGCTCATGGTCCGCATGTGGGAGATGCCGGCGTCCAGCAGGCGGATCGACCCGATGTTTCGAGTCCACAAGAGTCCTGGGTTTCAAAAAGCACAACTGCTGCACAATTCCATGGTTGTGGAATCGGCCATGCGCTGGCTCAAGAGCCAGAAGACGCACTCCTCGGTGCCTCCTGGCAGGGAGGCCTGCAACTTGGACGCCCTCGGCAGGAAGTGCTACCAGGGTTCTATGCTGACATGCTGGATCCAGGCATACCAGCTCTACATGGGCATGTACCTGCGGGATCTGGTGAAGGAGATCACCGGGTTCTCGGCTGGTCTCTCTGAGGGTCCTTTGCAGCGCTTCAAGACCCTGTCCACTGGAGTCCGTGAGTGCTTGAACTTCATGACTCGAGCAGCCTATGACGGCTTTGAGGCGTCGGCCCGGGTAGCTACGGCTGGATCGGTGCGCGCTGCTAGGCATGGCTACAGTCATCAGACCTTGAACAATGGGTTCAGGACAAGTTGGTAGATGTCCCATGCCGTGGTGAGAACCTCTTCGGTAAACCCATGACTGAAAAGGCTGCTGAGATCGAGTCAGAGTACTTGACCAGGACAAGGCTCTCGAAGAAGACTTCTGCCTCTTCTAAAAAGAAGGGCTCAGGTAAGAAGCCCTTTTTCCCAAGGAAGGGTGCAGCTTTCCGAAGCTACCCCCCATTTCATGCCTCCCCGGCTCCCCAACAGGGGTAGCAGGCCAAGGGACAGGGGCATGGCCCTCATAAGCAGAAAGCCCCCAAATCCCAGGCATCGGTTCCGGCCCAGCCTGGTAGTGGCTTTTGACTCTCAAGTCATAGCCCCTCTCACCACAGAAGAACGGCAGTGCACAGGGGGAATGCTTGTTCTGTATGCCCACAGGTGGCCGGCCATCACCACAGACACCTGGGTTCTAAAGATAGTCCATCAAGGCTATCTGCTCCATTTGACCCAGGTACCTCCCCCTTACTTTTCAGGAGAGCCTTTCAGGCCTCCCCTTCACTGGGATCACCTTCTGAAGGATGTAGCAGGTCTTCTCGAGGATCAGGCAGTAGAACCGGTGCCCCACCACCTACAGGGCAAGGGCTTCTATTCCAGGTACTTTCTGATACCAAAAAGGACAGGAGGCCTATGACCCATCCTCAACCTGCGCAACTTAAACAAATTCCTGGTGAGGGAGAAGTTCAAGATGCTCTCCCTTGGAATATTGCTGTCTTACCTCCACCAGGATGACTGGCTATGCTCCTTAGACCTAAAAGATGCATATACACACATCCTAATTCATCCAGACCACAGGCAATATCTACGTTTTGTGGTAGGGGGAAATTGCTATCAGTACAGAGTGCTTCCCTTTGGACTGGCCTCTGCCCCCAGAGTATTCATAAAGTGCCTGGAAGTGGTGGCCGCCTTTCTCAGAATACAAGGAGTTTTTGTCTTCCCTCACCTAGATGACTGGCTCATCAGAACCACGTCAGCCCTGGAGGTCCAACAGGTCACATCTTGCACAATTCAGGTTCTTCAACATCTAGGGTTTGTAACCAATTACCCTAAGTCTACTCTAATTCCCACTCAATAACTAGAGTTCATTGGGGCTAGACTAGATACCCTTCAGGCAAGGGTGTACCTGCCATCAAACAGGGCACAGAGACTCCTTGCCCTGGCACGTCAAGTGAGTTGCAGGTCCCAAATATCAGCAAGATGCTTCCTGTGCCTCCTCGGGCACATGGCCTCCACAGTCCATGTGACACCGAATGCCCGCCTCCACATGCAAACAGCTCATTGATGCCTCAGGGACCAGTGGACACAAGCCACAGGCAGACTCCGAGACATAGTCAAGGTATCCAAAAGACTGGGTGGAGTCCTTGGCCTGGAGGCTTCAACCGAAACATTTGGAGGCGGGGGGTGACCTTCCAGGCTCCTCAACACACGAGGATCCTGACTACGGATGCATCCTTGCTGGGCTGGGGAGCCTATTGCCAGGGACTTTGCACTTAAGGCATGTGGTCTCCATACAAGAGCACCAGCAGATCAATTTCCTGGAACTATGTGCCATTTGCCTAGCTCTACGAGCCTTTTGTCAAACTTTGGCTCATCAACCTGTCTTAATACAAACAGACAACCAAGAAGCGATGTTCTATGTGAACAAGCAGGGAGGCACAGTGTCCCGCATTCTGTGTCAGGAAACTCTGGACCTGTGCTGCTTTGCAGTCTGGCATGACATGCATCTGAAAGCAGTTTATCTGCCAGGCCAGGAAAATTACTTAGCCGGCAGGCTAAGCAGGATCCTTCAGCCCCACGAATGTCAGCTGGATACAAATATGGCCTAAAGGTTCTTTCAGACCTGGGGACAGATGACACTGGATTTGTTTGTGAGCCCTCACAACTACCAGTTGTCTCGGTTTTGCTCCAGACAGCCGCATCCAAAAGGGTGGCTGCCGATGCCTTTCTCATCTCGTGGTCTGTGGGCCTTCTGTATGTGTTTCCGGCCAAAACTCTTTTCAAAATTCTCCAGGACAAGGCCTCAGTCATTCTGGTAGCCCCCAGATGGCCGAGGCAACCCTGGTTTCAGTTTCTGCTTCTGCTTCAACTAGCGGTGGAGGCCCCAATCTGTCTGGGATCCTATTCCATCCTCCTGTCTCAGGAGTGGGGCACTCCTCTGCACCCCAACCTCAGCTCCCTCAACCTGATGGCATGGCTGCTGAAAGGGTAGTTCTCGTACCATTCCTCCTTCCCAAAAACATTGAAGAAGTTTTGCTGGTCTCCAGGAGAAAGTCAACTAGACGGACCTATGTTTTTAAGCGGCATAGGTTTGGGTTTGGTGCGAACAGCAGAAAGAAAATAATTTCTCCTGCCAGGTTGCAGTGGTACTGCAGTATCTTCTCCATCTTTTGGATTTTGGCCTTAAGTCCAACTCAGTCAGAGATCACTTTAGTGCCCTGGCTGCACACCACTTCCCAGTGGAAGGGAAAGCCTCTTTCTGCACGTCCTTTGGTGTCCAGGTTCCTGAGAGGCCTACTTCTGCTGAAGCCCCCGGTTTGACCTCTGGCAATCGAGTGGGATTTGAATGTGGTCTTAGGACAGCTTACTCGTCCGCCGTTTGAGCCGATGGCAACCTGCCAGCTACGTTACCTTTCTTGGAAGGTAGTTATCTCCAGGAACAAGCAGGAATGTAGTCTTACTTCTTTATGTAATTTTTCACATGATGTTGTTAAAAAGGTTAATGTTATTGATGATCAAATGACTAATCTTGCAGGTTCTTTATCTCTGGTGGATTCTCAACTCCAATTATATAAGGATTCCCATCTGGGTTATCTTAAAGATATTTCTTCTATTTCTTACCGCTTGGAATTGTTGGAAAACCACCAGTGTGCTAGGAACCTTCGTTTCTTGAATTTCCCCTCTACTCATCTACTTTCTCCTGAGATTCTACTAAAAAAGTATTTGTCTGAAATATTGCACATAGTTGACTCTGTAGATACTGTACAGATGTATTCCTTTTTTCCTAAGGTTGGGGCCTCGGCTCAGGCCAGGGAATCTTCTTCCTTGGTTGATTCGGTTGGCTCTAATCTTACAGAGTTTTTGCAAGATTCACTTGATGTCATCCCCAAGAGATGTACCTTGGTGGTGACTTTCGGGTCTGAATCACTTAAATTGAAAATTATACGTGCTTATTTTAAGTACAAAGAAAGCTTGTTTTGTGGATATAAAATGCAGGTATTTCCTGATGTGCGCAAGGCTACTCAGGCTCGCCGGAAGCAGTTCCTCGAGTTTCGATCTAGAGTGATTGCCTTGGGGGCTTCTTTTTTTTTGAAGTTCCCTTGTCGCTGCTTAGTAACTTATGAAGGTCATGATTATGTTTATACTGATGTAGCCTCTCTCTGTCAATTTTTAAAAGACAGGGAGGGTGTTGGTGGGTTGGAGGGTGTTTAGGTGGGATGGCTTTATATTTTTCAGCTCTCTGTTTTGGAGTAGTTTTAACTCCTGTTTTCCTTTTTTTTTGCTTGTTCCTTTTGGGGTTATAATGCAGTTTTCTCTCCTTGATGTGTTTCCAATAGGGTATGATGTTTGTTCTTAAATGTATTTTGATGAGTGGATACTTTGTATATTTTCTTGCATTTGGGAACATTTAAATAAACAATATAAAAAAAAAAAGAGAGCTTTTGGGAGCATCCCACAGCGCCTGCGTGCTGCCTTCCCGCCTTTCCAAACTGCCTCTCTCCAGTTCTTCGTTTTCCGTAGAGCCAGCAGGTCGTCATTCCTGTCACCGCAGAAAATGCTTTCCTTATTCTCCTTTTTTGTGGTCGCGTCTGCCTTCCTCGACGCTATACTGGTACCGCCGGTTCTTTCTTTCTTAAAAAAAAAAAAAAATTCGTATTTTTTTCCAAACTTTTCTTTTCCAGGTGCACGCGCCATTTTGGGCCTTAGGCCCAAAATTTCCTCAAGCATGGAAAAACCCGCTTCGGGTTTCAAAAAGTGCACCAAGTGTGGCGGTACCATCTCCGTCACCAACACCCATGAGTGGTGTCTTAAATGTTTAGGTCCTGACCACTCCATCTCAGAGTGTATGGGGTGTGCCATGATGTCCACGAGGGGTTGACAAAACCAAGCTGCTAAGCTCAGCACCCTTTTTCCCTCCGATGCAGCTTCTGTGGCATCGACGTCTTCCAGGGCTTCATCTTCCTCCCATGGATCTCAGGTAACTAAACATAAGTCTAGCCGGTCCTCAAAGGGTAGATCTCCTTCCAAGCATCAAGATGCCTCTGGCGTTGCCCTTGAGGGTTCTGTACCGGCAAAATTGCCCCGGCGGGAGGCTTCGGCCTCCAAAGCATTATCGGGGCTCCAGGATGTTCTTGAGGCCTCAACCTCGGTAGAACTACTGTTGCCATGCTCTGGGGTACCGGCTGCTTTCTCTGGTACCGGCACCCAGGCATCGGCAGCATCGATAGACCAGAGATTCCTGGCTATTGAACGCAGTCTGGCGCTATCCTTGCGGCATCGACACCCTCGGAACCGCGTCAGACAGTTCAACCGGTACCGGCATCGACTCCGGTACCGGTATCGGTACCAGTACTGACAGCATCGGCATCGACATTGGTGTCTGCTTTGCCGGCACCCAGCCATGCTATGCCTTCCGGTACCGATTCCCCCCGGTATCGACTTCGGTCGGTACGGGTATCGGGCTCTACAAGAGCATCCGGACAGAAGGTACTTTGAATCCTCGGAGGAGTCAGGATTCTGACGATTCTGTCGGTACCGGGATACTTCTCCTGGAGGAGCCTTCCTCTCCTAAACGTAGGATGTCTCCTCCAGAAGATATTTCCTTTCAGGATTTTATCAGGGAGGTTGCTCTCGGTCTTTCCATTACTGTGGCTCCTGAAACAGAGCCCAGAGCAAAGGAGTTGGAGATTCTTCAATATCCCAAATCTGCTAAGGAGGCAGCTACTTTGCCTATCCATGAGATCTTACATGATCTCATACTAAGAATTTGGGAAACACCTCTTAACCACCTCCCCTCACTCTCGTAGACTGGATACTATGTATCGAGTCCCTCCTTGTCCTGGTTTCCAGAAGACTCAGCTTTCTCACCACTCTTTTGTGGTGG
>CM066034.1:403982117-404180004 GCA_033557465.1 Ichthyophis bannanicus | reverse complement strand
AGAAGAGTCCTATCAAATTGCCAGCGTGAGTGAGATTGATAGCTCGTTGAGTCAAATAGGGTAAATGAGATTGCGGAGTGATCAGAGATGTGAGCCGCATGAATAGTAGACTCACTAATTCTAGAACAAGTCCCTTGGAGACTAGGAAAAAGTCTATTTGTGATAAGGAGTTATGAGGAGAGAAAAGAAAGTAAATTCTTTATCTGTAGGGTGTTGCAACCGCCATATGTCTATCAGGCCCAATTCCTGCATTAGAGATCCCCGAACTGGGTGCGCCTTGGGAAACCCTAATGGTTCGTCCCCTGACCTCCTATCTACCAATGGATCTAGCACGAGGTTGAAGTCCCCCCCCCACACAAAATTAGTCGGATATCTGGGACACCTCCTGGGCCCAAGTGCCGCATAATTAGAGCAAAAAAAAGTAGGGTAATCAATGTTAGGAGCATAAATAAAAGGCCAGCTTTCAGGTGGATCCAATTAGGGTGGTAAATGGGCAGCCACTGTCCACCGTCCGCATCAGTATCAGACCTAATTTGAAACAACCATGGGGGACAGAGCTTTCCCCCTTCACCTAGAAATGAGCTACCCCATTTTTTCTTATGATGGGCAGCTGAAAAATGCCACTAGAGAAATAAGGTTTTATATCTAGTTTTGAATGACTTCCTTTACAATTAAAGCGTGTCCTCCTGCAACATGTAAGATGTCAAGCACTTTCTTTCCTATCGTACAGAAGAATCTTTTTCCTCTTAATAGGGAATTGTTTGTAACCGTGTGCCCTGTAACATTTCAGTGAACTACTCCATTAAAGGGTGAGAAGACATACTGACCAATGTAGCTCAGATTGACCAGTCCAACAGTTGCAAAAAACGATGGAGCGCGGACACCTAATACTGTAGCATTTAGTTTTTACATTGTAGAAAAACATCATCTTGAAGCGCCCATAACGAGTGTTAAGCTGCACTTATACGCCCAAAGAAGAAAACCCAACAAAAATGTATAACACAATTTAGAAGCCCTGGCCGGCCTACACATGATCGCTCACAATAAGAACACATAATTCTGAAAAAAACATGTCACCAATCGGGTGAGCCCACCAGGACAAGACAGACACAGAGGGCAAAATGACTAGTACATTTGCACTTCTTTACCAATTAAAATATCGCGCTTTGCCCACCTCCCACAGTAAGAATAAAGACAATGTACTCAAAACCCAAAAACACCAGAGCTGCAAGGCAGGGCAGCCCTCGTCAAATCAGTTTATGGTCTAGAAGACTCAGCCTAGCGAACAAGGGCCATCCCACTCCTCCAAGCCCCAAAACTCTCTCAAATCACCATAGACATCACAAACAACATAAAAACATAAAAGCCTAGAGAGAAAACATGGAAACGACATCTTAACCAGGGTAGCACCCGTAGCTCCTTTCAAGAGAGACAGAATGGATGTCCCCCATATATAACAATACTGCATGATTAAATGTCGCTTCTGCGTGGCTACGTCGCCTTTACATGACCTCCGACCAGTCAAACCGCCCATGATCGCACGCCGCCGTAGAACTGTAGTGAATAACAAGCTGCAAAGTGACTTTCACCGCCCGACTGTCCTTATCTTCCCAGAACTGCATATAACTCCCCGGGATCATCAAAAGTCTTGGTCTGGTTATACAGCGTGACTCTCATGCAGGCCGGATAGAGCAAGCCCAAAACGGGCCTGCAGCGGTAACCAAGAGCGTGGACCCAGCACCATAAAACTCTTTCTTTCCTCCTACCCATCGCCTTCGCGAATTCCCGGGGAAAAAGGGAACAGGAGTTTATGTCCCCCTGGATATTCCAAAGAGTCGAAAGTGGCTCTGGCTGCTCCCATTATTTTTGGTGATACTTGCTGAATAAACGTAAAACCTTTCAAGATGATTGTGGCGTGGACGTTTGCCCATGGCCCGGACTGGAGTAGGCACTCTATGTCATTCTCGATTCTCGAATGGCATGGCAAAAACCTGCAACTTTAACACACCCAGAATCATAGCCTGCAAAAACCGACACCATAATCAGGGCCCTCGCTGCTCCCTCAGGAACTCCTAGTAGTCCTTATAATTCCTCCCATAGTGGTTTATTACCGTCTTCCACCCTCTCTTTGTAGGAACGTATCAGCTTGGCCTGCTTCTCAACGCCCTTGATTTCTTTTCCTCAGGTTAATGCCAGACCACAATTCTCCTAACCTTCCTCCAAACGAGCCCGTAATTGACTCCAAAGACGTTCGCAAAGCATTGATATCGTCCTGCAATTGCAAATAGCGATTCTCAATTAGATTTGACCAAGTCTTTGACCTGCCCGAATCTCAGCGCAGGGAGCTACCTGCAAGGTCTCAGGACAATCTCAGATGACCGCCCTCTGTTGACTTCGGGGGGGGGGGGGGGGGGACTTTTCATACTTTGGACACATCATGCGATAGAGAGAGATCATTATAGAAAGACAATCATGCTTGTGCAGAATAGAAGGTCAGCGCAAAAAGAGGAAGGCCCAGCAATGAGAATGGATCGATACAATAACAGCAGCTACGGGTACCAGTCCTGTCAACAATGCGCTGCCTGACTGAAGACGAACACAATTTAGGATAGCTAATCCAGAAGGTCGGCAATGAGTCCCGACTCCGACTCGAACGGCACTTAATAACAACAACAACAACAAAGTTGGGAGGAGGAAGTAGCCTAGTGGTTGGTGCAAGGTAGCTTCATGGCCAGGAAGGTCGGGGGTTTCAAATCCCACTAGAGGACAGGCAACCTTGGGCCGGAAGGACTGGGGTTTCTAGTCCCACAGATTTCCTTGTCGGTCTTGGGCACGGGCCACTTAAGCCCTCCATTGCTCATGTTTCCCTTTAAGTATTAGTGTAAATGTGTCTCATATCCCCACTTGTTAAATGTATCCCCCCAATTGTGGTTGTGTGACCGGCTTTGATTGAAGGGGATAAGGCGGTATAACCAAAACTGTCTAAATAAATAAATAATAAGTCTTATCCGCATTGGACCCCCTTGGACCCCCTGATGCTGACTTCCTGTGCTACAAACAGGAAGTCTGCAGTAAGTGTGGTTTGAGGGATAGAAGCAGTGGGGTTCACAGAAAACCACATTCCTTCCATGGTTCCAAACCTCACATTTAAGAAAGCCCATCGCTATTAAGACTGTTTTTTGGTTCGTTGGAGTCTTTGTATCTTGTGAGCTTTCTTTTAACAGGACTATACATATCTGCGAGTAGCTTACAAGATCTTTTTGTGGTTCTTTAAGGAAGATTCTGTTCTTTATTATTATTTTTGCTTAGATAAAAGGACACTAAAGACGTGTTTTTTGTTTAGTTCCTAAACTAGGCTTGATTATTGTAACACCTTGTTAGTTGGGGCATTTAATGGACCCATCTCAACAGTTTACAGTTAATGCAGAATACTTCTGTCAAGTTAATTTATAGCCATGGTTTTTTTTTTTGTCGGACCTTTTCATTCAAAGCTGCTGATGAAATTCATCTTGCTTTTATTTAGCAATATTCGCCTTCCTTTTATACTTTTTATCTTGATCAATAATATCTGTTAAAATTTGGAAGAGATCTCTCTTTAAGCATAAATGCATAGGAATATCCAAACTGCCGACCATAACTGTTGCGTTTCAAATAGATGTATCTTATTCTGCGTCAAGACTAAGATAATTCTTTATCCTAAGTCTCACTTTTCTGTGCCTTGATGAACTGGAGCTGCCGGTCCGCAGTCCCATTAAGTCCCCCTCCATTTATACTCTTAAATTACAACTTCTATATGAGAAATCAGGTGTGACCAACGGGGTATGCAATACATGTGTGTATTACCTCCAGTCATCATCCTGTAAATATGTAAGTATCTTCCTACGTGGGGGTGGGCAGTGTTTTCTCAGACTTGCCGGCGAGGGGGGTGGTGGGTTGGGTGGTGGTGCTATGATAAGTAGTAGTACAAGAAACAAGCTAAAAGTACATACAAAGTTATTTGGATAGTGGTGTATCATCACTTCCTGTAGTAGATCAAGCCAATCTAAGTGGCGGTTTCAGATTCTTAGCGGGAATAGTTACTTTTTACCCCATTATCAATCAGATGGTGAAAAATTAGTATCTTGTGTGCTACAATCCTTTATCCGTGTCAAGGCTCTTAGAGAAGCATCTTTTCTTTATAAATCTTGGAATATATTGCAGGCTTATGCTTGTTTTTCAGAAAAATCTTATAGTTGCCTTATCATGGAAATAAAACATCGCAAATTATTTTAATAGAGCCTAATCTTCTATGAACAAGCAGGAATGTAGTCTTCCGACACATATAGGAGATATCGTCAGTACCGACGTAGCCTGCGTGGGAATGCTCCCCAGTGGTCCCATTAGGAAAGCTTTTGAGGTAGCATCCCACAGCACCTGCCTTCCCGGGGGGGGGGCCATTTTCCCAACTGTCACCTCCTCCAGTTCCTTTCATTTTCCGGCCGGAGCTGACAGGTCCGCACATCCTGTCACCCCGCAGAAAAAATTCCCTTCTTATTATTCTTTTTTTGTTGGCACGATCTGCCTCCTCCTCCCTCGATGCTACAGCCAGTACCAAAGCCCCAAGCCGGTTCTTCCTTTTCTTTTTTCAAAAAACCCCCCAAAAACTGTTCTTTCTGGAGTCTTTTCCAGTTAATTTCCTCTTCAGGTGCCCTGCACCATTTTGGGCACTAGGCCCAACTTTTCCCTCAGAATGGAAAACCCCAGCTTCCGCGGGTTTTAAAAAGTGTTTCTAAGTGTGGCGGTACACGATCTCTGTCCACCGACACCCATGAGTGGTGCCACCTCAAATGTTTAGGTCCTGACCACTCTATTTCAGAAGTTTTTGCCTGTGTAGATTTATGCGTGTCGCAAGAGGGCCGCGGCAAAAACACCGAGCGTGGCTAAATTTATCACCTCCTTTTTTTCCCTCTGATGTCCAGCCTCCGTGGCATCGTGTCTTTCCAGGCTTTTCGTCTTTCCTCCGCATGGATGCTCAGGTAACTAAACATAAATCTAGACCGGATCCCTCAAAGAGGTAGATCGTCCTTCTACACTCAAGATGCCTCTGGCGTTTGCCCTTGAGTTACTTTCATTGGCAAAACTGAAACTCTGCCCATGCATGCTTGAGGCTTCCGGCTGGTCCAAAGCACTAACTGGGCTGGCTACCCCCAGGATGTTCCTTGAGCTTCCAACCGTCAGCAGAACTACTAGGTAGCCATGCTCTGGGGTTCCGGCCGCTTCATCCGTCACCAATACCCAAGCATCGGCAGTGTCGATAGACCAGAGATTCTTGGCTATTGAACACAGTCTGGCGGCTCTTCTCATGGCCTCGATGCCCCTGAAACCGCTTCAGACAATCAACCGGTACCGGCACCGACTTGCATCGACATTGGCAGGTATTCTACCGGGACCGAGTCATGCGTCTCTATACGGCATCGACAAGTCGATACCGGACCACTGCGATGCCGACTTCGATCGGTACCGATACCAGGCCTTGCACGATCACCCTGATTGGAGATACTTTGAATCCTCGGATGAGTCTGAAGACTCTGAAAGCTCTGCCGATATCAGAGTACTTCTTCCTCAGCGTAGGATGTCTCCACCAGAGGATATGTCCTTTCAGGATTTTATCCGAGATGTGGTCCGAGGTCTTTCCATCACAGTGGCTCCTGAAAAAAAAAAGCCTAGGGCAAGGGAATTATAAATCCTACAATACCCTAAAGCACCCAAAGAGGCAGCTACCTTACCTTTCATGAGATCTTGCATGATCTTATGTTACGGATGTGGGAAACACCTCTGACCACATCTCCTCACTCTCGCAGACTCGACACCATGTATCGAGTTCCTGCTTGTCCTGGTTTTCAGAAGACTCAATTACCACACCATTCCATGGTGGTAGAATCAGCTATGAGACGGATTGAAGAGTGCAAAAGGGCATGCATCTAATCCTCCAGGACGTGAGTGTAGGACTCTTGACACCTTTGGACGTCGATCCTTCCAGGCTTCCATGCTTTCTTCTAGGATCAGTTCCTATATCTTGTATATGGGAATGCCCTTAAAGAGGTCACAGGAGATTTAGAGCTTATGAGCCCTCTCCTTCCTGATGATAAAAGGCAAGATTATCTCGCTTTTTGTCAAACATGCTCAGGATGTTTCCAAGTTTGTGAATTGTGCAGCCTTTGACTGCTTTGAATGCATAAGTAGAACCTCTGCCATTGCCATAGGTGCACGTAGGATTTGCCTGGCACCAGGCATCTGACTTAGAAATTTGGGTACAGGACAAACTAGGGCATATACCTTGCACAGGAGAGAATCTCTTTGGCAAGAATTGGCAGGAAAAGGCTAATGAGATAGATGCTGACAATATCACTTTGGATAGATTGTCTAAATCTACAGCTGATCCTGCGAGAAAAAGATCCTCTAAGAAACCATTCTTCAGCAAGAAGAAAAAGTTTTATCCCTCCTATACTCAGCAGGGACATCATTTAGGTCAGTCTGCCCAAAAGGGACAGCAGCAACAACCTAGGCAACGAAGGAAGCCAAAAGAAGCTAAGCCTCAACCGGCTCAGCAGACTCAGCCTCCACAGGGGCTTTGACTCCTATCTAGAGAACTTTGCCTTCCTGGCCCGGAACAGCCCAAAACCCTCTACCATCCCAGGAAGGTTATGTCATTTTGCCCCCAGATGGGGTCAGATAACAGCAGAAAATTGGACTCTGTCTATTGTAAGAGAGGGGTACAAGCTTCATTTCCTCAGCATGCCCCCTCCTACAATGGTAAGACAGTTCAATTCTCAGACCTCTCTCAACGACCGGTTAGGTTAAGAGGTCACTGTGCTCCATGTTCATGGGGCAATCGAAGAGGTAACCATTCCCAAACGGGGTACTGGGTTTTACCCCCCCTATTTCTTTATTCCAAAGAAAACAGGAGGACACAGACCCTTTTTAGACCTCATAGTATTGAACATATTCCTGTTCTAAGAGAAGTTCAAAATGATTTCTCTAGGAACTCTGCTGCCATACCTTCAGAGTCAGGATTGGCTTTCTCTGAGATCTCAAGGATGCGTACACTCCTGTTCTCATCCATCCAACTCACCGAAAGTTCCTTCACTCTTTGTTTAAAGGGAAACACTACCAATACAGGGTTCTTCCTTTTGGCCTGGCCTCTGCACCAAGGGTGTTCACAAAATGCATGGCTGTGGTGGCAGCATTTCTCCGCACCCTGGGAATATTCATCTTCCCTTACTTAGACGACTGGCTCATTCGAGCCCCTTCAGAGCCAGAGGCCATGGTTGCTCTCTCTCGCACAATGCGCATCCTTCAGTATTTGGGACTTGTCATAAACTTCCCAAAGTACATCCTTGCTCCCACTCAATCCCCAGAGTTTATAGGAGCTCTGCTGGATACCAGACAGACAAGGGCCTTCCTTCCACAGCCCCGCTGCCTTCGCATTGTGCAGTTAGCTTCCCAAGCAGTGCTAAAACCTCACCTCACTGCTCAGGAAATGTTAGTTGTTAGGCCACATGGTATCCACCGTGCATGTGGTTCCTTATGCTCACCTCCATATGAGAGCAGCCCAGTGGACCTTATCCACTCAGTGGACTCAGGCATCAGGTTGCCTGTCAGACAAAATAGCAAACTCAGATCGCCTTATTTTGTTCCTCCAATGGTAGGAGTCACCCCAAAACCTTTTGGTGTGGTCTCCTTTTCAGCAACCCCCACCCCAAGCCACTCTAACAACAGATGCTTCACAGGTGAGTTGGGGAGCCCACCTGCAAGGCCTCTCTACCCAGGGTACCTGGACTCCACAGGAGGCCTATCTCCATATGAATCTCCTGGAATTCAGAGCAATCTTCCTTGCTCTTCGAGTATTCCACACCCAGCTCAGCTACAAGACGGTCCTAGTTCAAACAAACAGTCAATTAGCCGTGTTCTGTGTGAACAAGCAGGGCGGAACAGGCTCTCTGTCGTTCTGCAACGAAGCTTTGCGACTATGGGCCCTCGCCAGAGAGCATCAGATTCATCCCCTTGTGGTGTATCTTCCAGGCATTCCAACCTCTTGGGCAGACAGACTCAGTCGAGTTCTGCTTCCACACGAAGGGTCTCTCCATGCAGACCAGGTGGCCAAAATTTTTCAAATTTGGGGCACCCCGAACAGAGACCTCTTTGCAAGTCCGCTGACTGCCAACCTCCCCGGTTCTGTTCCATAATTCCGGCTCAGGGTTGTCAGGCAAGGGATGCTTTCCTCCTCCATTGTGGTCAGGACTTCCTGTATGCCTTTCCACCTAATTCCCAAAACCCTGTTCAAGCTTCAGAGAGACAGAGGTCCTATGATCCTCATAGCTCCACGTTGGCCACGGCAAAAGTGGTACCCTCTGCTCCTACATCTCTCGTAAGCTCCGCCTTTGGAGTTAGGATCCTGCTCCAGATCTCCTTTCTCAAGAGGACGGGATACTGTGGCATCCCAATCCCCAGTCTCTGCATCTCAGGACCTGGTTGCTGAAAGCCTAGAACTTCATGGTCTTAACCTTTCCCAGCAGGTAAAGGATATCCTTTATGCTTCCAGGAAGCCTATCCACAAGACGCTCTTATGCATTTAAGTGGAAAAGGTTTACCATATGGTGCTCACAGAAGGGTCTTAACCCTCTTGCGATAGCTCTGGAATCATTACTGGAGTATCTCCTTCATTTATCAAATGCAGGGCTTAAGACCAATTCAGTGACAGTCCATGTGAGTGCTATTGTGGCTTCTTTCAAGCCTCTAAATGGACAACCTATTTCCTCTCATCCTCTCATAGCGAGATTTATGAGAGGCCTTCTTTTAACTAAGCCTCCCATTAAGCCACCGCCAGTGGCATGGGACTTAAATCTGGTTCTTGGGCAGCTCATGAAACCGCCCTTTGAACCATTAGCCACTAACACTTTGAAATTCCTTTCCTGGAAGGTTATCTTTCTTACTGCAATCACATCAGCACGTCGCATCATTGAATTGCAAGCGTTGGTGGCTGATCCTCCTTGTACAAGGTTCTATCATAAGGTAGTCCTTAGGACTCATCCACACTTTATGTCAAAGGTGGTGTCGTCTTTTCATTTAAACCCAGCGGTTTACCTTCCTGTATTCTTTCCAAGGCCTCACGCTTCCATGCAGAATGGAATCTTCATACTTTGGACTGTAAAAGAGCTTTGGCCTTTTATTTGCAAAGGAAAGAGCAACATAGAAAGTCCTCTCAACTCTTTGTTGCTTTTGAGCCTAGTCATTTGGGACTTCCAGTCTCCAAAAGAACACTGTCCAGCTGGATTGCACAGTGTATATCTTTTGCCTATGAGAGTAAGAACCTTCCTCTTGAAGGCCATGTCACAGCTCACAATGTGAGAGCCATGGCAGCCTCAATGGCTCATCTTCACTCTGTGGCTATCGATGACATCTGTCGAGCAGCTACTTGGACTTCGGTTCTTACCTTCACAGCCCATTACTGCTTAGACAGGGACCTCCCGCCGGGATGCCTTGTTTGGTCAGGCTGTTCTTCAGCACCTGTTCCATACTTTAATCAACTCCTACCCACCATCCCTGGTAGGATGCCAGAGATCCATGGGGGGAAGTGGAGCCCTTTTCACTAGGGCCACACACTTCTGAGGCCTTCCTCCCTGGCATCTGCAGCTAGGGACTCCCCATATGTGAAGACTGCATTCCTGCTTGTTCCTGGAGATAGCATAGTTACTCACCTGTAACAGATTGATCTCCGGGAACAGAAGGAATTTAGTCTTCACAACCCACCCACCTCCCCTAGGAGTTGTATCTCTATATCTTTCTCTCTCTCTTTTGTCTCAGCTTTAAACTCAACTGGAGAGGAACAGTTGGGAAAGACGGGAATGCAGCACACAGGCGCTGTGGGTGCTCCCAAAAGCTTTCCTATTGGATGCTGGTGAGCGTTCCCACACAGGCTCCGTCAGTACTGACATACCCATATGTGAAGACTAAATTTGTGCTGTTCCCGGAGATCACCTGTTACAGGTGAAGTAGCTGTGCTTTACTTGGAAGACTGAAGAAGAGATCTGTGAGGATCAAAAGGTCATTATGCTTGTGGTCATTGTGATTTTTGGTCAGTCTACAATTGAGGAAACTGATTGGATCCCACCTGGATCTCGTTACCCTATTAGTTACAATGGTGTACATCTTGCCGAACTTCATTTGTTGTATATGGTCTTCAGTGCCCCTGTAATAAATTGTATGTTGGACACTAAATGATCAATGATCCATCAGCTTAGAGAAACATCGATCCCGATTACATACTGTGAATAAATCAGCTCGTATTGTGGAACACTGTGTGGCTTTACATCATGATTTTCAAGATTTACAATGGTGTATACTGGATCATGTACCTAAGAACGGAAGAGGAAGAGTTTGAGAGGCTCATCTAAATTATAAAGAACAATACTGGCTTTTCACATTGGACACTATTTATCCGAAGGGTTTGAACCAGCAAATTGACTGGTATAACTTTGATATGAGTGTTTGAAGATGGGGATCAATCCAAAATGTAGAGGGGGGAGCTAGGAGTGGTTTAAAAGAATGCTGCAGGCCATTTTTGTTAAGCCTGAAATGCTCACCAATGTAATGTAGAATGGACTGAGTATAAATGGAGGAGACCTAATGATGAGGAGGCAGCTCCGGTTCATCAATCCAGATAACTGAAATTTAGAATAAGGAATTACCTTAGCCCTGAAGCAGAATAGATACATCTATTCAAAACGCATTGGTCATGGTCGCAGTTTTGGATATACTTAAAGAGAGATCTCTTCCAAATTTTAACAGATATTATTGATCACAATAAAAAGAATTAAAAATGACTAATACTCTAAAAGCAGCTGGTTCATAGCAGCTTTGAATGAAAAGGTCAGACAAAAAACTACAGTGTTACATATTATTGATAAGTTGTGAACAAATGTTGTTGCCGTACTTAACTACTAAGTCTAGATGCTTGCAGGATACTTTTGACTCTTCTTTTTCCATTGAGTGGAAGGACCACAAGTAAGAAGAGATTTAGTTACACTATTCCATATAAAGCATCTGAGTTTTTGGTCCAGACTGCCAAAAGGTCTGAAGGAAAGTGAATCTGTCTCAGTGTTTAGAAAACAATATATAACTTGGCTATTCTCAGATTGAATAATGTATAGTACCTGATTAACAAACTTTTTTATTTGTATACCATGCTGATCCAATGAGTAATTGGGGATGCTGCAGTATAATTTTTTTTTTTGTAATAAATAACTAAATAATAGGATAGGAAAAGATATAGTAGTAGCAATTCTGAAATATTTTCCTGTAAGGATTCAAATAGTTGATTAAGTTAATTTTTGAAGCAAAAAGATATGATCATGTCACTCATTGCTTCCAGTAATGAAATAGAATTAAATTCAAAATAATCTGTTTGACATTTCTGTGTGCTTCAGTCAGGTGTGTCCATTGGACCTAGATTCACTGTTGATTCTATATACCCCTGGCAAGACCATTGAGGTCCTCACTGGGAAGCTCCTTAGTTGTCTCTTCTTATATAACCATTTGTCATGAGTTTCCTGCGGAGATCGTGCTTTGCATGCTTAGCTTCAACTTTTTAGAACTCTGCCTGAATATTTCCAGCTTGAGCACTCCACTGTCAAATTTTAAAATCATATTTCAGGAGGGGGGCGGAGCCTGATGTCCAGCGGTAGGACGCTTTGCGTTGAAGCTCCCGAGCGGCCTACTTAGATTCCTGACTTATTTCCTATACAAATTTACTATTTCGCTCCGAGCTGACCGGGGCACCTCGGGGGGGATGGCGGCCCATAAACCAGCGCGCTTGGACTTCGGGTCTCCTTCTTCTTCTCACGGAAAACGCTCCAAAACAGAGGTGTCCTCCCCACAGAAGATGGTCCCATTTCGTGACAACCCCGAAATGCACCGGGAGATTTGGAGGAAATACGCAGGCGTGAAGGATTGGTGCAGTCCAATGGAGAAGCGCTTCGAGCCATGCGAGAAGACTTGGGAGTGCTCCAGGACCGACTTGAAAGTCTTTTCATTACGGCAGGACAACATGGCGGGGGTCCTCGACTCGCACGAGGTGCGCTTGGGCAAAACTGGACAATGCTTAGCGCCAGATACAGAATCTTCAAAAGGAGTTAGAAGATAGCAATAATCGAGCCCGTCGCAACAATGTGAGGCTCCTCGGAATGCCGGAGGGGGTTGGAAGCAAGGAGATATAAGAGAATTCTTGCTCAAAACTCTTCCCTCCTTGCTGAAGATCACTTTTCACAGAGAACTGGAAATCGATCGGCACAACCGTGTTCCTGCTCACATGGCGCTCAACCGCACGACCCCCCGGCATATTATCTTTAGGTTGCTACGATATCAACTTGTGGAACATATCTTTCCTGCTTCCCGAGCAAATCATCATTTGGTATTTGAAGTTCGTAAGGTCTCCTTCTTTCCTGATTTGGCAAAGCCCACAGTTGTCCGTTGGAAGAAAATCCTTGCTTTTCGCCATCGACTTCAAAAGCTACAGGCTCGCTTTGGACTGTTGTATCCAGCGAATCTCCGAGTGACTCTCCACAACCAAACCAGGACTTTCGAAGATCCTGATCTACTATCAACATTTTTAGACTCCAAAGAAGCAGAGCAGATGCGCTAATCCCAAATCTTGGACTCTTATCTGCCGGCTCTATCCGCCATTTTGAAGGGCCCGATGCGGCGGTCATAGCCAAGCACAGACTAGCCTGGACTTTCTTACTTTCTCTATATGACTTTTGGTTTTTGGTCTCCTATCCCTTCATGATGTGTGCCTCGGCCGGATTCGGAGCACGCACAGTCCTACAGGTTATGTGTTTTTTCAATTTCGGCCTTCTCTGGGGTTTCTCCCCGCAGACACATGGTCGCCAGTAATTTTGGGGTTTTGCTTTGCTGCTCCTCCTACCGTACTGCGGTTTCTTTGTTAATGTGGGGCGCTTCATTGTATTATATTAGGGTATTATTTTTCCTATGTCATGTGTACAGCCAGAATACAGTCAGTTTGAGGGACATAGTGAAATTATGTGTGCTATCATGCTCAGAACTTATAACTTTGCTGAATGGCCTTATGTACAATCTTATCATTCACCGTCAAAGGCATTAATGGTCCACTCAAAGGAAAGGAAAATCCTTAGCTATCTTAGCCATGAGCATGTTGATTTAGTGTTTCTTCAGGAAACGCATTTAAACTCTGCTGAAACCTGCACTCAATGCTAAGGCCCTCACATGTGTAGCTGCACTATTCTCCCACCGTTTTCCAAATGGTACGGGATAAACATTCCTGGTTAAGACAGTCCTTTGCCTGCTACTGTAATCTGATATTAGCGGCTGACAAGAGAGGGTAGATGGGCCTGTGTACACCTTGAGGTTGGAGGATAGTGAATGTCACGTGTATTTGGACATTAGGCCCCGAAATGTGGGACAACACGGATTACTATGCAAGTATTGAGCAGTTGGCCTTGGCCTCTGCCAAGGCTCCATTAATACTTGGTGGCGAAATTTTACTCAAGTGTTACCTCAATCTTTTCTTCTCAACACAAGGTGCCGTTGGTTGGAAGATTGCCAGTTACAGGAGTCGACCGGTGTGGCTTATAGATCGAGAAGCGGGACTTTGCAAAACCGAGTCATCTTTACCTTTTCTCCCTTGGTATGACTCTCCCATCAGACTCCCACTATCTCCCAACGCTTTGAGACACCTTTAGGTGCCTTTAATACTCTTATGCAATCTTTAGCACATCCCGAACTCTGGGTCAGTGCAAACTTCCCCAGCAGCGCCTTCGGAGCTAATAGAGTCTTCCCGCCATCGCCACTTTCCATACATAAGGTTGATTGGCCGACTTTCCGACATCTCTCGGTAGTTCACCGGAGGTGTAAGCATCCAATTTTACTAAACATTATGTAATGCCTATAACTTAGAGATAGAACCCCTATACGCAGCAGAACAGTATGGGAGAGAGCATTGCATGTGACTTTGACCTCGGAGAGCAATGGCGCATGTTATCTGGAGTAGAGGGGACAGGTGTTCCCGATCACGCCTTCACTCACTCAGACCCTCTTCTTTATAGCCCACCGGGTGTGTTTACACTTCTCACAGAATTAGACAAATGGAACAACTACTCAGGGGCACTGGTTGCTGGACACGTCCTGCGGGCCATTGGTTCATTGCCTCCTGTTATGCATTGACTATCCCGCACTACAGTATTACTGGCGTCGGGTCTGGGGTCGTATTTAGTCTATATCGCACTCTCGGAAGCCCCTTTCTTGGAGGATAGTGGGGACTTCGCCCAATGGCGGGGAATCCCATCTCTCCCACAAAAATACTTATTCCTCCGTTCGAACTTTAGGCTTGGCATTGCTATTTCCCTCTTAAGTAATACGGGAAATTAGCTCCCATCTGAGCCCCCCATGATTGGTGGAATCAGGCCTGTCTTTACAGTAAATATGAACAAATCCCTAGTCTGTTCGCGTTCCTCCGTTCAGACCTCCTTCTCATTGGTCTCAATGGAAGCTGCTCAATGGACTATGGCCATTTTGCTAAATGCTCGCATCTGACTGTCTGACTTTGATAATATATCTCCGTCCCATGATCATGCTGTGTTGTAGATTACTCTTTTGATCGTTTTGATGTATAATTTCACTGTAATTGGAAGCGCTCAACAAGGCTGATATAATCGGGTAGAGACGAAGCATCGGGGGTGGGGGGTAATGGGTTTTTACTTTTCCTTATTGTATACCTGTATTTTCTCTTTTGGGTTTGTTGTTTTTCTTTGTTTGTTTTTTTTTTTTTTTTTTTTTTTTTTTTTTTTTTTTTTTTTTTTTTTTTTTTTTTTTTTTTTTTTTTTTTTTTTTGTCCAAAAGGAAAAATAAAAGTTTTAAACAATAAAATCATATTTCACAACACTGGCTTTTCAAGCCATCCTTTCGCTGGTGACTAACGTCAATCTCATTACGACTGTTTGCTCTTTTCCTAGTATGATCAGTAAATTGAAGTTATCATGGTTAACTTGGTGCTATGCTATTCCATCTATTTTCCTCTCATGTTAGAGTGGTGTTGTTTTTGTCATATTTTTAATTTAGACTAATTGGGACCTACAGTTTATTTAGTATGTAAAAACCATTTGGACGGTCATTCTGGCCAAAGATAGTTATCCAAAATACCACCAATAAGAACCAAAAAATAAGGGTTGAAGTTCTCTTTTTGCCTGCCTTATGCAAATGTTATGAAATTTAATTTACCAATCATTGCCGTATGCTGTTTCCTATGTACTTTCATTTTGAATCAAGTTTTCATTTTTTCGCAGGATGTGCTTTGTTTATAATAGCCTCTTTCACTTTACTATTTTAAAACCGATAATGGCAGGTCGTTTTCGCCTTTCTCCTTTGTTTTTTTAAAGTGTGGGAGGACATTTGGTCTGGAAGTTCCATCTGTCAGCTTCTTAACCTTTGCAGTTGCTCTTTTAGTTTATTTCTAACCATTTGTTTCATTTTATTCAACTACTTCTTTAGAAAGTATAAATGCTAGCACAGTAGAGTTTCCTTTGCTTCCCTACAGTTTCTCTGGGAGACAAGCGGGAGGTCAGTCCTCAACATGATCTAAATCCCTTTTCAGAAAGGGCACTCAAATCTCCACCTCTTCCCCCAATATTACTTTGTGACCAACTAACCCAATCTTCTCACAATAAAATCCAAATCTAACAGAACACAGTAATTCTGTAATTGTAACTACTTGTGAAATACCTCTGTGTAACTTACTATTGTAAATAGTTGCATTAACACTGACCGTCCCCATGTTTTTATTCCAAGTATCTCTGACCTGTCTCTCTGTAAAACCATAAACAGTTTGTTGTTAATGGTTGTTGTTTATATTGTGAACCGCGCTGATGTCTGAATGAGAGCGGTATATAAAGCCTGTATATCAAATACAATAAATAAAATAAATAAATATGGGCGACAATCCGCACCGATGGAGTCCTCGTGGACCAGAATCTCCTTAGCTTTCAAAAAAAGCCTTTGGTTGATGCCACCATGCATGCGTGATCCCTTCTCCCACCCAAGGGTGCCATCTTACTATAGTTTCCTTTTTTCCGCGGAGCCCTTCAGAAGTCTGTCTGCTTTCCTCCGGAAAAAGTTGGTTATTTTTTGCCTTGAGTTTCGTATATTCTTCTTCTCCGGTTGTGTACCGGTACTCTTCCCATCCACCCGAGGGTCCACAGACTGCCACAGCATTAGAGTTGTTCTGGTCCATAACCTTTATTTTTCCTCTTGGTGCCTTTGGCGGAGAAAGCACCCTTTTTGTCGACCAACGCCTTGGGACCCAGCACTGCTGGAACAATTCGACCCTTGCCGGGTTACGTTTTTTTCCTCCCCCCATGGCTAAACCAGTGGCTTCAAGGAATAATGATTGGTGTACAAAAATTATGTCCCTTACCAAAAAAAAAAATACACATTACTGCTGCCCTAGTGCCGGACCATGACCCCAGGACCTGTGGTCTTTCGTAAAAAAATGTTTAACCAAAAGGGCCCTCAAGGAAGCCCCCAGTAGCAGCATGATAAGTTTTGTCCCGGAAGATTTCCCTTAAAATGCCCTTTTCCGATAGCCCAAGACCCACATCCTGAAGCCTTGGGTACTTGCTATGATTCCCCCGCAGGACGGCTCCACGTCGACGGGACCTGAGGGTCTTCAGAAAGGGGTCCTCCTATCAAGGGAACATAAGAAGAAGAAAGCTCTCCAAAAGGTCAAGCATTCCCTGGACTGTTTTCGCAGGCTGGGTAAGCCCCCATGCGACCGGTCCCGCAGTCCACGCCGCTTGTCCGAGGGGCGCAGAGCAGGAGTGGCCCACCAAGGTCTCCTGGGAAGGAATTGCCCGCATCATATGGCCCAAGGGAACACCCGGAGTGCGCAATCCTTGTTGAGGTCTCTCTTTCAGGGAAACCAGACGCCAGGCCCGAGTCCCTGCATGCTCACACCGACGTTGCAGAGTCTTCTGGACTGGAGACCAGAATGGCGGCCCTGGAGCGCAACTTGTCAGTCTTCATGGAACAGCAGCGGGTGTTGATGTCCGGCAAGGCTGGTTCCTCTGCCCAGACCACCAGGCCCTCAATGTTAGGATGTCCCCAGAGGCCAAGCTGATCCTTGAGACCATACCGCTTGAGTCGGTCCTTGGCCAAGGTCTCCATCTGAGTCCCATTCTACGGGACCGAGGTCTTCCTTGGCAAGCGTGCATTGCACCCGCTCCACGGGGCCTCTGAGGGGTTCGGGCCAGGCTTGGGCCCAGGCCGGAGCCTCCGGGCTGCTCCCTCCTTGAGTCTTCACCCGCACTACTCGGAATGGGAGGACCAAGGATGAGGAGTCCCCCAACACTCATCTCCACCGCAACATCCCCTTCAGGCCGGACTGCCCTTCCGAGTTCCCAAGTCCCCTAAGGATCTTCACATCAGACGCCTCCCTGCTGGGATGGGGAGCCCACTGCTAGAACTTTCGTACCCAGGGCTGCTGGTCGCAAGCCGAAGTCAACAGCAGCTCAACCTTCTGGAGCTTCCTATAATATATCTCGCCCTCTGTTCTTTTTGCCTCCGTCTGAGGCACCAGCTGGTGCTGATCCAAACGGAGAACCAAGTGGCGATGTTTTACCGTGAACGGGCACGGGGTCTCGCATCCTCTGCTGGCAAGGCACTAACACTCTTCTCGTATGCAATTCGTCAGAGAATGCTCTTTTGGGCGGTATGTCTACTGAGCCAGGACAATGCCCTGGTTGACAGACTGAGCAGGGTCTTCCAACCGCACAAGAGGCAGCTGGACCCCAGAGTGGCCAACCTGACTCTTACGCCTCTGGGGGACCCCGCGGGTAGACCTCTTGGCCAGCCAAGACAACTACAGTTGCTCCGCTTCTGTTTCCCGTCCGCTCCACCCGGGCCGGATAGCGGCAGATGCATTCCTCATCCCGTGGTCTGAAGGCCTCATGTATGCCTTACCACCTACACCAAGACCCTCTTCAAGGCTTTTTGCGACAAAGCATCCCTAATCCTGGTGGTTCCATGGTGGCCCAGGCAGCCATGATTCCCGCTGCGCTGCTCCTCCGACTGTTGGTGGAGGCACCGATCTTCCTGGGGAGTTCCCCGGGTCTCTTGTCTTAAGAAGAGGGCTCTCTCCTGCACCCCGATCTGGGGTCCCTATCACTAACAGCATGGCTGCTGAAAGGGTAACCTTGGCCCACTTTCAACCTCAGGGAAGTGGATAAGATCCTCCTGGCCTCCCATAAGACCTCCACCAGGAAGGCTTACGCCTTCAAATGGTGCCGGTTCTCAGTGTGATGTGCAGAGCAATGGGTGAACCTGTTCTCCTGCCCGGTGGAGCTGGTGCTGCAATACCTTCTTCATCTCTCGCAATCTGGTCCTCAAATGGCCCAGCCTCTGGTGACTCACTTATAAGGGGGCTCCTGCTGTCAAAACCCCCCGTTCACCCTGTGGTGACAGAGTTGGATCTCAGCATAGTGCTGGCATAGCTCACCTGCATGCCCTTTGAACCACTGGCTACCTGCCACCTGAGGTATCTCTCGTGGAAAGTCATGTTCCTGGGTGCGCTCTCCTCCTCTCGCAGGGTCAGCGAGCTCCAAGCCCTGGTGGCAGAAGTGCCGTATACCAAATTCTACAAGAACAGGATCATGCTACGCATGCACCCCAAATTCCTCCTGAAGGTGGCGTCTTCTTTTCATCTCAACCAGGAGGTGGTGCTACCCACCACCTTCCTGAGGCCTCATTCCAGCAGGGCGGAGACTGTCCTTCAGGGGCCCTGTCCTACATTCAACGTAACCCAGGGGTCACCAAAAAGCTTCTCAGCTCTTCGTTTCCTGTGACCCAGTCGTCTGGAGGAGACAGTGACAAAGCAAACCCTGATTCACCTGGGTCACAGACTGTATTCCCTAGCCAATGATGAGACTGGGTGAATGCTGGGCAGCCCAGTCACGGCACAGTGTCAGAGCCATGGCGGCCTCTGTGGCAAACCTGTGCTCCATCCTGATGTTTGACATCTGCCGGGCTGCCACTTGGTCTTCAGTCCATACCTTTGCAACTCATTACTGCCTGGAATCCCAATGAGACAATGCCTTCGGTCAGGCCGTGCTCGTAATCTTTTCGGGGTCTAGGCAATTCCTACCCTCCGACCCATCTGTGTTCAGGCTATTGGAGTGTTGGTTCCCCATTGGACACATGGGTTCTACTGCAGTCTGCATCTGCAGACTCAATTGCTGCTGCTCATGGCTCCCCCTAAGGGATGACCGTGTTTTTTCTCTATGGGCTTTCAGTAGCCATCGCTAGGGAGTCCCATGTGAGGACTGACTTCCTACTTGTGCCCGGAGAAAGTGTAGTTACCTGTAACAAATGTTCTCTGGGGTCAGCAGGAATCAATCTCCACAACCCTTCCTCCCCCCCCCCCCCCCTCGGAGTTGCTGTACAATTTTTTTGCTCTCTTCTTTTGTCAGCTTTAGCTATGTCATCTGACTAAGATGGCACATTTGGGCAGGAAGGGGACTATGCATGCATGGTGGCATCTCCCAAAGGCTTTATTTGAAAGCTGGGGAGATGTTTCCACGAGGGCTCTGTCTGTGCCAACATCACCCATATGTGAGGACTGATTCCTGCTGTTCCCGGAGAACACCTGTTACAGGTGAGTAACTATGCTTTATTGGATCATCTTTGATAACATTATAGTTTACTGTTGCCAAGTGGTCTCAATATCGTTACCTCTTGCACCAAATTCTGCGTTCCACCTAGGACTAGAACTACAGTAGATCCCCCTTTGTTGGTTCTTGCATCAGCTGTTCCATAGAGCAATCATTTATTTCATTTAGACATTCTATCTCCCTAGCCTCCCCCTACCCCAGAAAGGCTACACCTGGAAAAAACAAAAATTGTGATTTATTTTCCAGAAAAGACCAAAACATCTCCCAGCAAAATTTAAAATTCTTTCTAAACAAAGAAGAAATTGAGCACACTTAAGAATATATATAGCACCTTGTAAAATTCTTCATGATCTTATGAATTATTTCCCTTGTGTGAAAGTGTCTTCCGTACGCCCATGGGAGACAGCAGTCAGATCTGGCAGTTTCACATTTCCTTATGCACAGTTTATAGTGTTGTGCATTTATATTGGAAGGCATATGATTAGGGCTTCCCTAACATTTCCTGGCGCTCCTCAAAGGATATCATAATGAATAGAATTTGGCAGCTGAGATTTAATGTTAAAAATGCAAACTCATGCATTTGGGCTGCAACAGTCCAGGGGAGCAAATATAGTATAGGGGGTGAAGTACTTTTGTCCACCAAAGAAGAGTGGGACCTAGGCGTGATTGTGTCTGATGATCTTAAAGTAGCTAAACAGGTAGAAAAGGCGACAGCAAAAGCTAGAAGTATGCTTGGGTGCATAGGGAGAGGAATGGCCATCAGAAGAAAGGAGGTGATAGTGCCTCTGTATAAGTCTTTGGTGCGGCCTCATTTGGAGTATTGTGTGCAATTCTGGAGACCGCACCTTCATAAGGATATAAAAAGGCTGGAGTCAGTACAGAGGGTGGCTACTAAAAATGGTTAGTGGTCTTTATTATAAAGTATACGGGGACAGACTTAAGGAACTTAATATGTACACCTTAGAGGAAAGGCGGGATAGATGTGATATGACTGAAACGTTTAAATACCTCTGTGGCATAAATGCACAGGAGGAGAGCCTCTTTCAATTGAAAGCAAGCTCTGCTACAAGGGGACATGGGATGAGGGTGAAAGGGGGGGGTAGATTCAGGAGTGATATGCGGAAATATTTCTTTACGGAAAGAGTGGTGAATCCGTGGCATAGTCTCCCAATGGAGGTGGTAGAGATGAGGACAGCATCTAAATTCAAAGAAACATAGGAGAAACACTAGATCTCTAAAGGAAAAAAAGGGGGCTGGTTGTAGTGGTTGATATGAAAGGATAGACTAGACTTAGGCCATGTGTTCTTTTTCTGTCATCCATGTTTCTATGTTTAATATGTATATGAGAGATTTGCATACAGTGGAGATAGTGCTTGCAAATCTCTTATTCATATTCATTCTAGATATCTGAAAAACCTGACTGGTTGTGGGGTTGCTTGGAAATATTTGGGAAGCCTTGCACTAGATAAATAGCAAAGTAAGTAATAACATACCTGAAGCAATATAAAAGGTCTTTGCTTTATTTGAGTTGGGGGAGGAGGAGGCAGAGTTTTGAAGAAGTTCTCAACTGCAACACTTGGTCACCATTTTATTGGATTTTTCTTTTTCCTTTGGCAGGACCCATCTAAAAGCACAGAGGCAATGAAGAAATTAATGAAAACCACTGAAATTCAAAGTAATCTGTATATATAAAGTTACCAGCTGGATTAGAAATATTGGCAGCTTTCAATATATTATAGCTGCTCTCTGCACTTTTTTGTAGTTATGCTTGAAACTGAAGTTCTTTTTTAATTGGGGGAGAGGGAAGGGTGGTCTTCTAAAATAGGAAGGTTTTTTTAGTTTTTCTTTATGGTAGTAGTCTTTTGTGGCTTTGAACCTCTTCTGCAAATTCTGGATTTTGACACCTGGGGGCAGCAGTGTTTTACTTTAACAAAGGTGAACTGCAGGAAAAAAACACAAAACAATAGTAACTGTTTACTCAGGATAAAATATTTTTTTTGTTCCAGTTTTAGAAAACAATAAAATAAATATTTTTCCAACTCCTTTTCGTCTTTGATTTTTGTATAATCTGTGTGTTTTGCTATTTTTAAATTTATAAATGAACAAGAATTCAAAGAGGAAACGCTGAAGAAGAAACATCAAACTTTTTTTGCTTTTATTTGAACATGTTTTATGTTTTATGTAGTCCCTGACAGCTGTTCTCAAGATATGACAGTTACCACATTTGTACCATGATTGTAGTCCTTGTACAATCAATAGAAAACATTTGCTCTCATGTAAGATTGCTATTTCCCCATCCAGGTTATCAAATCGCTGTGGGCTCTGTCTGTGTCATTATCCCAGCCAAATCAGGGCTAGGAGTACAGCTGTGGGTGGTGGGGTCCCCTTCCATAGTTGTGCTAATAACAGCCAATAAATGATTTGAGCAGCAGAGCGGTTGGGTGAAAAGGCTGAAAGACCAGTCAGTGCCTGTTGTGGTTGCTCACACACACTCAGTCTTGGTTTAAAATTTGAGTGGCTTGTGTGGACTCAGAACCAGCAACTGGGAAACAAAGTTGGGAATAGAAGATGCTGGAGCACGAGCTCTCCAGGACCAGCAACAAGAGACCTGAGAGGATGAAGAAAGAGCTAGGAAATCTCACCCTGAAAGAGGCCTTGAGGGCCTGGGAAACATTAAAAGTGGGCATAGCCAAAACATTTTCTGCAGGCCAGCAATAAACAGAGAAGATAGGGAATTTTCTGCCTCCCCCTTCAACTGCTTCAGAGGATATGAGGAACTGAGAAAAATGTCATAGAAAATTGCAAGAAGGAAGGTATCCTGACTCCTGGAGGAGGGCAAGGCTTATACTGCAGTGAAGGGCATGGTAGGATAAGGCTACTTGCTACATGTGGAGTGAGAGAAGTAAAAATCTCCATGATGGGGTGTGTGTGTGTGGGGGGGGGGGGGGGTTGTCTGTGGGGAAACTAGGGACAGCAGACTGCAAATGTACATAAAGACAGCACTGACCTGAAAAAATAACCCTCACTGATTCTTACCTTCCCAGTTAGCCTGACCATGCTGCTAAGGATAGAACCCATCTGTAAGCCACCTGTAAGATTTCTCTGTATCCAAAAATAGTCACTTTTTGTCTTCCTCCTTTTTATGCCACTATATTGGGTAAAAGAGCATGCAGTTTTCTACAGGCTTTTCTTATGCCTAACCACATTCTGTGTGATAATCTAATTTGCCAGCAGTGCTAGCATGGCCAGTGCTCCAATAATTTATTGTTAAGTAATGTACTGTGGAGATGTCACACGTGCTTACTTATTTAATCAGCATGGCGATTAGTCCACACCATGCGTCTGGCGTCCATTTTAGTTTACTTACACTCTGTAGAAGGTTTCTTGGATGAAGTTTTGAATTTTTACAACTAGGAAAAGATTGTATATTTTACATGTAACTTTCAATCAAGATGGGTAGGAAGTGTGATATTAATGACTTTGTAAAGGGACAAGTTGTCACACTCCATGCTGAAGGATATTCGCAGTGTGCTATTGCAAAACATTTGCATATATCAAAGTGTGCAGTTCAGAATGTTCTGAAATCAGGTACACGTCATTCGAAATGTGGGCGTAGACTGATAACTACTGGATGAGATGACCGATTCCTCCAAAGCATTATTACATCTAGTCCACATACTTCATCTCGACATGTGGCTCAGTTAGCTAATGATCGAGGAATAAAGATAAGTGCCAGATCTGTCCGTCCGATGATGGCTTGTGGATAAATTCAAACTCATGGCCAGAAGACCTGCCAAGAAGCCTATGATGACCAAGAAACAAATTGCTGCCCGCATACAGTTTTGTAGCAAGATGAAAGGACAAATCTGCTGAATGGTGGGAGAGGGTAATGTTCACAAGATTAAAGTACATTTCAACAAGTTACGTGGGAGTGGTTACAAACTATGTCCATCGACCAGCAGGCGAGATACTAAATCCGAAGTACACAATCAAGACTATTAAACACTCACCATAGGTCATGGGGTGGGTATCTCAGGGAATGGACGATGTGGCCTGCACATTTTTGAGAAAGGTGAAAGAGTAAATGCTGCAAAATACATATCCGTGCTGAATAGTAAAGTGGAGTCATAACTCCACATAAATCTGCTGGAACTTGGAGCCATCCACAATGCTCTGAAGGTGTTTCAGGACCATCTTCGCTTCTGGACACTTCTAGTCCAGATGGACAATCAAGTAGCCATGTTCTATTTGAACAAGTAGGGCAGAACAGGCTCTTGGACTCTTTGCACCGAAGCCCTGCATCTGTGGTCTTTTGCAATACAGCATCACATTCACCTACTTGCGGTGTATCTTCCAGGCAAACAGAATGTCTAGGCGGACAAACTCAGTCGAGTCCTGCTACCCCACAAGTAGTCTCTCCATGCGGACAAAGTTGCCACATTTTTCAGATCTGGGGACGAGTCTTCAGAATGCCAAGCTTCCCCGTTTCTGCTCCAGGACGCCTGCACAGAAGAACCAGCAGGTAGATGCCTTTCACTTTTACTGGGGGGTCAAGGGCTTCCTATATGCCTTCCCTCCCATTCCCCTAATTCCCAAAACTCTTTTCAAACTCCTTAGAGACAGGGGCTACATGATTCTTATAGCCCCGCATTGGCCACGGACAACCGTGGTATCTTCTCCTTCTTCGTCTGTCTCAGGCTCAGCCAGCAGATTTGGGGTCTGCTCCAGATCTCCTCTCACAGGAGGGACGGGGACACTACTGCATCCCAATCCGCAGTCCCTACATCTTACAGCATGGCTGCTTTAGGCATAGCCTTCCAGGACATCGACCTCTCTCAACAGGTAAAAGATATCCTCTTAGCTTCTAGGAAGCCTTCCACCAGACGCTCCTATGCCTTCGAATGGCGTAGATTCTCTCTCTGGTGTTCTGAAAGGTATCTTAACCCCTTCTCAGCTCCGGTGGCTGCATTACTTGAATATCTTCTCCATCTGTCGTCTTCTGGACTCGAAACCAATTCAGTAAGAGTGCACCTAAGTGCAATTGCGGACTCTCACATACTCCTGGATGGTCAGCCCATCTCTTCTCAGCCGCTTGTAGCACGCTTCATGAGGGGTCTTCTATTGACTAAACCTCCCATTAAGCCACCTCCAGTGGCATGGGATCCTTAATGTTGTTTTAGGACAGTTTCTCAAGCTTCCCTTTGAACCTCTAGCCACCACTTCTCTGAGGTTTCTCAGCTGGAAGGCCACTTTCCTTATTGCCCTCACTTCAGCAATACACATTAATGAGCTCCAGGCTTTGGTGGCTGACCCGCCTTATACATGATTCCATCATAAGGTAGTCCTTAGGACTCATCCCCACTTTATGCCAAAGGTGGTCTCGCCCTTCCATTTAAACCAGTCGGTTTACCTTCCTGTATTTTTCCCTAGACCTCGTTCCTCTAGGGCAGAAGCAACCCTTCACACTCTAGATTGCAAACATGCTTTGGCTTTTTGTCTCCAGAGCACTCGAGAGCGCAGAAAAGCTTCCCAACTTTTCATCGCCTTTGACTCGAGTCACCTGGGATTGCCAGTATCCAAGCGAACTCTATCCAGATGGATAACAGATTGCATCTACTTTGCTTACGAAAGTGCAGGTCTCTCTCTTGAGGGTCATGTCACTGCACATAATGTTCGGGCCATGGCTGCCTCTATGGCAAATCTACGCTCTCTAGCAATTGATGAGATATGCAAAGCAGCAACCTGGTCTTCTGTTGCCACCTTTGCTGCTCGCTATTGCCTGGACAGAGACTCGCACTGGGATGCTTTGTTTGGCCAAGCTGTTTTCCAGCAATCTCTTTCAGACTTAGATCAACTCCTACCCTCAATCCCAGGTTACGGTACCTGACATCCTTGGAGGATATATGACCTACTTATTTATGCCTGTGATCCACAACTCACTCTGAGGTCATCTCTCTGGCATCTTCAAGCTAGGGAGTCCCATATGTGAAGACTACATTCCTGCTTATTCCTGGAGATAGCATAGTTACTCATCTGTAACAGGTGATTTTTGGGAATAGCAGGAATTTAGTCTTCACAACCCACCCTCTTTCCCTAGGAGTTGTACTTTTTCCTCTTCTCTCCTTTTATCTCAGCTACAAACTCAACCGAGGAGGGAGAGCTGGAAAGGTGGGAAGGCAGCTACGCAAGCGCAGTGGGGTGCTCCCAAAAACTTTCCTATTGTATGCTGGGGAGCGTTCCTGCGCTGGCTCCATCTGTACCGACGTTACCCATATTTGAAGACTAAATTCCTGCTGTTTCCAAAGATTACCTGTTACAGGTGAGTAACTATGCTTGATGGACCCTTGGTCTGATCCAGTATGGCATATTTTATATTATGTTCTTATCACCATTGACCAGTTACCCTGGGTGCTGCCCACATAATACCCCAAAGCTAACTGGTTAGCATTGGGGCGTGTAGCAGCAGCAGCAGCAGCATCTGTGTTAGTGCTACCGAATATTCTGCTTAGTAAACCATGTAAATGCCCTTTTCGTATCAGGCCCTTAATGTTAAGACGTGGGTACTAAACATATAAGGGGCATGTTTACTAAAGCGCAGTAGCCAGGAACATGGAGTTTCATGTGTAAATAATGCACATCCCGGACTCATGGTAGCCGGGTGCATGCCAGAATAATGCATCTGCGCTAAAACTCCTGCATTAGTATGTGAATAGGTGGAATTTAGTCAGAATTGGGGCAGAGAGTGCCCTTGAAGAGCCCCATGCTGCTAGCTTGGTGGCACTAGTGGCACGTTTGACTATGACAGATGGCACTAGCGTGGGCCTAGAAAACACCAGCCTCTGACTAGGTGCCAGTTGCACTCACTGTGCCAGCATGATCTAAACGTGCAGTATAGGCGTAATTCCCATACAGTGAACAGGCCAGAGCCATCTCACTCACATATCATCCAAGACAACCAAGGCCTGCACAATCCATAGGCAAACCAGATGGTCACCTAAGGCAGTGCATCTAAGGGGGCAGCAGTGTGTGCAGCAGCCAGAATAACAAAACAATAGTCTGATAGCTACATAAACTGGAGCCATCAGCATACAATATGATTGTTTCGGTGGGAGAATAGGCACACATACATAAAAGGTATGCTCAAGTATGTATATATATATATACCAAATAGTTGGGAGGGCTACTGTTCCATTAAACTGGGGAGAGGGCATAAAGATGGAGCTTCATCTAGGGCACTCTGTCCTTGTATCTGCCCTGCATACAGAAGAGGCAGGGCATCACTCATGCCCCCTTGCAATCATCTGCAACAGGGCAGATGATTGCTGAAGCCTGGATAGCAAGCAACTGGGGGAGAGCATGTTCAGGACAGTCACACATAGGTGGACAGCCAGTGATGAAGAGTTGGGAGAATAGGGTATGTGCTCAGTGAAATAACCGGAGCTGGGTTCCATAGTCAGGATTGGGGATGGATGAACACTGTTGGTGGTAGGGCATGCAAATTAGGTATTGAAACTGCAGACAAGTGGTAGGACCGCCACATTATGGTGCTGTTCAACTACCATCTCCCCTGTACGAGGGGGCCACAAATCTGTGCACCTGGGGGGGGGGGCTATGCCAGTGTCATGGGCTCTATGGGGGGGGGGGCTCATGGCCCCTCACCCTGACCCTAGAAGGACATGTTTGTGGCTCAGTGCGCGTGCTTAAATTAACCACTGAAGGAGGATGAGCTCACCCTCCACCCTTTCCAATCTGGTATGTTGCTTAAAGGATGAGGTGTTCTTCACACCTGGGGAACATGTGCAGGCTTCCTAGGACTTTGGCACTCTCAGTTTCTTGAAGGCAGGCATCCTCATTTTGGAGACTGATTAAAGGTGTTCTTCATTGTGGTAGGCAGTGTGTTCTGCGGTGTGATCCCAGAGTGCTCCCCATCTTAGTACCATGGCTGGCTTCTGCGGATAGCCTCCCACCCCCTGGCAGTTGTTTGACCATAGGAGAGGATGTGGAAGGATTTTATTGAAGAGATGCCTTTGAGTTCCTTTGAGGTTACTAACGTTTCTGGACACTCTTTGGGCTTAATTATTTTGAGTTCTGTGTATCCTACTTCTAAATATACACTGTCTTTTTATGATGCCCCTTGCTTCGATCACAGGATTATTACCAATTATACAGTTAAAAAAAACGTTATGATGTAACATTTAAATGCTAAGTGGTTACCATAGTTACAAGGTTTAGCCACAACAGATGGATATTCAGTTGTAAATGGACTGGGAAGGAAATAAAAAGTTGAAAGGTAAAGGAAAGAAAAAGCGTGACAGGACTGGAGAGTGAAAAAGTAAAGTACTGTTTGAGTGGATAGGCAGAAAAGAAAGAAATGAAGGAAATATAAGGGGAAGATCAAGGTCAGCCAGATGCAAAAGAGGAATTGATGATACCCAGATAAAGAGTAGAAAAAGTATTTTAGTTTGAACTTATTAATTGGAATATGTCAATTTTGGGAAATGTGCATTTGCGATATCTTCATATTTGCACAGTTCAAGAACAAATGTATTTCTGATATTATTGGCTATTTTATAGTTCCCCACACAGGGTTGTGGATGGGTGAATTAAAACTATTGTAAATAAATAAGTTCTATTTCTTAAGTGTTGCACTGCAAGCAGAGCCTAAGGTGTTACGGTTTGCAGTTAAATTTTTGTCTGCCTATTTCTATTCTATATTTGGTGATGGTTTATGTTTTGTGTGTGTGACCCAGCTATGGTATTCTGTTAGTGTCTAGTTTCTTTGTAGAGCTCTGTAGCGGTGCCACTTGTTCTGTTTTTTCCAGTAGTAAGTGTATTACTGTTATGCAGTTATGATGAAAGTGTGGTTATGATGTGACGGGTTTGCTATAGGCTCTGAGTTTTTTGCAGGTTTTTGTAATACTTCATAATGTAACTGGCATTTGGCTTTGGAGGAAAGTTGTACAGAAATATGGTAGCCTCTGTCTACCAGATGCACATGTAAACGGTGTTCGGATACTCATGAAGTTATCATTGGGACAAAAAAGAACCCTTTGAAGTGGTCCACTAGAATCCATGGGTGGGGGGTAGAGGAAGGGGGTGAATGGTCATTTCAATAACCATTTGCACAGGGCAGCAAAAAAGGAGGCACCGGCCCTGCATAGAAGTGAAAATCCCATGTTAAAGTATTCAATTCCAGCATATGCATCCATTTTTGCTCATAGAACAAATTAGCCAATTAGCTTGGATTGGCTATAAATATTTTGTAAGCCGTTACATGTTAGAAGGAATGCTTGCAGGGAGTGGAGTACTGACAAGACGCTACACATCTGCAAAGTTGGAAACTGTTTAGTAACAAATTATATCCGTGGAGCACAAGCTACCTGGAAACCACAAACATCACTTTCTGTAAATGTTTTAACTACTAAGCTGGCAGGGATGCCAAACTTCAGTTCCATGTATGTAATTTTGATGGGACGTCCTGGGCATGCCTGGACCAGAGACAAAGAAGTGCATCATTTGTTAATTTGTTGTCTGCTATGTGGTACATCAGTGATTTTTGTTACAGTGCTCTTTAGATTGACTGGTATGAATGTGCATGAGATATAGTTCCCTAGTATAGTGAATAAAACAACCAGAATGATATGTGTTTAGCAGGACCCCCAGGAATGTTCACTCTATATTTAAAAATTAGGAAAATTTTAGAGTCTCTTTTCCTAAGCACAAATGGGAGTAATCTGTTGAGTTCTCCAGGAACAAGTAGGAAGTCAGTCCTCACTTATGGGTGACGTCGGCACTGACGGAGCCCGCGTGGAGCAATTCCCAAGCTTTCAAAGAAATCCTTTGGGATTGATGCCACGCATGTGTGGTCTTCTTCCCACCCAAAGGTGCCATCTTGCTCTGTCTCCCTTTTTCCGTGGAGCCCTTCGGACTTACGTCCTCGTCCCTTGGAAAAAGTGTTTTGTTTTTCGGCCCCAGGCCTATTACGTTTTTGGTTGCATCGGTCCTGTACCCATCCTTCCCCTGCTCTATCCTTTTTTGAGCAATTAGGGGACGTTTTTCCTAGCATTTTTGCTGTGCGTGGGCTTCACGCCTTTTTTCTCCCAACCGCTGGCTGCGTGGCTCCTCGATCTCGCGGGGGCCATTTTTGCCCCTATGGCCACCGGATTCAAAAAATGCGATAGATGCTCCAAGAACATGTTGCTTACGGACACCCATGACTGATGTCTGCGGTGTCTCGGGGCCGACCATGATCCAGGGCTGTTTGCTCTGTAAGAAAATGTCATCTAAAGTCCTGCTCAGTCATAAGCAGACATCTGGAGACATTTTCTGGAAGTCCGCCTCGAAATCCCCTGTGGCGCCCTTGGTCGTCTCTCCTCTGGTGGGGGCCCCACGCTCACGGCGGCACTCCGACCAGGGGTCCCCTGAAGTGGAGTGGCGTAAGAAGAAGAAGGCTTCAAAGTTGCTGTTGGGGGCTCCCGACAAGCGCGAGCGCTCCCGTGGTTGGTTGCTTAGCCTCCCTCAGCGTTCCCGAGAGTCAGACGAGGAGTGGCCCGACAAGGTACCTCGTACAGATACGGAGGCCTCTGGCGATAGTGCCCGGCCTCCTGAGGGTCGTCCCAGCTAGGACCCACTCTCCTTCCTCGATGTCCGACCCAGTGACCACTGTGTCGGCATCACAGGGCCCCATGCCTGCGTGTGAGTCCTGCATGCTGGCTCTAGAACGCAGTGTTTGTGTTCATCGCTTCCCAGCAGGCGCTCACATCCAGCTTTGCTGGCTCACGCCTAAAGACCAAGGTTCCCTCACATGGGACACTGAAATCTGTCCAGGAAACCCCCGAGAGCCGTGGGCCTCGTGAGGGTCCTTGGTGGTGTTCTCTTTCGCTTTCCCTTTCTTAGGGGCGAGATCCTCCAGGGCCTTCGGCTCCAAGCGAGCCTCGGCTTCAGGACAGAGCGACCAGCCTGGATTGGATTCCTCTGACTTCTTGGGCTGGGAGTCTGATGGGGATACCTCCCCAGAAACCCATGCCCATTGGGACCTTCCGTTGGACCCGTCCTCACCTGCATTTCAGCGGCGCTCGCCACCCGAAGACACCTCCTTTCTTGTGTTTGTGCGGGATATGGCATGGGCTCTCAATCTGGCTACCCAGCCTGAGGAGGACCCTCGAGCTGAAGAGTTCGACATTCTTCAGTATGAGTCCCTGCCTCGGGTATCTCTTACTGTTCCGGTTCCTTCCATCCTGTCCAGGCGGCTGCTCCGCATGTGGGAGGCACCTGCCTTGGTTCCCATTGTGAGTAAGCACCTCGACACCATGTACAAGGTCCAGCATGGCCCTGGGTTTAAGAAAACCCAGCTTCCCCACACATCCATGGAGGTGGAATCAGCCATGAGGAAACAAGAGTCTGAAGCCACATTCTTCAGTTCCTCCAGGCAGGGAGTCCAGAGCCCTTGACGCTCTGGGTCACAAAACCTACCAGCGGTCCATGCTCTCCTGCCCTATTCAGGCATACCAGCTCTATATGGGTATGTTCTTACGAGACCTGGCCAAGGAACGTGGAGGTTTCTCCCCAGGCCTCGAGGGCGAACCCCTCGATAGGTTCCGGACCCTGTTAAAGTCCATCGCAGAGTGTTCAAAATATCTCTCTCATGCCACCTAAGACGGCTTCGAGTTCTCGGCTTGAGTGGCGGCCGCTGGCATCGGGGCCCATCGCCAGGCATGGCTCCAATCCTCTGGTTTGGAGCAGTGGGTACAGGAAAAGCTCCTGGACATACCCTGCCTCGGTGAGCAACACTTTGGCAAACCGATGGAGGACAAAGCCGTTGAGATAGAGATGGAATTCGTCACCCGAACCTGTCTCTCGTGCAAGACCTCCACCCTCCATCGAAAGAAACAGCAAACCAAAAAGCGTTTCTTTCCACAGAAGGGTCTACCCTATTGGGACTACCTACCATATCCGCCCACTCCCACGCAGACCACCGCAGCACAAGGGAAATCCAGGTTCCAAGGCCACCGCAAGATGAAAAGCCCAAGGCCCAAACCCCGGCGCTGCCCTAACCCACGCAAGGATTTAGATGCCAGCTGCATAGCCTTTCACCCCCCCCCCCGGCAACACAGCAGCTGGTGCGGGGATACCTGTCCTCTTTTGCCCCTCAGTGGTCTTCCATCAGCTCGGACACCTAGGTCCTCCAAGTGATCAGGGACGGCTACCGTCTCCGCCTGGACAGGTTCCTTCTCCCCGGCGGAGCCTTCTCGACTCCCTGCGCTTCAGGTCTTCCTTCAGCGGGAGCTAATCAACCTCCTCGCCCAAAGGGTGATTGAGAGGGTGCCGGTGCACCTCCGAGGTCAGGGCTTCTATTCCTGGTACTTCCTCGTCCCAAAAAAGACGGGGGAGTCTGCAGCTCATCCTCGACCTCAGAAAGCTGAATAAGTTCTTAGTGCGGGAGAAGTTCAAGATATTATCTCTTGGCGTTCTGCTGTCCTTCCTCTGGCAGGGCGACTGGCTATGCTCCTTGGATCTAAAAGACGCTTATGCACACATTTTGATACACCCCCAGCACAGGCAGTACCTGCGCTTTAGGGTACAAGGGGAGCACTTCCAATACAGGTTGCTCCCCTTCGGACTCGCGTCCACCCCGCGGGTCTTCACGAAGTGCCTCTCTGCAGTCGCTGCCTCCCTCAGGTGACAGGGCGTACCGGTCTTCCCTTTTCTCAATAACTGGCTCATCACGGGATCCCCGGTCAAGGAAACCCGCCTGGCGACATCGCGAATGATTCTCCTGCTGGAGCGCCTGGGCTTCCTGGTCAACTACTCCAAGTCCCACCTCGAGCTGGTGCAGGCCTTAGAATTCATCAACGCACGCCTCAACATTCAGCGGGCAACTGATTTTCTTCCAGCAGATCGTGCCGACCACCTCCAAGCCCTGGCGACCCAGATCCAGGGCACCCCTTGCGTCACAGACCGGACTATGCTGCGCCTCCTGGGTCACATGGACTCCACCGTTCATGTGGTTCCCCACACCTGCCTGCACATGCGAATGGCCCAATGGTGCCTCAGTGCTCAGTGGAGCTCGGCCGTAGGCCCCTCAGGGACCCTATCTGGGTCTCCCACAGTCTTCTCCTGTCCCTGAACTGGTAGCAGAACCCCCACAACCTCCTTCAGGGACTGCCCTTCCAGGCTCCACAGCACCAGCTAGTGCTGACAATGGATGCCTCCCTGCTGGGCTGGGGAGCCCACTGCAGTGCATTGTGCACGCAGGGTCAATGGTCTCCTGAGGAGTCTCAATAGCAAATAAACTTGCTCGATCTCCGGGCGGTTCAGTGGGCCCTGAGGGCCTTCGAAGATCATCTCAAGGGGAAGTCGGTGCTTGTGCAGACCAGCAACCGAGTGGCGATGTTCTACATCAACAAGGAGGGGGGCACAGGCTCACGCTCTTTCTGCTGGGAGGCGGTCCTCCTCTGCTCCTTTACCTTCCATCGGAGGCTTTCCTACAGGAGCTCTCCAGATCAACCAACAGTAAGGATTTAAGGGTTTGTTTTATTATATTAAATTGTTAGCTCTCTGACTGGGAGCTCTTAAAAGGGTTTTTTGTACATTTTTAAAGCAAAGTTACTTTCTTTTTGGTGCTTTAGTAGGACTTTCCTTGAGCACAGTAGGTGGTTGAACTCCAGTAACCTCCTCAGCTTTGGGAACTGCTAACACCTAATCAGGTGTTAGTTCCCTCCCTACCCACCCCGACTCCCACCCACCCCTAGCGAGTAGTCTTGCTTTATAGGGCACCTCCCCATTTGACAAAGCACAGAGAATTGGACCAGCACATTTTGAAAATAATTAAGGAGATTTAACTGCTTTTTATTTATTTAACATCTCTTATATACCGCGCTCTTTATCATCAGTGCGGTTTACATTGAAACAATATCAAACTAGGTCAGTCAATTCTGGCCGTCGTTTACAAATAACAGGGCATTAGTGTGGAGGTAAAAAACTGGGGAAACTATATACATTTTAGAAATTTACAAGTTGGTACTCCCTGCGGGTTCTATGAGATCAGATAGGGGAGGTCTGAGGATGTGAGGGTGAGGAGGGGTGGTAGGGGGGGATGTTTAGATGAGTAAAATGTGTGATAAAAAGGTGATGTTTGAGGGCCTTTCTGAACTGTCTAAGGTCCCTGATTGCTCTAATGTTGGGAGGAAGTTTATTCCAACACCTGGGAGCGTAGTTCGCAAACGCCCTATTGATGGGTGACTGGTTAATCTTTATGTATTCGCTTGGTATACATAGCATGTCTGCAGCAAGAGATCTCCTAGATCTATTGTTTGCGGTGTGTGTGATAAGATCAGAAATTGATGCCGGTGATATCTTGTTAAACACCTTGAAAGTAATGAGGAGGGTGTTGTATAAGATTCTACAGCTTATTGGGAGCCAATGAAGATCTTTTAGAATGGGGGAGATGTGGTCATTCCTTGAAGCTCCACAAAGGACACGGGCTGCTGCATTCATGGCTAATTGTAGAGGGTTGATGGTAGTCTTCGGGAGGCCATGAAGTATTAAATTAGCATAATCGAAGTGCGGTGTAACTAGCGCTTGGAAGATGGTGCAGAAGTTGTCGGGCTCCATCATAGGTCTCAAGTGCTGCAGGGTTTTGATTTTAAAGTAGATAGTCTTTACGGTGCGTTTTATGTGTTCCTTGAAGTCCAACTGTTGATCCAGTATCACTCCGAGGTAGCGTATATTGGATTTGACTGGGAGTTCTGCATCTCTAACTTTTTCTCTGAAAGGACAGCTGGGAAACCGGCTGGTACTTGGTAGATCTCTCTCTTTTGCTTTAACAGATACCTAAGCTCCACGAACAGAACAATGGCTGGGAAAAATCGTATCGCTAAAGCTGTTGCCCCCGTTACAGCTTCTACCTCGGTCCACACAGAGGTCCTAATGCCAGTTGAAGAACCGATTCCATGTGCAGGGTGCCTGCATGCTGAAGCTCTGAGGAAACAAGTGGAGGAACTCAGAGAGAAGGTGGCGAGGCTGAGGAGCATTCAAGACAGTGAGAAGTACATTGATGAGATGCTTCTTGCAGCAACCAAGCTCTCCAGCAGAGGAGAAGATGGGTGCCAACAGAATGTCGATGGTTGGACACAAGTCACCAGGGCCTGCAAAATCACCAATCCAACTTCTCCAGCCCTTGAATTAAAGAACCATTATGCAGCCCTGGAAGTGGAGGAGGTGAAAGCATCCCTGGAAAGGGAAGAACCAGAGCTCAAGTACCCCAAAGTTGCAGAATCAGTGACCACAAGGAAACGAAGGGTAGTGGTGGTTGGAGACTTTCTTCTGAGGAGTACTGAGGCATCCATCTGCCGACCAGACTTGATGTCCAGAGAGGTATGCTGTCTGCCTGGTGCCAAAATTCAAGATGTTACGGAGAGTTTGCCGAGACTCATCAAGCCCACTGACTATTGCCCAATGTTGCTAATCCATGTTGGAACAAATGATACTGCCAGATATACCTCGGAACGTATCAAAAGTGACTTCATGGCTCTGGGACAGAGGGTGAAGCAGTTAGGTGCACAGGTGGTGTTCTCTTCAATCCTCCCTGTTGAGGGTAAAGGCCAAGGCAGAGAGGCTCACATCCTGGAGATGAATGCATGGCTGCGTGGATGGTGTCATCGAGAGCGTTTTGGTTTCCTAGACCATGGGTTGCTGTTCCAAGGGTTGCAGAGCAGAGATGGCATCCATCTGTCCAAGAAACGCGTCTTCAGTAGTAGACTGACTAATCTACTGAAGAGGGCTTTAAACTAGATTCGTTGGGGATGGGTGAAGAAAGCCCCTAGGTAAGTGAAAGCCTCCAGGTAGGTGATACATTAAATAACTTTATGGAAATGGGTAACAGGGGTAACATATGGAAAGCAGTGTGTATAAATGCCTGTAGCATGGGAAATAAGATCCCTGATGTTGAAGCTTTGGTGGGAGTGGCCAACTTGGATTTAGTGGCAGTTACAGGAACATGGTTCACAGAAAACCATGATTGGGATGTAACTATACCTGGCTATACTTTATTCAGAAAGGACAGGGTAGGAAGTAGGGGAGGAGGAGTGGCACTATATGTAAAAACTACTATTAAAGCTTTGGAATTACAGAGCTTAAAAGGGAGAGGGGAGGCATTGTGGGTTAAACTAGAAAGAGGGAAAGAGAAAGCTATTTACATTGGTGTGATATACAGACCTCCCTCACAAGAGGAAGAGGTGGACAGAGAGTTAATTGAAGACATGCGCAGCATTGCTAGGAAAGGGGACGTGCTACTGATAGGAGATTTCAATATGCCAGATGTTGATTGGCACATTCCTGCTGCAGTATCATCTAGAAGTAAGGAGATCCTGGATTCTCTACAGGGAGAACTATTCAGGCAATTGTTAGCAGACCCCACACGTGAAGGGGCCATACTGGACTTGGTGCTTACCAATGGTGAAAGTGTTTCTGATGTTGTAGTGTGAGATCATTTTGCATCCAGTGATCACCAGATGGTGTGGTTCAGTATTAGGACTAGGGCTGTTAGAATCCATTCAAAGGCGAGGATCTTAGACTTTATGAAGACTAACTTTGCGAAGATGGGCCAATACCTCAGGGAGTCGTTAGTTGGATGGGAACACCTGAGGGATGTAGAAAAACAGTGGGAAAAACTGAAAGGGGATATTTTAAGGGCAACCAACCTTTTCGTTAAAATGGTAAATAAAGATAAAAGGAAAAGGAGACCGCTATGGTTTTCAAAAGAAGTAGCTGAAAAAGTGAAGAAAAAGAGGGAGGCCTTCATGAAATACAAGAGATCACAGAGAGAGGAAGACAGGCATCTGTATTTGGAAAAACTTAGAGAAGCTAGCAAAGTAGTCAAGAAGGCAAAGATTCAAAAGGAGGAGGAAATAGCCAATGCAATAAAATGGGGGGATAAGACATTTTTCAGATATATTAGTGAGAAAAGGATGGGCAAGAGTGGTATTGTCAGACTCAAGGGTGCAGGGGAGGAATATGTAGAAGCTGATAAGGATAAAGCGGAATTGCTTAACAAATATTTTTGTTCTGTGTTCACAGATGAAGAACCAGGAGCAGGACCTCAGAAAACATCCACAAATAGGAACAGAAGCAAAGGACATCTTGAACAATTTTCAAAAGACTGTGTTTGTGAGAAACTATCTCAACTTAAAGTAGACAAAGCGATGGGACCGGATGGGATACACCCGAGAATACTGAGGGAACTTAGGGACGTTCTAGCAGCTTCACTGACTGACCTTTTCAATGCTTCGTTGGAGTCGGGAGTGGTGCCAAAGGACTGGAGAGAGGCTCATGTGGTGCTTTTACACAAAAGCGGAAGTAAGGATGTGGTTGAAAACTACAGGCCGGTTAGTTTAACTTCGGTGGTGAGTAAATTATTGTAAACGCCGCTGAAAGAGAAAATAGTGAGGTTTCTGGAGTCCAGTGGATTACAGGATTTGAGGCAGCATGGATTCACCAGAGGCAGGTCTTGTCAGACAAATCTGATTGATTTCTTTGACTGGGTGACCAGGGAGTTGGACCGAGGGAGAGCCCTAGATCTGGTGTATTTAGATTTCAGTAAAGCCTTTGACACTGTTCCTCATAGGCAACTTATAAACAAACTGAGCACCCTAGGGATGGACCCTGAAGTTACTGCTTGGGTTAGAAATTGGTTGGGTGGGAGGCAACAAAGAGTACAAGTAAATGGAGCTCACTCTGAGGAGAAGGATGTTATCAGTGGTGTGCCCCAGGGATCTGTCCTTGGTCCGATTCTTTTTAGCATCTTTGTTAGTGATATAGCGGAAGGGCTTTCAGGTAAGGTTTTCCTCTTTGCGGATGATACCAAAATCTGCAATAGAGTAGACACCCAGGAAGGGGTAGATAACATGAGGAGGGATCTAACTAAGCTTGAAGAATGGTCTAGAATTTGGCAGCTGGGATTTAATGTTAAAAAATGTAAGGTCATGCATTTGGGCTGCAGCAATCCAAGGGAGCAATATAGTATAGCGGGTGAAGTACTTTTGTCCACTAAAGAAGAGCGGGACCTAGGCGTGGTTGTGTCTGATGATCTTAAAGTAGCTAAACAGGTAGAAAAGGCGACGGCAAAAGCTAGAAGGATGCTTGGGTGCATACGGAGAGGAATGGCTAGCAGAAAAAAGGAGGTGATAATGCCTCTGTATAAGTCTTTGGTGCGACCTCATTTGGAGTATAGTGTGCAATTCTGGAGACCGCATCTTCAAAAGGATGTGAACAGGATGGAGTCGGTGCAGAGGGTGGCTACTAAAATGATTAGTGGTCTTCATTATAAAGCATATGAGGACAGACTGAAGGATCTTAATATGTACACCTTAGAGGAAAGGCGGGATAGAGGTGATATGATTGAGATGTTTAAATACCTCCGTGGCATAAATGTTCAGGGAGAGAGCCTCTTTCAATTGAAAGCAAGTTCTGCTATGAGGGGACATGGGATGAGGGTGAAGGGAGATAGATTCAGGAGTGATATGCGGAAATATTTCTTTACGGAAAGAGTAGTGGTTCCGTGGAATAGTCTCCCAGTGGAGGTGGTAGAGATGAGGACAGTAACTGAATTCAGAAAAGCATGGGACAAACACAGAGGATCTCTAAAGGTAAAAAGGGGACTGTTATAGTTGTTATGGAAGGACAGACTAGATAGGCCATGTGGTCTTTTTCTGTCGTTATATTTCTATGTTTCTATGACCCTCAGGGTGGTCTACATCCCGGGCCAGGAGAACGTCCTCATGGACAAACTCAGCAGAATCCTCCGACCTCACGAATGGCGATTGGACCCAGGAGTGGCCAGCTGGCTGTTCCATCGGTGGGGAATTCCAACCATGGACCTATTTGCCAGTCCGTCAAACACACAGCTTCCCCGCTTCTGCAGCCCAGTCCCACATCCGAGCAGGGAGGGCCCTGATGCGTTCCTTTTGAGCTGGACCTCCGGCCTCCTCTATGCATTCCCTCCTACTCCCTTCATTGCGAGGACCCTACACAAAGCCCAGCGGGAACGAGTGTCGGTGATACTCGTCGCTCCCACATAGCCTCGGCAACCATGGTTTCCACTCCTGCTTCAGCTTGTATCCGAGCCTCCGATTCCCCTGGGCTGTGCTCCAGGCCTGCTAACGCAGGAGGAGGGATGGGTGCTGCACCCGAACCTGGCCCTCGTCGTCCCTCACAGCCTGGCAGCTGAGCGGGTCTCCCTAGCTCTGCTAGACTTCCTGGAGGAGGTCGAAGAGGTCCTCCTTGCATCAAGGAAAGACTTGACGAGACGCGCTTACGCCTTCAAGTGGTGGCGCTTCTCGGTCTGGCGCTCAGAGCTCCAGATCGACCCTTTCTCTTGTCCCATTCGGTGGGGTCCTTCAGTAACTTCTCCACCTCTCGAAGAAGGGGCTGAAGTCAAAGTCTGTCAGCATGCCCCTGAGCGCCGTCTCGGCGAATCACCTTTCCGTAGAGGGCAAACCCCTCTTGGATCAGCCCTTGGCCTCTCGCTTTATGCGGGGCCTCTTGCTATCCAAGTTGCCCATCCAGCCTCCTCTGGCGCAGTGGGATCTTAATGTAGTGCTCATGCAGCTTACACATTCACCCTTCGAACCAATGGCGACGTGCTAACTTCGGCACCTGTCCTGGAAGGTGGTCTTCCTGGTGGCTTTGACTTTGGCCTGCTGAGTCAGTGAACTCCAGGCTCTTATGGCTGAGGCCCCTTACACCAGGTTCTATATGAACAGGGTGGTCCTTCATACCCACGCCAAGTTCCTGCTGAAGGTTGTCTTGGATTTTCATCTCAATCAGGAGATAGTCTTGCTGACCTTCTTTCCGAGACCCAATGCAGACCAGGCATCAGCAGTTTTGCATTCACTCGACTGCAAGAGGGCTTTTGCCCCTCTATCTGCAGCGCACCCAGCCTCATCGCAAGTCTGGCCGGCTTTTTGTGTCCTACGATTCCAATCACATGGGACAGACAGTCACAAAACTCACCCTCTCCATCTGGGTGATGGACTGCATTGCCTTTGCTCATGCGAAGGTGGGCATCCCACTGGATTGGTGGGTCACCGCACACGGCATCCGAGCCAAGGCGGCATCGGTGGCTTCCCTTCGCTCAGTGACTTTGACGGACATCTGCCGGGCTGCGACCTGGGCTTCAGCGAACACTCTTGCCTTGCACTACTGCCTGGAGAGGGAATCCTGCCAGGACAGTGCCTTCGGCCAGGCTGTACTCCGTAATCTGTTCGGGGTATAAGCAACTCCTGCCCTCCGACCTTTCTCGACGGCTACCGAGGGTTTCACCCCAGGGACCTGAGGACTCGGGCTCCTTCGGGTATTGACTTCTGCTCCCGACCTCGCGGAGGCGTTTTTGGTTACAGGTTCGGTAACCTGTAGCTGGGGAATCCCATAAGTGAGGAGTGACTTTTTGCTTGCTTCTGGAGAAAGCATAGTTACTCACCTTTAACAGGTGTTCTCCAGGGACAGCAGGAATCGGTCCTCACTACCCTCCCACCTCCCCTGATGAGTTGCTGGATTTTTATCTTTCCCTTGCCATCTGCTTGGTAGGGCTCGAGCTAAGGGACCTGACTGAGCAAGATGGCACCCTTGGGCGGGAAGAGGACCACGCATGCGTGGCAGCAATCCCTAAAGCTTTTTTTGAAAGCTGGGGAATTGCTTCGTGCGGGCTCCATCAGTACCGACGTCACCCTTAAGTGAGGTCTGATTCCTGCTGTCCCTGAAGAACACCTGTTACAGGTGAGTAACTATGCTATATCAAATCTCAGCAAGGCAACACTACAATTGAAGTATGGTAGGAACAAAGAAGAAAAATACATATTGGCTGCACATTGCCCAGGATAGAAAGGTGCCCACTTGTAGCTTATGCACTAGGGCTAATGAAGGTGGTTGCAATAGTGCAGTTTCTACAGATGTAACATCCCTGCCTCAGATAAAGGTTATTCACAAACCGATTAGGGCCAAATTTATAGAGTAATAAAATATCAATGGTATTTGTAGAAAATTACTCCAGACAAACAGACTTTCACAGTAGAAACTTGGAGGGTTTTTTAAATACAAATATCTTATATATGCACGGAATTCGTCTCAGACAATTCGGCTGGTAGTAGCTAGATTGAAAGGAACTTCATCAGCACAGCCTGATAGCATCAATGACTTGTTCCGGCTCTTTTTAAATTTATATACCCTCTCCCTCTGTGTGTATCAAACTTCCATTCTGATGTATTTGTAACATGAAACTAGCACTTAACTTCTGAAACTCGATGATCGTTCACCCGACGCCTCTTCAGCAACGTTGTAATATGCGTTTCACTCACTTTTAATGAGGTTCTTCAGGGGATAATGAGACAGTGCTTTCAGCTCAAAACGTTAACTGAAAATAGAAACAATCAATTAAAACTCACTATCTTAAGTTTAGAAACTGTCCAAAGTCTATCTAAAATTGATAAAAAGTGATCTAAATCTCACTCCAGTGACTGCTACATACCCAATAGTAACAGCTATTTAGCAACCGCTTCTTCAAGCAAACATCTTTGTCGGCAGCTCAGCTGGTCCTATCCTCTTAACAACTCGAGAAGCTCTGCGCATGTGGTGATTCCCATTCATGGGACTTATTTAAATACTCCTTCCTCAATACCAATTTATGCTCACGTCATTTAACAGCAATTGCTCCACTCAATCTCTAAATTTAATCCATTAGGGATCAACGTCTGCAGCTGGTGGATCCAGCGCTGTTCTCGGAACAGCAAGGTCTTCTCTATTGACTTTCCATACATTGGATGCAGAACTCGTTCAATACAGAAACACTGTAACTGTTCAAATCTATGCTGAAATTCTTGGCAATGAGTTACCAACGGTGCTTGGTGTACATTATGTTTTAATCGGCTTTTATGTTCTGACATGCGGATTCGGAAAACCCTACTGGTTTGACCGATGTAGTAAAGATTACAAGGGGCAAGCTATAACATAGATCACATTTTGTGAGCCACAATTCGTACGTTGCTTCAGCACATGTTTCTGCTGATGATATGTAAACTGTTGCAATTCTGTTGTTATGCTACAAATAGAACAATGTCCACATTTGTAATGCCCTGAAACCTCTTCTGTATCAGGCATTATAGGACGTAAAATTGTGGGACTCACTTTATCTTTTAAGTTACGGTTCCTGCGCCATACACATCGGATGGACTTCTTCGCTAAGCTAGGGACCGTGGTTAACACTTTGGCATGTGTTGCAATAATCTTCTTGATTTTAAAACTGTATGGAGTATAATGGGTGACTAGATTAATTGTATCTGGATCTAATCTGCTTCGTTTCAATTGAGTATCTAGCAAAGTAGACCTATCATTGAAAAGGGCTCTATGATATGCTCGAGATACTATGGCAGCCGGATACCCCCGTGCTTTGAAGTTTCGGGCTAGATCTTTAGCTTTATTTTTAAAATCCATAATCTCTGAACAGTTCCTGCGATATCTAAGGAACTGAGAGAAAGGCAGCCCTTCTTTTAATCGAAGCGGGGTGTGCACTTTGATAATGAAGTAGTGTATTCTTGGCTGTCGTCTTACGATACAGTGAGGTCTGCCAACCCTCCGCAGTCTTCTTTATCAACAGGTCTAAAAAAAACCATATCAGTATCATGAACCGTTATGAGTAAATTGAATGTGAGAATCCTGTGCATTCAGCCAATTGATGAATTGAAAAAGTTCCTTCCCGAGAACCTCGCCAGAGCAAAAACACGTCATCAATGAATCTTGACCAAAGTTTGATATGGGACTGAAAAAAAGGAGACTGCAATAACGTAATTTCATAATAGCCCATAAACAAATTAGCTATTGAGGGGGCGAATGTCGCCCCCATCGCCACTCCGGATGTCTGCTGGAATAAATCATTCTCAAACTGGAAATAGTTGCGACCGACAGTCAAGCGTGTTAAGGCTGACAGAAACTGAATCTGTGCCTCTGACAGGTCCCCTCGATCTTGTAACGCTCGCACTACTGTCAGTAGCGCTTGCCCTTGGGGGATGCTAGTATACAGCGATACTACGTCAAGAGTAACTAATATGATCAGAGGATCTGTAGCCCATTGTGGACAACCATTTAAAATTTGTAAAAAGTGAGAGGTGTCCCTAATAAAGATGGTATATCTTTTAAAAGTGGGCGGAGAAAAGAATCGAGGAACATCGAGAGAGGCTCTAGCAGGGATCCCTTAGTGGATACAATAGGCCGACCCGGTGGCTGGGTTAAATTCTTATGTATCTTAGGAACAATATAGAAAACGCGCTATAGTGGGATGATCCACATTAAGAAATCTGAATTCTTTATTGGATATTAGTTTATCTATTAAAGCTTTTTTGGTAATAGAAGAAATTTGTTGTTTTAGCTCCGAAGTGGGATCTTCCCTTAAAAGATGATAAGTTGAGTGGTCAGAAAGTTGACGTCTGGCCTCCTGGACATATTGTTCCCTGCTAAGAATGACCACTGCACCCCCCTTGTCTGCCCTCTTTATCACAATGTCTGTCCTCTTCGTGAGCTCATGTAGTGCCTGATTTTCTCCCCGGAGAAGATGTCCGCAAGAAGAAGAAGAAAACAGGGATGCCCACTCGTCAATCCGAGCGGAAAGGAAACAACAAGCGCTGACAACCAAGCCTGTTCAGGAGGATTTAGTGATTAATATTTCAGGTAAACATATTTCCTCAGACCAATTACAACTACTGAATCGGGGTCTGTCGTTTGTTCCAGAAACTAGATATGATTCGTTCCAATTTAGACTCGATTTTGAGAGTCTGATTAGAAAATTAAATCTAAAAATATTTTTTGCGAACAATAGTATTTCACATATGGAACCAACAGCAACTATTGTTAATGCTACAACTGAAAATCAAATTAGTCGAATACCCCTTCCATTTACATCTACATGGAATCCCCCAGGTCCGCTTCATCCAACATTAACTGTGTTTCGTGCACTAGTCTTGCAGGATGTAGAAGCTTTAGAAAAAACTCAGCGTCAGTCCTTTAATATTTTAACTCGGGGAGAAAATCAGGCACTACATGAGCTCACGAAGAGGACAGACATTGTGATAAAGAGGGCAGACAAGGGGGGTGCAGTGGTCATTCTTAGCAGGGAACAATATGTCCAGGAGGCCAGACGTCAACTTTCTGACCACTCAACTTATCATCTTTTAAGGGAAGATCCCACTTCGGAGCTTAAAACAACAAATTTCTTCTATTACCAAAAAAGCTTTAATAGATAAACTAATATCCAATAAAGAATTCAGATTTCTTAATGTGGGATCATCCCACTATAGCGCGTTTCTATATTTGTTCCTAAGATACATAAGAATTTAACCCAGCCACCGGGTCGGCCTATTGTATCCACTAAGGGATCCCTGCTAGAGCCTCTCTCGATGTTCCTCGATTCTTTTCTCCGCCCACTTTTAAAAGATATACCATCTTTTATTAGGGACACCTCTCACTTTTTACAAATTTTAAATGGTTGTCCACAATGGGCTACAGATCCTCTGATCATATTAGTTACTCTTGACGTAGTATCGCTGTATACTAGCATCCCCCAAGGGCAAGCGCTACTGACAGTAGTGCGAGCGTTACAAGATCGAGGGGACCTGTCAGAGGCACAGATTCAGTTTCTGTCAGCCTTAACACGCTTGACTGTCGGTCGCAACTATTTCCAGTTTGAGAATGATTTATTCCAGCAGACATCCGGAGTGGCGATGGGGGCGACATTCGCCCCCTCAATAGCTAATTTGTTTATGGGCTATTATGAAATTACGTTATTGCAGTCTCCTTTTTTTCAGTCCCATATCAAACTTTGGTCAAGATTCATTGATGACGTGTTTTTGCTCTGGCGAGGTTCTCGGGAAGAACTTTTTTCAATTCATCAATTGGCTGAATGCACAGGATTCTCACATTCAATTTACTCATAACGTTCATGATACTGATATGGTTTTTTTAGACCTGTTGATAAAGAAGACTGCGGAGGGTTGGCAGACCTCACTGTATCGTAAGACGACAGCCAAGAATACACTACTTCATTATCAAAGTGCACACCCGCTTCGATTAAAAGAAGGGCTGCCTTTCTCTCAGTTCCTTAGATATCGCAGGAACTGTTCAGAGATTATGGATTTTAAAAATAAAGCTAAAGATCTAGCCCGAAACTTCGAAGCACGGGGGTATCCGGCTGCCATAGTATCTCGAGCATATCATAGAGCCCTTTTCAATGATAGGTCTACTTTGCTAGATACTCAATTGAAACGAAAGCAGATTAGATCCAGATACAATTAATCTAGTCACCCATTATACTCCATACAGTTTTAAAATCAAGAAGATTATTGCAACACATGCCAAAGTGTTAACCACGGTCCCTAGCTTAGCGAAGAAGTCCATCCGATGTGTATGGCGCAGGAACCGTAACTTAAAAGATAAAGTGAAGTCCCACAATTTTACGTCCTATAATGCCTGATACAGAAGAGGTTTCAGGGCATTACAAATGTGGACATTGTTCTATTTGTAGCATAACAACAGAATTGCAACAGTTTACATATCATCAGCAGAAACATGTGCTGAAGCAACGTACGAATTGTGGCTCACAAAATGTGATCTATGTTATAGCTTGCCCTTGTAATCTTTACTACATCGGTCAAACCAGTAGGGTTTTCCGAATCCGCATGTCAGAACATAAAAGCCGATTAAAACATAATGTACACCAAGCACCGTTGGTAACTCATTGCCAAGAATTTCAGCATAGATTTGAACAGTTACAGTGTTTCTGTATTGAACGAGTTCTGCATCCAATGTATGGAAAGTCAATAGAGAAGACCTTGCTGTTCCGAGAACAGCGCTGGATCCACCAGCTGCAGACGTTGATCCCTAATGGATTAAATTTAGAGATTGAGTGGAGCAATTGCTGTTAAATGACGTGAGCATAAATTGGTATTGAGGAAGGAGTATTTAAATAAGTCCCATGAATGGGAATCACCACATGCGCAGAGCTTCTCGAGTTGTTAAGAGGATAGGACCAGCTGAGCTGCCGACAAAGATGTTTGCTTGAAGAAGCGGTTGCTAAATAGCTGTTACTATTGGGTATGTAGCAGTCACTGGAGTGAGATTTAGATCACTTTTTATCAATTTTAGATAGACTTTGGACAGTTTCTAAACTTAAGATAGTGAGTTTTAATTGATTGTTTCTATTTTCAGTTAACGTTTTGAGCTGAAAGCACTGTCTCATTATCCCCTGAAGAACCTCATTAAAAGTGAGTGAAACGCATATTACAACGTTGCTGAAGAGGCGTCGGGGGTGAACGATCATCGAGTTTCAGAAGTTAAGTGCTAGTTTCATGTTACAAATACATCAGAATGGAAGTTTGATACACACAGAGGGAGAGGGTATATAAATTTAAAAAGAGCCGGAACAAGTCATTGATGCTATCAGGCTGTGCTGATGAAGTTCCTTTCAATCTAGCTACTACCAGCCGAATTGTCTGAGACGAATTCCGTGCATATATAAGATATTTGTATTTAAAAAACCCTCCAAGTTTCTACTGTGAAAGTCTGTTTGTCTGGAGTAATTTTCTTCAGATAAAGGTTATGGCATACCTGTTCATGGACCCACTGTGGCAGGAGATAAACCATAGAAATTCATGAAAACGTTAAGAGGATTAACTACCGTTAAGTAGAATTCTGCAGATAAAGAGGAGATAATGTACTGTTATTTTTATGCTACAAACCCTATATTTAAATCAAGAGGGTATACAAAGAGAGTCCACCACAAGCTGGAAGAGAGAGGAAAATTGCCACTAGAAAAATTGCAAAAAGCAACAGATGCAAATTTAAGATCTTTAATTTCAAAGATCAAAGTAAAGAAGTTTGTGAGAAATAACATCTTGAAGCAACTAAGGGATTCTGTGGACAAAGAAATACAGGGAGGAGGGGACCTAGGTGAGAGTAACAGAAGAAAGGAAGACGCAGAAAAGGAAAAAAGAGGTTGATGGAGAAAGATGGAGTTTGAGAGATATGGAACTGCAGAAGAGTGAGCTGAATGAAGAAGGGTCAACAAATTAACTGAAGAGGAGGAAAAACAAAGGAGGAAGAAGAAAGAAAGGGAGGAGAAAGACACAGAGATGGAGGAATTCAAGATAGAATTCCTAGTCCATATGGAAAGTGATGAATATGCTGGTTTCCAAGCAAGGGAATTATTACCCAAGCTAAATTTAACACGTAAGGTTAGAAGTATAATAATTAAGATGAACAAGGCCATATCCAATATAAAGGACCATTTATTGAGATCACCAAAATTAATTGAATACAATATTGTGCAAGAATACTACTAACTGAAGTACAGGGTCAGAAGAAAAAAAGAACATTAACAGTTCCTCCTTGGAAAAAGTGCATTGAAGGAAAAATAAATCATTGCGTGCAGAGGTATCCCTGATAGATGGGTATCTAAAAGGATTACCATCTAAAAGGATTAAGATCATCAAAGATATTAAGGAAGGTCCAAGACATCAAACTGAAGTATGCTGCATTAACAGAGGAAGACTTGAAATTTATATGTTCCAACAATAAATTGAAAATGGCGGCAGAAGTGAAAAAACTTTGAAGATATTAAGAAAACAGGAACAAAAGATATCAAAATAAACTACTTGGAGAGAACCCAAAACAATTCTACAGGGAATTGGGGAAGAGCATTAATATGGCAAAAGTGCCTCCAACCAAAGCCGAAACCAAAACCTTCTGGAGAAAGCTATATGAGGACCCTATACAGCACAATCAAGAAGCAGAATGGTTACCCAACATACAGGAGCATTTAGAAATAAACAAACATCAAACCTATGGAACAGCCAGTAGTAGTAACAAAGAAAGAGCTGGAAAGCAGGTTTAAAACGTGCCCCAAAATGGAAGAACCCTGACCCATATGGAGTAACCAACTTTTGGCTCAAACAGTTAACATCACTCCATTAAAACCTGACAAACAGTAAAAATCAATAGTTTGAGCAGCCGGACTTAACACCGCAGTAGCTTACTACAGGAAAAACATTTCTCCTTCAGAAGGGAGACCCAAGTAACATTCCTAAAAATTATAGACCAATAAGCTGTTTACTTACAATTTATAAGCTGCTCACTGCAATAGCTAGAGACAGAATATACGATCACATCAAGCTCAATTCCATCATGGGAAAAGGGCAATGAGCATATGGAACCAAAGACCAGTTAATGTTCAATAAGGCCATCATGGCCAATGCTAAGAAAGGCAGAAATCTCAGTATAGCGTGGATTGATTATAAGAAAGCTTTTGACAGCATCCCACACTCTTGGATAATACATTTCCTTGAAATGTATAAAATAAATCCTGGTTTGATAGAGTACATTAAGTTCACTATGACAGTGTGACAAACCACAGTCTTTTTGAGATATGAAGATGGTCTGTGCATCATTCCTAACATTAAGATACAGTGAGGAATATTTCAGGGAGATTCCTGTCGCCACTTCTGTTTTGTATGATGCTTAATCCAATGAGTGGTCCTCATCAGCTCTTTAGGATATGGATTTAGCGTGAATACTAAAGAAGATGACAACCCAGAAGCAACTTCCCATCTGCCATTTATAGATGATCTGAAGATCTACAGTTCCAGCGACCAACAATTAGCAGAGCAACTTCGTGTGGTGAAAAGCTTTTCTGATGACATCAGGATGACTTTTGGCCTTGATAAGTATGCTGAGGCAACCTTTTTCAGAGGAAGATTGGGCAAAACCAAAAACATCTCCCTTGCTGAGGGCTGTGACATCAAGGACCTTGAACAGGAAAGCATATATAAAGTATCTCGGAATAGAGGAAGGAATGACACTCGAGCAGAAACTATTGAGAGAAAATATCAGTAAAGAATATTACAGGAGATTAAATTGTTATTGAAAAGTGTTTTAACATCATGGAATAAGATACAAGACATCAATCAGCTGGCAATTCCTGGATTCTCATACAACTTTGGGATTGTAGACTGGCCTCTTAAAGATCTTGAAAAACTGCATGTGCGAACAAGAAAACTCTTCCATGCTCATGAAGTAATTTACAAGTATTGGTGTAGAGCTGAAGGAGGGCTAGGACTTATAGAGATTGATTATACCTAGAGAGTTACTATCATAGGCCTCCAAGCCTACCTGACAGCATCCTTAAATCCAAATATGCAAAAAGTGCTGAAATATGAAAGTAAACGTCCAGAATCTGTCTCCATCATCAAACTTGGACAAGTGTTCAGACAACTAGAAGGAATGAGTGAGAATCCACAGGCACGCATAGGAAAGGACGATGTAGGGATGTTACCCATGACTGAAGTGGTATTTAAAGGTGTGGAAAAAATTGAAGGAAATATCGATACATCTGGAAGATATATTGCAACTATTTGATAAACTGAACAGTAGCAAATCACCTGGACCGGATGATATACATCCAAGGGTGTTGAAAGTACTGAAATATGAGATTGCAGACCTACTATTAGTAATCTGTGAAACTATCATTGAAATCATCTGTAATACCTGAAGATTGGAGGATGGCCAATGTAACGCCAATTTTTAAAAAGGGTTCCAAGGCTGATCCGGGCAACTACAGACCAGTGAACCTAACGTCAGTACCGGGAAAAATGGTAGAAACCATCATAAAGAACAAAATTGCTGAACATGTAGATAGTCATGGCTTAATGGGAGACAGCCAACATGGCTTTAGACAAGGAAGATCTTGTCTTACAAATCTGTTATGTTTTTTTGAAGGTGTGAATAAACAGGTAGACAAAGGTGAGTCAGTTGATATAGTGTATTTGGACTTTCAGAAAGCCTTTGGCAAGGTCCCTCATCAGAGACTTTTGGCAAAACTAAAGAGTCATGCGATAGGAGGCAGTGTACTATTGTGGATCAGTAAACTGGTTAAAAGGATTAGAAAGCAGAGGGTAGGGCTAAATGGCCAATTTTCCCAATGGAGAAAGGTGAATAGTGGTATACCCCAGGGATCTGTTCTGGGTCTGCTGCTTTTTGACATATTCATAAATGGCCTGGAAGGGAATAACGAGTGAGGTTATCAAATTTGCAGATGACACACAACTATTTAAAGTTGTTAAAACCCAAGAGGATTGTGGAAAAATGCAAGAGGATCTTGATAAATTGGAAAGACTGGGCATCAAAATGGCAGATGAAATTTAATGTGGACAAGTGCAAAAGTTCTGCACCTAGGGAAGAACAACTCAAGCTATCGTAACACGATGCAAGGTTCCACATTAGGAACTACCACCCAGGGAAAAAGATTTAGGCGAAATTGTTAACATGTTAAAACGCTCAGCCCAGTGTGCAGCGGTGGCCAGAGAGCAAATAGAATGCTAGGTATCATAAGGAAAGGAAATGGAAAATAAAACAAAGGATATTATAATGCCTCTGTATCGTTCCATGGTGCGATCGCACCTTGAATATTGTGTGCAATTCTGGTCGCTGTATCTTAAAAAGGATATAGTGTTATTAGAAAAGGTTTCATAGAAGAGCTACCAAAATGGTAAAGGGGATGGAAGGATATCCCGTATCAAGAAAGTCTAAAAAGGTTAGGGCTCTTTAACCTGGAAAAGAGACGGCTGAGGGGAGATATGATAGAAGTTATAAATTAATGAACGGAGAGGAACGGGTAAACGTAGATCGATTGTTTACGTTATCAGAATATAGAAAGACTAGGGGACATGCAACGAAGCTACAGGGTAAACTATTTAAGACAAATAAGAGAAAATATATTTTTTCACTGAACGTGTAATCAAACTCTGGAATTTGTTACCGGAGGATGTAGTAAAGGCTGTTAGTGTAGCTGGTTTTAAAAAGGGGTTGGACAAGTTCCTGGAGGAAAGGTCCATAAACCATTATTAAAAAGAGACCCAGGATATCAATGCTTGACCCAATACAGCATTGTGGAACCTGTGTCTTTTGGGGAAACTGCTAGGCACTTATGACCTAGATTGGCCACTGTTGGAAACAGGATACTGCGGTTGATGGACCTTGGTCAGGACCCAGTATGGCATATCTTATGTTCTTAACAAAATTTGCAAAACTAGAACAAAACCTCTTTAAAGAATTGGACTCAGCAAATGAGGAAAAACGTGGCAAATACACAAATACAGTGGGACATACAGAGCGTTACTCCAAGAACCTTTTGTCGATCAGGAATGGACACATGAATGGTTAAGGAGAGGTGATCTGAAACCGAAGGATGAAAGACTCATAGTTGCAGCCCAGGACAGCGGATTACGGACCAGATGGTTTATGGTGAGCATTGAAAAAAACTGGCAAAACAGACATGTTGATTCTGTAAGAAAGAGCTGGAAAAAGTGACTCATCTTATAACAGGCTGTAATGTTCTGATAACAGAAATTTTCTATACTGAAAGGCACAACAAAGTAGCACGCCTCTTCCACACCGGAAACTCTGGTAACACTTCAAAATCACTGTCCCTGAAAAGCAACTGGGTCATGACCCTAAGAGAATAACAACAGAGAATGAAGAGATGCTGATCACTTGAAACATTCCCATTCCGACAGATAAGAAACTGGATATGAGAAAACCTGACATAGTGGGAAAGGGATCTGAGTGATCTGGCTTGTTCAGTTTTCACAGTAGGTGTATAGAGGTTCTAGGACCTACTGCAGTATTTATGTTGCGGCCTTTTTTGGGGTAGGCTTCTCAATGTGTAAGTTTTGTAAAGTTAGTGTAGGGAATGGGAGGTTTGTTCTATAGGTCCTGTGCTCTGGTTTTCACTTTTTCTTTGTTCTTTGTGTGACTTCACTTGTAGAGTGTTGGTGGGGGTAGTTGAAATATAGATAGTCTTTAGATGCAGTTTTGTGTTCTTGATGCTGCTACTCTAAATTCAAAATATTTTGTTAGTTCAGATTTGAGGAAATAAATTTGAGTTTAATTTTGTTTGGTGGTCTAATAGCTTCACTATTGCTGACTTCTGGGCTTCTCCAGCTTTGGCAGGGTTCAATCCAGTGAGTGAATCATGATCCTGAAATGAAAAAAGGATTATTTTCTGGTATATGAGTATTTGTGCAAACGATGGCCCCACAGTGAGTCTCAGCACAAGGCCCCGCCTCATCCTCTGACCACCACTGCCATAGGGCTGAGTTTTTTGGGGGAGGAGTCAGGATGGCAGGCAACATTTCTGGATAGTGGAAAATGTTAAACACTACTATCCAGATAACTATTTGCATAACTTAGGACGGCAATTATAGCCATCCATATTTCTTAGGATAGCGATCCTGGATAATTGTGTTGAATATTGTTGTTATGTGGATAATGCTGCAGTCGGTGGCATACCCAGATATTCAGAGTCAATATGTTCCCAATATTCAAAGGCATTTACATGGTTTACAGACCGCTTATCATCGGGGCATGTTGTGGTGTTTTGGGGGTGGCACCAGTTGCTAACTGGGCAGCGGCAGATATTGCACCGCTGCCCGAGATTAGCAACCAGCAAAAGCTGATTGCCACTGCCTGGTTAGCTCCTGCAGTCTTGTGTGGCTGGGTGGCGTCCCCGGATATTCAATGCTGGGGGCCGCATATAACCCTGGCATTGAATATCTGGGGTTTAAAGGTTGGCGGTGTTAGCAGCATATAGTCATCCCAGAAGAATATCAGCCTTAAAATGAATAGTGGCTAGTGCTGAATATTGGGGTATATTTTTAAATGCTGCAGCCAATTACAGTATTACTCCATGAGGGTTTTGTACTTTTTAGAAACAAAGCTTACTGAATGATAAAATAGAGTGGACACTGTTTTTTTGAGGATATTCTGCCTGTGCCACTTTGGAGTTTCGTTTAGTTATTTCATTAGACTTTTGTGAGTTTTTTGCGTATGTGACGTCATTTCTGTTGAGTGTTCGTATTGGTGGTTGGGTTTTTAAATGGAGTGCGTTAGACGCCGTTTTGTAATAGCGGCAGGGTGAATGCAGTAGGCAATTGTGGTTGCATAAATTACGCTCTTTTTAAACCCTGAGGAAGACGGGGGAACTGGCGAAACAAAAGCTTTTGTAGGGTTTTCTTATTTCGAAAGCGCTTGAGTTATTTTGGAGAAATACATTGCCTGCCCGTTGAATGATTGAGAATTCATAATGGACTCTGCTTGCGCAGCTACGGAGTCCTCGATGGATTAGAAGTCTAGCATCCATGGGCTTTATATGCTGAATCCTAAAGATAAGTATTGTGGATCTAATTGACATGGTTCTTGATGTTGAAATTTACTAAAATTGTTCTTTTGTTACTTTACAGGGGAAGAAATGGAGTCTAATGGCGCCTTGTTGAGTTTTGTTAAAAATGACGCTATATGTATTGTTTTGCTTAGTGGTGTGGTTAGTTATGAGTAAGCTTGAATCCCAAGAGTACTCATGTGGAGTTCAAATGCTATAAATTGTTATTAAAATATATAAATAGTATTTAGAAGGCTTTTTTGACCGGTGATGTGAGCATCAGCTGTTCCCTATAGTGAACTTGTTCACTCTATGTAGGGTATAAGCCATCCTGAGGTCATTTTTGCCTAAAGATAAGGAGGTGTTTAATACATTTGAGGAGTAATAGTTGTGGTAAACTGGGTTTTGATTAAGAGCTGTTATATTTTTCTTTTTCTTCTGCTGGCTCTGCACTTTTGCTGGTATTATTCTTGCAGTAATAATTTTAGCTGCACAATACTCTATTCAGTGTACAGTATCTAGTAATGTAAATAAATGTTCCCTTTATACTGGATATAGCCTTGTTAATCTTTATAATCATACTTTTAACCTTAGCTGTTAAATTTAACTTGGGTAATCATTCCCTTGCCTGAAACCCAGCATATTTATATTTTTCCATGTGGACTAGATATTAGAGAGAATAGGGACCAGGATAGACTCCCGAAGCACCCTACAGGAATGCAGGCAAAAAAGCAGACAGCTTGTGGTTTGAGATAACAGCCTAGGCGGAGTCCAGTCACAGCAAACTCAGCTAGATTTAAAAAATGTTGACTTTATTAAAATGATTTTGTACCTTACGGAAGAGCTGGTAGGATGGGAAGAGATAAGGCAGTGGGCCAAACAGGATTGTACCAAGCTAGCAATGTACCCTGTGTGACTGGTGATCCTGGTGCCCCCATATCCATCTAACTGCATTCAGGAACTCAGTTCCTGTTCGGTAATCCAGTTTAGTCCTCCAACATCGGGTAGTGCCCCTCCTCCTGCAGCCGGGAGACTGGACCAATCAAATCTTCTGTAGTATATATGCAGCAGGAGCTCCCAGAAGTCCCAGTGTGTCCAGTCTCCCTGCAGGCTGGAGGACTTCTGTGCCCTTGCTGGGCACGCTAAGTGACACTTGAAGGAGCAACACTAGTTAGTTAGGTCTTTTGGGGTTTTTTTCTGTTCCTTTTTATTCTATTTCTTTTTCTTGGTTGCTGTTTCTTTAAAAAAGAAAAAGACACAGGAGACTTTCTGGGGAAAGCCAGACCTGCCTTGGGCTCCTGCCTTTCTGCCTGGGAATCTCTGAAGCCTGGGTTGAGCTCTCCCCAAGGCTGTTCGGGGAAGAGCATACCGGCTGCAACATTGCCTGTCACTTGGAGAAGTGGGCTGAGTTCCTTGCTGTTCCCAGAGCTGGTAGGAATTTTCCTTGTTTTAAGCTCTCTGTTCTTTGCTTGGGCAGAGGCTCCTGTCGGCTCCCCTGGCTTCCAAATTGCACTTTTTCCTGCTTTTTTTCGCTTGCCCTGTATTAGAGGGTCGTTTTTCTTTCTTTTCCATATTATTTGGGTACCTTTGTATTTTCGCGCCGTTTTTACCGCGGGTGAAAAAGTGCGGCGGCCATTTTGGATTTCTAAAGTGTGCTTTTTAAGGGCACTTTTTAACACTTGCGCACGGGTTCCCCTGGTGTTTTTTTTGGGGTTTCTTTTGCTGGCGATTTTGCTCAGGGCACCCCTAGGATTCTGGGGAGTATTTTGTTTACTGTAAAAAAAAAAAAAAAAAAAGTTTTAAATTAATACTGTGCTGAATTGAATAAGGTGAGTCCCCTTGGTGTGGGCTTCCCTGTTCCTGTTGCCTTATTTTTCCCTGAGGGCAGGTGGCCTGGGCATGGCTGCCAAAACCTCAGTGTGTAATTGGGTGCTCCCGCAGACGGTACAATGACTGACTCTGGAATCTGTAAGAGCTGTGGCTGCAGTTTCTTCAGAAACTGGAGCTGCCTATTGAAATTAAGGAACAGCATGTGCCCGGGGACCCTTCCCTTTCGGGGGACAGTGTCCCGTCACCGAGCATCCTTCCTTCTGGTCTGGGCCCAGCGTCTAATCCGTCGGTCCCCTGAGCTCCAGCAGGCGGCTATGGTAGCGTCGCCTATAGACTTTTCCCCGGATTTTGCTCTTCTCATGCAGCAGGCCTTCCGCTTAAGCCAGTCTGGTCATTTGCCGGAGGCTTGGCCCGCCTCTCTCCCCCCAGCATCCGCGGGGGGGGGTCAGCGGTCTTCCACCAACCCGCGGTCAATCGGCCCAGGTTGGGGGACCAGGATCAGGGCGCCCTTTGCCTCCCGGATTCCGAGACTGAGGGGGATCCGGATATTGAGGCGGAGGAGTTAGAAGACGGAGAGCTTCCAGAACTGGAGGATCAGGCTCGCATCATTCGGGTGTTTCGAAGGGACGAGCTGGTACCTTTGGTCACGGAGTCCCTCCAAGCACTTAACCTCTCTGCGGTGCGGCCGCTGGAGGAGGAGGGTCTCAAGGATCCTCTCATTCAGGCGGTCAGGGATGCCCAGGTAGTTTTGGCCTGTGCACCGAGTAGTTGAGCAGATGATCCATGCGGAATGGGAGCAACCGGAATCCAATTTGAAAGGGATTCGGACCATGAATCGTCTTTACCCCCTTGCAGACAAGGACAGGGACTTGTTTAAGTCTCCACGGGTGGATGCTGCCGTTTTCGGCAGTGACTAAGAAAACCACCATCCCGGTTGAAGGGGCCGCGGCCCTGAGGGATGTTCAGGACAAAAAAGGTTGATAATTTGTTGAAGCAAGCCTTCGAGACCAACGCCTTTAAATCGTTACAAGCTTCTATTTGTGGGGCGTGGGTAGCTCGAGACTTGTTTGCGATGGTCGCAGCACCTGCGCTCGGGGTCCGGTATGGACCAACAGGGGCTGTTGGACGTTGCCCGCGTGGAGTCGGGATCGGACCTACTTGGCGGATCTGTGTTTATGATTTGATACGCTCCCTAGCTAATAGCATGGCCTCAATGGTAGCGGCACGACGGTCCATCTGGTTGCGCAATTGGGCGGCCGACGGTTCTTCCAAGTCTCGCCTCAGTAAACTACCCTTTAAGGGCAGGTTGTTATTTGGTGAGGCTCTGGATAAGTTGGTGAAGGATCTCGGTGAGTCTAAGGGTGGTCGGCTTCCAGAGGATAAGCCTAAGCTTAATAGGTCGTCCACCTCAGCGCGCGGCCAGTTTCGGGATGCGCGCAGATTTCGTTCTTCCAGGCTGTGGACTTCGCAGCGCGGTCGTTTTGGAACCCGTCATCAAGGGTTTCGTGGTTTCAGAGGAGCGGGAAGGGGCTTCTCCGGAGCCGCCTCTTCCTCGGCCTCTTCCTTTAATCGCAAGCCACAATGAAACGAGGCGGGCTCTAGAGGAAGACCCGGTCATCGGGGGTTCGTTGCGCGACTTTCTTCCTTCTTGGGCCCAAATTACGTCAGATCGGTGGGTGCTGCAGATTATAGAAGAAGGTTATGCCCTAGAGTTTGCGCACCCACTTCCGGATTCGTTTGTTCTGTCTCCCAGCAAGGGAGCTCAAAAGAGCGCGGGACATCCGCGTGACCCTGGATCGGCTTCTCTCTCTCTGGGGGCCGTGGTTCCGGTTCCCGCCCTTGGAAAGGAGGCGCAGGGTCGCTTACTTTCTACTCCATACTATTTTGTGGTTCCCAAACACGGGCAGTTCCCTTCGTCCGATCTTGGATCCTCAAAGGCGTGAATCGCACTCTCAGAGTACCGCAACTTTCGCATGGAAGGAACCCGTGCGGTCAGTCAATCCGTAGCGGTGCGTCAAGGGGAATTTTTGACATCCCTCGATCTTACAGAGGCCTACTTTACACATTCCCATCCGGGTCCCCTCCCATCAAACGGTTTCTCCGCTTCTTGCGCTCCCATGAGGCCATTTTCAATTCCGGGCCATGCCCGTTTGGACCAGCCACGAGCTCCCCGCACCTTCCACAAAGGTTAATGGTTGTTAGTCCGCGGGCAGGCGTTGCGCAAAGGAGGGCATCCCTGGCTACATCCAATTTTAAAATCCCCTCAGAAGGACTGGTTGACTTCGAGCGAAAAGTCCAGTCGGGAGTGTGTGCAAGTCCACGAGCAGGGTGGTGTGGATCTCCTTCGGGTCCCCTCGGTATGGGTGATGGTGAACGGCAATGCAAGAGTTTGTCTGTTCTCTGTCACAGGGATCTCGAAGTATCTGGGAGTCCCCGCTTCAAACGACACAGCAAGGGGCTTGGGGTGCCTTCCGGAGCGACGCGTGCTGGCGTTGCAGGCTCTGGTCCGTCCTCTTCAGGGGGAATGCCAGCTCCATCGCCGGTGGTGGTTACCCTGCGGCTCCTCGGCACGATGGCGGCGACCTTGGAGCGTGGTGCCTGGGAGCGCGCTTCCACATGCGTCCGACTTGCATGACGTGCTCTTCTGCCGACGTTGGTCCAACCAGTTCGACATCGCTGCTGAACAAGCAGAGATTGCCTTGCCCAAAACGACAGTTCGCCGCATCCCTCCTGGTGGTGGCTCTCCGCCCGGCAGAACCTGTCGCGAGAGGATACCCTTGGAGCCTCCTCTGTGGTGTTCCGTTCTCACGACGGATGCGAGCTTAATAACCGGCTGGGGGGGCTCAACTGCGAGTCCCGCTTTGCTCAGGGGGATATGGGTCTCCCCTGGAGGCCTCTTGGTCGATCAAACCCGTCTCAGAAATTGTCGAGGCAGTTCCCGGCTAGCCCTGGTGGACCTGGAGGACCCTTGGTTCTCAGGACGGAGCCGGTGAGGAGAGTCCTGTCGGGAACAATGCGTTCCACTGTAGCTTACATCAATCGTCAGTAGGGGGGTACCGGCAGCTGTTGTGGCACCTGGAGGCAAGAAAGAAGCGGCGGCCGTGTTCAACTGGGTTGCAAAACTCGCCTTCCAGTAAATCTTCGGCGGGCTCACATTGCGGGCGTAGACAATGTCCAGGCCGATTTTCCGCATTCCCTCAGTCAGAGTGCCGGGTGGAACCCCCGGAAGAATGGGAGCTAAACCCACAGGTTATCGCACACATCGTCCGGCGGTGGGGTCCACCCATCATGGATCTCATGGCGGACCTTTCAATCAGCCAAGACAGGCGCCGCCCCCTTTCTGTTCTTTCAGCAGGCGAAGGGAGCGGCATTGTTCCGAGTGGGGCTTGGCGGCCTCGACGCTCTCTCATTCAGCCCGTGGCAAACGTTCCGGTCTTCTTTATGTCTTTCCTCCGTGTGGCTCTGCATCGGCCGGGTCGTACAACGTTATCGACGAGCAATCCGGGGGTCGCGTGTTACTGGTGGCCCCGGATTGGCCCCGGAGGCCCCTGGTATGCCGATCTGGTCCGGTTGAGCGACGGCGTTTCCTTCGGCTCCTGGCCCCCTCTACCGGATCTTCTTTCTTCAGGGTCCCTGTGCGGATTCCCCAAGTGGATCGATTTCTCGCTTAAACGGTTTGGCCATTGAGAGGGCTCGGCTGAAAAGGAATGGGCTACTCCCCCGCGGTGGATTTCTCCCTCCCCTTCTCGGGCGTGCGAGGAAAAACGTCCACTTCTCTTACTTACGTGTCGGATTTGGAGGATTTTATGAAGACTGGTGCTCCCGGCGGGGAGGATGTCCGGAGGGCAGGCGACGGTTTTTTCAGTGCCCCGTCGTTTTAAGTTTTTCTTCAGGATGGTTTCGATAAGGGGCCCTTTCGGGCTAGTTTCCCTAAAAGTCCAGCTGGCGGATATCTGTGTTATCAGCGGCAAGGTTTTGGGTCGTCTGCTCGTGGCTCATCCGGATGTACGCCGAGTTCCTCTAACGGCTTGTTTTGACATTTGCGGCCCTCCCGCGAGATTTTTCGAGTTCCTCCTTGGGACTATGAATGTTAGTTCTGAGGGCCCATGGTTCGTGACCCTTTTGAGCCCCTGCGCAGGGCGTCCTCCTGAAAGAGATCCATCACGCTCGGAAGGCGGTTTTTCTTGTAGCCATCTGTTCGCACGCGCGCATTTCAGATCTGCATGCATTGTCCTGTCGAGAGCCTTTCTTGTCTTTTTCCGCGGATCGGATCGTTCTCCGTCCGGTTCCTTCCTTCCTTTCTGCCAAAGGTGGTGTCTCCCTTTCACATGAATCAGGCATTGTTTCTTCCAGTGCTTTCTTTCTTCGCAATCTGTCGGGTCAACGGACAAAGGTCTTCTCCGGCTCGATGTGGGTCGTACGCTCCAATAGTTATTTAAAGGTTACCCGAGTCTTTTCGGAAATCTGACCGGCTTTTTCGTGCCCTTCGGGGTTGTTGCGCGTAAAGGGGAAAGCGTGCCGGCTAAAGCCTCCATTGCTAGATGGCTCAAAGAGGCGGATCGCGTCCGCGTATCTGTTTGCAAACACAGCGGGTCTGTTCCGGAGGGTCTGAGGGCTCATTCTAACTAGGGCTCAGGCGACCTCTTGGGCAGAGTATAGCCTGGGTTCGCCGGTCAGATATCTGTAGGGCGGGCCACTTGGTCGTCTCTGCCCCCCCCCCCCCCCCCCCCCCCCCCCCCCCCCCCCCCCCCCCCCCCCCCCCATGCTTTCTGTAGAACAACTATCGCTTAGATGTGTCAGCTGGCTCGGCGATTCCGTTTTGGGTTACCGGCGGTTCTGCGCGCCGGATGGCAAGGTCCCGCACGCGTCTTAACTGCTCTTTTACATCCCGATGTTGGAGCGACTAAACGGGATTTACCGAACAGGAGCTGATGAAATTACACTAACCTGGTATATGTAGTTCCTGGAGGGTCCAGTTTAGTCCTACCTTCCCTCCCGACTGATCTGCTAATTGTTGGTGCGGCGCTCCTTTTCCGAAACGGTTGCTATTTAAGACTGTTCCTCTTGCCGTTTCGGTTCCCTCTGTGGCAGCCGCGGTTTTTTGCAGAGGCTCTTCTTCCCTGTCCCTCGGGGGTTCAGGCAGCTCCTGAACTTCTGGTGGGGAGTGGTGTTTTGATTCCTGAGGCGTCGGGTGCCGGCGCAATGCATAGTTCTGACTTACTCGTTTGGGGAGGGGGTTGGATATACCTGGTGGGGGAACAAATTTTTCTTTAATAAGGTCATTTTGTATATTAATCTAAAGTGTTGCATAGTTAATTATGCTTTGATACTAGTACACTGGGGACTTTTCTGGGAGCTCCTGCTGCATATATTACTACAGAAGATTTGATTGGTCCAGTTTCCCGGCTGCAGTTAGGCAGGGGCACTACCCGATGTTGGAGGACTAAACTGGACCCTCCCAGGAACTACAATTACCAAGGTTAGTGTAATTTCCTCCATTTTTGTCAGGTTTTCTGGCAAACTCAGTAATGACATTAGTGCCCCTTCTGTACTGGTGCCCCTCTGAGGCTGTACCTCTTGCACAACCCATTGGTACGGGGCATGGGGCCAAACTGCTATTGTTAATATTTAAAGCTATTGGAAATGGAACCATTGTGTACTTAATCGTAATTTTTTTAAGGTTATGTGCCCAAAAGACAATTATATTCTTTTCCATGTTTAATCTAGAAATCCCTGATGTGATGTTTTAATTCGAAAGTCTAACCTGGAGGACTATGCCTCTAACGGGTGGTTGGCCCTGAATATTAGAATGATTTACTTATATATTTAAGAAATGGAGACTTTATATTGAATTTTAGAAAGGGGGTAAAAACTTGGTTATTGCCCTGCATAGAATAAGTTCATATGGAGCTTTAAAAAAATCGTGGGGTTGTAGCACATATGGGCTTGCAGAATTTGTTTTTACTAGTAATCAAACTTTGTTTTTTTCCCCTTGATTATTTTATTTGAGCTGGTAACAACCATTGTGAAGGATAAAAATTGCGGAGGGATGGCATACAAAATGTTTCAATCAAATAAACAAATAATGCATTCAATAGCAAACACATATTTAGCCTATCAATGAATTTTCAAATAAATATATGGAATAGTTTTTTTCAGGCTGTTTAAAGTGTTATATTGTTGGTGGGCCATGTTGGGTGAGGAATGAATGCAGGCCAAAACGTTATCTAAATAGAAGTGATATTCTGCCAATCCACCACTATTCAGATAAATTTACTTTTAAAGTTTTGGCCTGCCAGCATTGTCATTGTACTATCCAAATATTGCAGTGCCACTACCTATGTGCGTAGTGGTAGTTGAGTATACTAGATTAAGTTAAATGGCCGCGCTGATATTAAACCATTAAATCAGTCCCCATTCCAGCTGAAAATTTCTCTCTACTTGCATAGCTAATACTAGAAGAATTGGCTGAGGGGTGGTTGGGGGGGGAGGGAACCAACATAAGCACAAAGTTTGGTTTCAGGTCATCCTTCCCCCACCGCCCTTGGACCTACCGCCTGAATGGAAAACGCCTATACCTTTATCTGCATTAGTCTTGTCTTCCTGTTGTGAAGACTTTGTCATGCTTATGACAAAGTGTTATGTGTAAAGAGTCTTAACTGGAATCAGACTGTAAGCACATTCAAGTTTACAATAAATGCACAATTTGTTATGTTTTTTTTTATTGGTTAAGTGCAATGTGTGTGAGGAGATCAAGCTGTTCGAGGAAGGAAAAGAAGACAGATGGCCTCCAGCAGCACTATAACAGTGAGAAAATGTTAGAAAAGAAACATCACCTCTTTGGACATGAATACTAAATCTAGAGAGAAATAGCCATCTTAGCTTAACTTCAGAACTGAATTTTAATGTCCAAAAAGTTCCCGTTGCTTCAAAACATTTGAATTCCATGATCCTTGGAGTAAGGTCATGGTGTATTGATCTGGATTCAGCTGTCTGCCCTAATTCTTCCAAAAAACGAAATTCTAACCTGGAGCCAAATTCACTTTCCCCTGAAAAAATGAAAAAAACTCCTTAACTTGACTGTATGATTTGGCTAATTTATGGACATTAGCGCTAAGTGAAGGAAAAGGACTTTTTTGCGCATTGGAAATAAAGCCCTAATTCTTCATTCAGGTTTCTGCATTCTGGGGCAATCCGAGATGACAGATAAGTAATAGTGAGAAGTGTGTTGACCATGGTGGACTGATAGCAATGAACCGTGCCCAGTAGACAGCTGGTTGACAGTTGTATCCCTTATGTTACGCAATACACGGTAATATTTTATAAATTATGTGAAAGGACCTGCATAGTTTGTTTCCACTGTGCCCTGGAATAGGTATTTGATAGTTATCGTTTCTCCTGTGCAGAAAGTACTTTTTGTGCATTTTTCCAGATCTCACATTGGGCTAAAGTCATAGGATAACATTTTAACCTGTGGATTTTGTTAGTTTTCAAAGATAATAGATGTATGAACTTACGACTTTTACTTAGAAACTTGATGTGGGTACAAAGTAACTGTCAACATCTGGCGCCATTATTTTGTGTTGGGGCCTTGCCTTTTAAATGGAGTTTCCCTTCAAAAAAGCTGCAGGCCATTGAACGAAAGGAGGTAATTCTATATTACGTATTTGGTAACGCACATGGTTTGCTAAGTAGGCACTTTAAAATATGATATGGGTATCTATGGGCATTGGATGTGGTGTACCTTGGGATATCAGTAAAGGCCGTTGAGCACCTTTCCTCACAGGAGACTTATAAACAAACACTGAGCCACCCAATGGATGGACCCTAACGTTACTGATTGGGTTAGAAATATTTGAATGGGATGGGCAACAAAGGGTATAGGTAAATGGAGCTCACTTCATGAGGAGAAGGAGAGTAACGGAGTGCTGTTCCAAAGGGATCTGTCCGTATGCTCTGATTATTGTTAAAACATCTTGTAGTGAAATGCAGAAGGGCTGTCGACATAGAGGTTTGGCCTCTTTGCAGATGATACCAAAATCAGAAATAGAGTAGACACCCAGGAAGGAATATATAACATGAGGAGGGATATAGCTAAGCTTGAAGGAATGGTCGGGACTTTGGCAGCTGGAGATTTAATGCTAAAAAAATGCCAAGGGTCATGCATTTTAGCTGCAATAATCCAAGGGAGCAGTAATGTGTTAGGGGATGCATACTTCTGTCCCAAAAGAAGGAAGCAGGTCTTGAGCATGATTGTGTGACGATCCTTAAAATAGCTAAATAGGTAGAAAAGGTGAATGACAGCTAGAAGGATTGCTTGGGTGCATAGGGAGAGGAATGTCCAGCAGAAAAAAAGAGGTGATATGTCTTTGGTGCAACCTCATTTGGAGTATATTGCATGCAATTCTGGGGACAACACCTTCAAAAGGATATAAACAGGCGGGAGTCCGTGCAAGAGGATGGCTACTAAAATGGTTAGTGGTCGTTTGTTTTTTTTTATAAAGCATATGAGGGATAGACTTAAGGATCTTAATATGTATACATTAGAGGGAAAGGCAGGATAGAGGAGATATGATGAAGAGACAGTTATATACCTCTATGGCATAAAGGCACAGGAGGAGAGCCTCTTTCAATTGAAAGCAAGCTCTGCTATGGAGGGGACATAGGATGAGGGTGAAAGGGGATAGACTCAGGAGTAATATGCAAAATATTTCATTGAAGGAGAAGAGTGGTAGATGCATCTAAACAGTCTCCCAGTGGAGGTGGTAAGAGATGAGGGACAGTGTCTGAATTGAAAAAAGCATGGGAGAAACACACAGTATCTCAAAAGGAAAAAGGGGGACTATTGCAGTAGTTGATATGGAACGGGCAGGGCACTTTTGTTTTTTAGATAGGCCCCAAACATAGCGGGGGCCGATGTAGCGATGCACAGGGTGATGTTAATGCTTACCATGCAACAATGACAGGGTGTGGCAGCGGATGGGAAGACGTGTATAGCAGAGGAGGTAGAAGTGGACAGGAGAGGTGTAATGACAGGAGGGACAGAGCGACTAGCAGTGCCATGCAGAGCACAAACAGGAGAGACAAACAGGGGAGAGCTGCAATGCAGAAATGTGTAGCAGTGGCAGGACGTGAGGTAGCGCGCATGCACATCAGGGTAGGACGGCACAACAGCTGGCAGACACACATAGATGGCCAGAAGGATGGTTGGCACACTGTGATAAGGGTACAATGTGCTAACAGCACAGATCTGCACGTCACAGGATTGAAAAGTAAGCTGTGCAGGGACAGGCATTACAAATGAAAGAGAACCGAGACGGAATCAAACCTAATGACCATTTAGCAAAAATGTCAGTGCACAAACCGGCTAGGTCACAACACCAACGTGAGGTCATTAGCAAAAGGCTGCATACAAGAATACTGCAGGCCATCACACAAGAAGCCTACTGTCTGCCAGGATAGGCAAACCTCACAACCATACCCATGAATGACAACAAAAAATGCACATGCAGAATATGGTGTGTTACAGATAAGATCACAGTCTGGAAGTGGGACCAGAGCCACATATAAACTACATGCACGCACACAATGAAATGTTACGGCAGTAGATACAGCATGCACAAAAGAGGAAAGAACCTAAACCCAAAGGGCGGCAGGGGATGCTCTGTGGAGCAGGGCAAAAATTTGGAACAGAACAGCGATGAGGGAATTGAACCGGCAAAAAGTTGTGCCACAGTCCAGCTGAACCGCAGCAAGGCCCAATCCCCGAAGCGGACTGCCATGTAAAACGCCCTTATAAAGAAAGAGACATATGTAACAGCTAATGCAAAAATAGTACCTCAAAGGGTTATAGGTATGTATGGGAACCTGTAACACCCAGTGATGTGGCAAACGGCTGGCAAGACAGACAGGCTGGCACCGTACAAGGATGTGAGCACAGGTGGGCCATGTACAGGACCAGGAAAAGCAATATATACAAGTGTCGGTGGTCATCAAGCAGAAGCAGAGACAAAAAAAATGTACGTCAAACACCATATTTGTATTTTGGTTAATCATTCAAAGATAGTGTAGATGCCGCCGATCATAATATCAAGGTGAGTGGATCCCAAGGTGAAAAATCGGGGGGAAAAACACCATTTTGCAGGGCAGCAACCCACATCTTAAAGAAAAGTCACTGGCCCGTATACAGATGATGGGCAGGAGAAGATAAGGCGCATCAGGTGAAATGGTGATGCAGTATGCATTCGGCCCCTACCACCCAACATGCTGATGCATTGCCCAAATGGGTTAGTTACATATGTGTGCATGTAGACAGTAGGCGGTGCATGATGAGGAACCCAACACACATCAAGCATGATCTGTTCCTTAAAAACATATCTTTGTGCCAACACAGCAGGAACACCAAATGAAAAAGCATATGTCGTTAAAAGTTAGAAAGTTTAAACACACATCGAAATTTATGTTGCAGTTGTTACATAATGCAGATACAAGAATCAAAGCTGCAAACAATGTAACCCTAAACAAGAGTCTCAATGCACAATGGGGGGGGGGAGGGGGGGATTTTAAAATGCTACACAGGTAGCAGAGGGAACATGGAACACAGAGAATTCAAAAGAAACCATCTGCAGAAACATGCAGAGATAACACTATGCAGAAGGGCCCCATGCAATGGTCGGTGTGGATACAGTGTCCGTAAACATATATCACGGTACTGGAATGCACAAATGAAGGAAGGAAAATGGACACTCACAGTGCCACACTCCACATGTTAATGGGGCAATGTGAGTGTCGTTACCTCAGGGGATAAATAGCGACTGTGCAGACATGCAATGCTAGGTCGTAAATCAATGCAGAGCGTCAAGTCTGTACAGTAAACAGACACAATAACCTGTATATAGAGATGGAAAGAAAAGAACAGGTCAAACATGTTACAGTAACCCACACAGAAGCCATATTTAAACATTGCGGCTGTTGCACCAACATAGTCACATGCAAGTGTATGTTGAAAACATGAGACAGTGATGCAACACATGCACGGTAACACCCTCCTGTTGATTGCAAACAGCAATCCAAGATGCTGGTGTGCAATTAAGTGGGTGTGGGGGCAAATTTCTGTGTCATGTCCAAGTGGAGGCTAGTTGGAAATGGACAAGCGGAAAAAAACCTCTGCCGTGTTCCCCCTTGTGCCACACGAATGGCTGTAGGCTCGTGTTGAAACCCAAAAAACAGTAGAGCGTATCCTGTGCTCCATGTCACCACACTGTGGGCAAAACACAACAAACCACACTGTCAGAAGGATGTTACAACATACAGTGACAATGTCAGGTCCCTGCTGCACACAATGTGGGGGACCAGTACACAGTGTCCAAAATGCAAAGGGTGTCTGCAATCCAACAAGTAAGTTTACGGACTGTCCTTGAAACATGGGCATGCAAAGTCAAGGGTGACATCCCAATATGCCACAGTACTGGATAGGTCATGTGTGTCTCCGGCCGATGAACACAACACCCAGCCAGAGCACAGCAGCAATGGCTTGTTTGGACAGGCCTGTCATGCCCAAAGTAGCAGTCCAACAACGTAAATACGGTCCATTCCTAGGCATGTGGTCCCACTCGCAAGAGGTCAAACAGCCTATGGCAACATGGCCCCCAGGGGTAGTTCTATGGTGTTTGTTGTTGTCCCTACAAACGGTGGTTGATGGTGACGCCGGATGCACCTGTAGTAGATGGTTCGTTGTGTGTTCACTGCCCGTTTCAGGAAGAGGATAAACAATGTAGTGGTATGCTTGCTTGCAACATCAGCCCAATTTCCAGAGAGTGAAAACATCAATATGTACATAAGGAAAAGTCACACAGGCAAACATAACATGTTCACAACACAGAGACACACTGCATGTTGGGGACATTTTGATATGGAACCGAAGACGAGGGTGTCACATGGATATGGTCATGTCCATTCGCCCATGGTACACAGGCGTTTCACCGCTCACCCCATGTGCATCAGCGTTCGTTGTACAGAGACCCAACAGGAAATGTCTATGAGACAAACAGTAAATCATTAACATGTAAAGGGCTGATGTCATTCAAAAACGACCAAAGGTGCCATCCCTCCCGTGTGTTTGCAGCAAGTGTATGTTTGGGATCCCCTGAGGCTCTAAAAGGCCATAAACCGTCACAGTGAAGGGGAGAAGATGTAATCGAAATGTGTAGAGTCACCATGTCACCATGTCCAGCAACTGTTGATGCATGTCCACATTATGGCGATATTCTGTGATACACGAATGCGCCAGTGGTCTGTCAGCACAACAAGCGGATAGGGCAGCTCACAAACACACAAACAAGTTCCACAAGGTAAACAGCATTTAACGGAGAGATAGCACAGTCCCACACCGCTCCAAGGTTGTACAGACCCCTCACACAACATGCCTAATGCAAAATGCCTGCATGTGCTGTAATCATCACACAGCCAACCCAAAAAACCACACACAGTATGCTAAGGTGAGCATGCCAGAAGCAGCATACGGCCTGTATGTGCACAATGGGAGATTAGTGGAGATAAAGGGCCTGTTAAATGCCATGAGTACCCTGCTGTTGGCTGATGCCTACAATGTAAGGGAAGGGTGTACGTGCATTCCACCACCCACACACCTAGGACCTGCACACACACGCAGCTCTGTTGGACGTGTCGTAGAGACAGTGTTGGAGGAAGGACAAACTGTCCAGGAACACATGGGGCTATGTGTGCCAACAGACAACATTATGTGGGTTCGGTATGGATGGTGCAGGGGAAAAAGAGGTGAACAAAAAACATATGCACATTATGACAGATTCACTGCAGACATGTGCTCCCACATGACTGTAACAGGACAAAGTAGCTGTAGGTCCAACGACCCCCAGGGGACTACTGCATGGGGATGAAGTACAGTCAACTGCCAATGCATCACAGCACCAGGAGGGTCACCAAGTATGTCCAGTGGATTGAGAAAACACAAGAGAAAACATAAAAATGTCATGTGGGAACTGTGCAAACACACACTGCACCTTCATGTCCTCAGTAGCAGACCCCCCCCCACCCCCCACCCCAAGATCCGTAACAGACTGACGGTCTTCCCCCATCACACTGTACAAATTTTGTTTTATTTTAAAGTTATAATTGAAGTGTGTGTGGCAAACAAACAAGGGTCTGTACTCTGTACCCTTCCTCACCTCTATGTTGCACCTGTAAAAAATGTGGAACAGACTTATCTCCTCTGACCGTGTCCCTGCTTGGCTCTGAAAGAAACCGCAGTACTATCCTTTGTCCCCCATGATCGCTTCCCCAATGCCCATTCAGGTGTGTGGATCTGGTGTCTAAGTGTCCTCTAGCTACACCACTGGAAGTTCCTGTTAAACCACAGGGGAAATATATGCAGGCCCCCCGGCTCCATTCCGTATCCTCTTTCCATATAACTTTTCTTGGTGTTTGTATATCGCAAACACGTGACTAAATTAACAGCTGTGTGATGGATGTGTTGCAAATAGATCTCTCCTCGCCCTCTTGAGGTATGTCTGCCAAATCACACCCCGATGCCAGTTGCCCCCTGACATTGATGGCTGCATGTCATACCACTGGTGAAATTGATAATTTGCAAAGCATGAATTATCCTATATGTGCACCCTTAAACCCTCCCTTCCCATCATGAGCATCTTGTGTGTGTGGCCAAAAACCTTACTCTCCTCTAGGGTCTGCAAGGTAGGTGTTGTTTTGGACTGCACTATCCTCCTCTACACACATACCCAGCTTGTATTCGAGGCTTGTGGTTGATGTCTAGTGGTCATCAGCATATATCTCCCCGGTCCTCCCTGAGAAACACCACCCCTAAAACCAAAATCCCTCCCCCCCACCCCCCCCCCCCCCTAACTCAGCTCCTGACCTTGCCTACTGTAACCAACACCTTGCTGATTCTCGCCGTGAATCATTCTATGTCTGCCTGAAAATAGGAAACACTGCACTGCATTGGATTTTCTACAGCCACACCACATAATGGCACTAATTAATCACCCTGTCAGGACACCTCACAGTTTCCCCTATCCATTTCCGCATCCATGTCAAGGCTACGTGCTGAACCAAGTACCTACAGGAACACGTGGTGTGGCAGTTAACTGCCCCTACTGATCTCAAATACCAGTAATCCAACTACTACTCAGCATGTGTATGAGTGCTATTAATCACATGTAGTGCTATACAAGAAAACAAACTAACCACAGTCCCTGCTAATCAGAGGCATCACCCACCCAACAATCAGCTCAAATTTAAAAAATGGTGTGAAAAAACACACACATATAGGCAATGGTCCATTCTCTGTCGCTCATCCTACGGTTGACCCCATACTATATGCCTTTCCCCTTGCTGGAACCACAAAGCCTCAAATTAAATACCTGTGGGCTGTATCAGCGGCCCCTATCCCAAGCAGCCACAAAATCAGGTATGACAAGCTTTACACCTCTCACAAGCCTACTACTCCCGACACACATAATCCCACCACCACACGCTGTTGTGCCCTGCTCACATCTTCTACGTTTCAGTCATGACTAGATTGTTAAGATGGGATGGACAGGCAGTGTCTGTTAAATCTCAGTGACCAGGGTTTGCATCTTACTGCCATTTGGGATACAAATGTTCACCAGCAGTAATAGTACACACATATCTAAACAAGGTATGTGGTACCCATATGCAGTACATTACATGAGAAGAGCACCTCAATCATCTGCCGCATGATTGCTGTACCCTCACGTGTGTCACCACACGCAACATACTGGAGGTCACATAGGATCATCCTCCAGATCCTCATTAATTTGGAACAGGGATATGGTGCCGGAGAGCAATGTTGTGGCAGGATGCAACAGGGCTATAATTATCTCTGCCACAGTCTGTGTGTCTGTATTGTAAGGACCCGCCGGTCCTATCCAGACACCCTGAAGCCGCTCTTTAAAACGTCAAAGGTGCGCTCTATGAAGGAGCGGGACCTGGAGGCAGGGGCCTCTATTGTTTACCTCCTCTATGCAACATGTCCGTGGTTGACGCACAGGGGTCAGCAACAAGGGGTGACAACCCTATCCTGCATCATTGCAGAAAGGAAAGGTGGAACGTTAAAGCAGGAGCTGATGTCCACCCAAATGGAAACAAGGATGTACATGCAAACAAAATACACAAAAACACCCTGACAGAATCATAGGCACCAAGGCACCTGATGGAAACACCACAAATATGCATCAGCGTGTGAGAGTTATGAACGCAAAAAAACGGGGTAGGTGTACGGATTGCAATCAACACATAATCTGTAAAACATGACACAAATGCTAGCGTTTCATGCTACCATCATCACACAGCACGTAGCAAGGTAGAGCTGGCCGGCACACTCACCCCTCCACAAAATTAGATCCACACCCAGGACAGCTGAGACACAGACACAACTAGGGATATACCTCAAAGACAGACATGTGCACATACGGTTAGTCCACAGGATCACTACATGCATGCAACAGAGATGAGAAATACCACAACCAGCAAGATACAGTCATTCATACTGTCTTGCCTCCGCTTGTCTGAAGAGTGCTGAGTGATGCGGGATATAGGAGTCATGAGTGACCCTTAAACCTAGGGACCACATTCAATTATATACATATTTGCATCACATATGACCTGAACATTCAGGGAATGGTAGTGTTTGCAGTTGCGGGAATAATACCTCCATGTATCTGGGCGGGACCAGGGTGGGGCAACATGTGTGCAATCAATAGCTCCCACTCACGTGTGGTATCCGGGCAAAAGCCCTCAAAATCGGCCTCGTCTTCAGGGTCCCCCCGCTGTTGCCTAGTGTTGGGAATTGCAAGGGGAATTCCCCTACCTCATGGCCTGATCATGGCCACGCAGTACCTGGTGGAGACAGCCTGTGAGAAGGTTGGGCGGCAACTGTCACCCACTGCGGCCACAGATGACTGGAAATAGCCAGGAGGCAAAAAGAAATGTAGGGCAACAAGAAGCTTGACAAAACACGCGTATGGCATGTGACCGACCAGTCAGGGGCCCGATGGTCAGGTCATTAGATTAACATAGAGCTCCCAGAATAGACCCCGTGCTCAGGCGGTTAAGGGAGATGATCATGGTCCTCAAGTTATGCCCTGGAGCTGCGGCCCTGGGCCCTGTAGAGGCGAGGCTGGTGAGCCTGCAAATCTGCATGCCTCCTGCACCCATGCTGGCACAGCCCCTGCATGGGGACTCCCTCCCCAGCTTGCAGGTCTGTGTTTGCAGCGGGTTTCTAAAAACCTATGGACCTGGGCATCCAGCCCCATGGTGACCCCATCTCCCACATCAGGCAACAACAGCCCCTGCTCATCTCCCACTGACACATGCAGCAACCACAAAAGGCCGCCAAAAACTACGCCCCTCCAACTCCTCTAACTCAATTCTAACACAGACACGTAGCCCACCAACATTAGCAACACACCTCCCTCAACACACACCAACTCACCCACACTACCCCACCACCAACTCACAAACACAGCCACTCTCCACGAGACCACATGTCTCCTAACACTCTCCTCACTTCACCAACAATGCACGCCTTCTCTCCCTCGTTACACAAAACCCCTCAACGTGACCAAGGTGCGCCGGTGTATTGTAGGTTATTCTACGTTGCGCATGCGCATCTGCTGCGCGTGTTGGGCATGCGTCCACCGATACGGGAAGGTGCGCGCGCGGGACACTATGTTACACATGCACATCTGCTGTGCACGTTTGGCAATGCGCCAAGATCTGCGGAAGGGTGCACAGCGCATGGGTAACACTAGGTTCACATGCGACCTCCGTGTCTCTGCAGCACATGCACAATGCACACAGCAGACACGCTCGTGTTGCGGCGCATGCGCAACACGCGCAGCAGATGTGCTTGTGCAGCGCATTTTGCGCAACAAGTACAATATGTAAAAGAACCTATTTAAATACACCGGCACACCTGGTTTCACATTGAGGGGGTTTGTGTGGTGAAGGGGGAGAGAGGAGGTGTGTGGTTGTTGGTGAAGTGAGGAGAGTGTAGGAGGAAGGTGTATTTGTGGATGAGTACCAGTGGGTCGTGAGGGGTGGTGGAGCGTGTCAGAGGCAGGTGTGTTGTGGGATTGTTGTGGAGAGGGTTGTGGCAAAGAAGGCAAGAGAGAGAGGAGGGGAGGCAAAAAGAGCAGTTTAGAGAGATCAGCAGAAGCAGAGTGAAGGAGCAAGCAGCAGAGAGAGGAGGGTGGGGCGAGGAGCGGGTGGGAGGTATAGCCGAGGAGCCGAGGAGCAGGGGATGTGTGACAGTGAGGGAGAGGGGCACAAAGGGCAGGGAGAAGGAGCAGCAGGACATGGCAGGAGGGGGAAGGAAGGGGGCGACCTGTGCAGCAGGACTCAGAGATGGCAGGGAAGGGTTGGGCATTTGGTGGTGGCTACAGACCCATCGGGTGGACCCAGCCACACAGGGGCCACCCAGTGCCAAACGGAGGTGCATACCGGTGCCAGCGGAGGAACGGAGGAGGGCTGTGAGATTTCAGTCAGCAAGAAAACCACATCCTGGCTGGCCAGTGTGTTGTAGTGGTATGAGGTGCTCTATGGCAGGCCTGAGAGCACAGCACCACTGTGGCAACATGGTACAACACGTTGGGGGAGGAGGTGAATGGAGGGACGTTACCACAGGCAGAGGGGATCAACCAGGGACCTGGACAGCCTGAGAAAGTGATTTAATGAGCATTAAAGCATGGTGTGATGCACACACATGGTGGCTGAGAGGCAAACATGACATGGGCACCAGTGGGGGTGCCCCTTTGCCCCACCTCTCACATCCCTGGAAAAGCAGGAGGCTTACAGACCCCGTCTTGGGAAACTACCTGTGTGGACTGCCAGAAGCGCTAGACACCGCCCATCCACAGTAAGGTAGGTATGCACCTTACCACCGTGCTGCCTCCTTACCACTTGGAATAAATGCCCTTTGTCTAGTCATCAGGCATCTTTTTTTTGCCATGCACCTCCTCACACCTGGGTTCATAAGCTCATATCTTTGCCTCTGCCTTTGTCTAATGAGTGTGCTGTTCTCCATTCTAACCCTTTTTTAAAATTGCCACATTTCTGTCTGCCGCTCACAAAAAAGTGCTTCCCACCACCATCCTTTGTCCTTTCTCCCCTGTTCCTGACTCTTTGCTCCTGCTTCCAAACCTCTTGCCACACCTGTTAGTGCTATGTCTATTCAGATGATGAGCTGCACTGAGCAGGGATTGTCTGTTTGTGTGTTCCCTTTCACACGCATGCGAGGTATTGCCGCTTGCCGTAAGTTAGCACCACTAACATTCTAAGTAGTATCAGGTAGCAGTAAGTCCTTCCCCGTAGGTAGTAGATATGCAGCACATCCCCATACAGGGCACCCAGCCCAAGCAACAGTTCTGGCACATGGGGGGGAATGGGGGGAGGACCACTGTCCTCGAGGGAATGCATGCCCTAACACAAGGTAACTGTGCGGGTGATGGAACACAGCAGCACATGGCCAGGGTAGGTTACAGGGTGTAGTGGACAGGTACCTGGACCTGTGTGCTATGATAGGCACAGTCACTGAGCGTATACCTTGAGGCTGACGCACAATAGCAATGGTTGGAACGCAGGGAGGCGTGGCAGACATAGACCCAGATCTGATTCAACACTTGCATAAATCCACTGGTCCAGGCAACAGACAACGCAAGAGCCCAGAGGGTTAACTGCTGCATAGCAACAATTTACAGCCACCACAGATCACTCAATTGGTTAACAGTGATGTAAAGGAACCTATCTGAGGAGTCGGCTAATGAATATCCCCCTGTAAATCCAACGAGAAGCACAGCAGTAACTGATGCAGCACTGTAACTAGTTAATAAGCCCACATTGGTATATCAATTGGACAGTATGCAGATAATCTCCTGGTATCACCTCTACATTGTTGCTCTCTATTGCCTGTGAAGTCTGGCTGTGCTGCTGGATCCTCTGGGGACACTTTCATATAGGTTAGTTTGGCCACTGATGTATGTAGACGTTTCATGACAATTACAGGGATGGTCTGTCCTTCTAAGTACCCCTCCTCCTAAGGATGGGTGGTTGTGGGACCTAACTGAGTTTCAGATGCCTCTTACCACTGGATGTGTAACCATACCCAGAATGGTTGTTTAGTATACCGTTCCATCCCTCCCCACCACTAATGGTGTATGATTGGGCTCTTACAGTAGTAATTAATTTTCTGTGCCCCCCACTCCATTTGGGGTGTGTAGCTCCAGTACCTGAACTGCGTGTGTCTGTCTACCCCTGAGGTCTACTTGCTAATATAGTATCTGGCATATATGAGTCACAGCCAGTCATCATACATCTGCAGCAAGTCCCCGAACCACATGGTGAGATAACCAGGGGGAGACATAACAAGAGGGAACATCTACAAGTAGCCCAGAACACCATGTGGCCCTGTGGGTACCCACACATCCCCACCAAATACACCGAGTATGGACGCTTTGTTTGCACCTACCTATCCAGCGGACATATCCCAGACCACTGACAAGGAAGGGACTAACGACATGGGGTTGATGACGTAGGACGCAAAGAAGAAACGTGCAGCAGCGAAGCATAACACACGTCACACAACCCTAAACACCTATGTGGGGGCCCACATAAAAAGTGGGGGATTACCCCACCCACCCTCTAGACCCAGAACTTGGATGGTACCAATCGCCACAACCCATACCCCAAAATGCTTACATAGCACAACCCGCACGCACAACATCCTGGGACATCAGCCCATATACAAGTCTGCAGTGCCAACACATGGCAATTCCCATACCCGCACCACTGGTTGGCAACCCCAATACCCAGCATGCGGCTCCCCTCAAACCCATCCCCCCCATATGAAACCCCACCACATCCCATGGAGTATGTTGATTAGCTGTCCACACCACACCGCACATTTAGTGTCTTGCCAAAGCGGAGGGCCCCCACACAAATCTGGCTGACGTGGACACATCCTGCAATTCCTAACATGCATTTGCCACTTCAGTGCGCAATGCAAAGCACATCAGCTCGCACACCACAATGACGCGCACACAATCCCACTCAGGTACTCCCACATGTGCCATGGCCACATGTATTGATGAAGGCCACAGACAAGGTCAGGTGCGTACGGTCAATATCTGATTTACTGCAGATAGGGGGCATGAAACTCAACACACCAATCCCCCACCACACCACATCCCAATGCTGTCACAAGCTACACCAGGGAAATGAGCCTGCTACCCCCTCCCAACCTACCCCTGACCACAGGCCACAGCACACTGTAGGCACCTGTGCTGTCCCTATTGTAGGCGCAACAACAGCAGGACACAGGCGGACAACACATTGATTGTGGGGTGGATATGTACCTACACAGGTGTACATAGGTGGCACTGTTGCAAACTTATCTGTGCTGTGTACCCTTTTCCACAACCCAGGTGACCTACAGGACCCATAGGAGTGGGGCCCACCTCATGCAGGAGGAGGAATGTGGCAGGGGCTCTCGGATTGGGATGGGGCCCGTTTTTTTTTTTTTTTGCGGCCACAATGTCCGGGGACACCGCCAGCAATGGTTTGTAAAGGCACACTAGGAACCATATGTGCTGGGTGAGGCAGATGACATGCCCCCGAGATGTCACCGCTAACAGTGTTGGGACCACTGGCAGCCCACTCACAGGGCTCTAAGAGGGTGCTGAGATGGTAGAGGGCGAAACCACCACCCATGCAGGCGCCAGGGACATCAGCACCCTCCCACAAGCATGGACTTACAATCTTTGGCGGAGCTGCGGGCACCACAAGTTGCCTCAGCCACGGCACCGATGCTGAAGGTGTTTTTTTGGGTAACAGTGTACACAACAATCACCCATGGGGGTTGAACATTTGCGTGTTTTGCAGTTTACGCTTCGCCCGTAACATCACACAAGGAGATTTGCATAGTGCACCACACATATGTTTGGCAACATAGCAGATCGTTTCTTATGTGTGTGGTGTGTGTGGCGGGGGGGGGGGGGGTGGGGGGGTTCTGTGCCATGTGCGTCCACCCTCCGGTATAGCATGGCTGTCAGGTTTCTTTATGCATGTGTGATGGGGCTTCGGGACGCACGCAACTATGTGCACGGCCATAATACCCCAAAGGAAGCAAAGCACTGCGGAAAAAAAAAAACAAACTATCCCACGGTGGGGTGGTGGTGGGTGTGGTGTTGTTGGATCACCCAGACATCTTACTTGGACTGACACCTCCCCATGCGGTCTATTGTTTAGTTGCAGCATAGTTTGTCATCATAATTTGTACTGTGCGCCAGCATTTTGCCATATGAAAAGAGGGGCCCCCCAAGATATATGTAAGTGTGTGCCCGACCCCTCACGTCGTATGTACATATCCTCAAGATGACTACTTTGTTGCAGATCAAGCATTGACAGGACATTGAGACTGCAAACACGGTGCCATGTGTGAGCTCTGTGATTCACATGACCCATTCATCAAGACCCCCTTCCAGGCAATGAGGAATATGGCTCATGGGACACACAGATACTAAACATGGTCATGCGTTGCTAGTTGCTTGCATGCATGATTGTTCTGCAGATTGATCTGGTTACTTTTTTTTTGGGGAATATGCCTGACATGTGCAGTTTGTTGTCACGGTCTGGGAGGGGGTTTGTGAAACAGGGTATCTTCACATGATTCATCTTGTAGTCCCACCCCACATGTTCACTTGTAAGGCTCTGTTGATGCCATGTCACCAAGGAGATCCACCAGCTGTTTTTGTTTTTTTTTGTTGTACACCAGCAGAACACCAAATAGCAGTTGTGCTACCTCTATTGCGGAATGCCCAGCGAAGGCCCATAGCAGCCCATATGCAGCAGCCAGCACCGGCCACCAGAGAGGCTGCGACCAGCACGAGACCCAGCAACAGAGGGGTGGGATGGCGGCCACGTAGGTCAGACTGCCAGGCGAAGCAGCCCGAGGCCCAAGTCATGTGGCAGGCCACGGGATGATGGAGCATTACAAATAAAACCATCCACAAACTATTACAACCTATGTGTTTGTTTTTCCAATGTGCTGGGGCACTGTGGTTCCCCATCACGTACCCTGCACCTCATGTTGTCTCCCTGCCCACCATGTGCCTACCCATGCCCCCCCCCCCCCATGGGGTGGTGGGGTTGTCTGTACTGTCTCACCTATCATCGCGTCATAGCGTCATACCCATGGCCCTGTTTTGTGCCCTATGTTGGACCCTTGTGGCAGGTGGTCACCCCCCCTACCTTATGGCGTGGGCGGTATACCCAAACCTCTCCCGTTGCCCAGAGAAAAGTGTTCACGGTGGGTTACATGTCTGTATGTAGGGATCTGTCATCCCTCTCCTACCCCAACACATAACTCTCCATGCATTGGACACACATGTGTGCACCATTGCTCCCTGCCACACCAGGGCCTACGTAGCTGTCTTCCCACATAGGCCCCCCTTCAGCTGCGGCACAGGCAGGACAAAAGGTGGATTGCTTCAGTTCAAGCGATCCACTGTTCAAACTAGTGCTGTGTAGTCCCCACCGCTCACTCCTTCGCTGACATTGCATTGACCTGTGTCGCCCCTCACCCCCCCCCCACCAGCTATCCCCCTGTGCAGCTCCTGGGTACAGCATTCCAATCTTACCCTCCATGTGTACATACCTGCCTGCTAGCCTGTTCCCCTATTGCCCCACCAAGCATGGTGCATTCAGATATGCGCGCCCTCTACACATCGCACACAAGCAGACAGCATGTGGAAACCAGTAGGCTTTTGGGACATGCTCCACATATGGCACATTCACAGGGGACACCCATGGGAACACAGACACCTACGCACATGGGCAGCCCCCACACCTGTGTGTGGAGACGGTCATGTATGTTGACTTATGTCCTACCCCGCATACACATAGGGATCTACACCACATGTCCCATGCTCACATTCAGCACTCAGTCTGTGGGGGAGACATCGTGACCATTGTCGCCGTACATACAAACTTTTTTATTTGACATATGTAACATTTGTACAATATATAGAGATGTACCAACCCAGATTGAGGGCCGTTGGTATGACCTCCACATGCATCTCACAGAGACCTCAGGACATTGTTAATTGTAGTAACATAGGAATAGTCTTAACACTGGGTCAGATATTGAAAATTGTTATGATCTTTAAAAGGCCCTAATCTGTAGTATCTTGGTGAAGTCATGAACACGAATATAAACATTAAAGGAACAAAGTATGTGGCCTGTCGTGTCTGAAGATATTGCATGTAGACTCATGTTGTGAGAGGTTTCACTCAGTGTTACATTTATCGCACAGGGTAGACAGCGCATCAACAACATCCCATAGAAGTATGCCTTGAATGGAGCATGTTAATTATTGCATCACATTGCCTAATACCAGCATGCACACATCAATCCAGAGTTGATATCGCATCCCATTTTCTGCTGCAATTTACAATACTACTGCCAGACGGCTGCTGAAGCCATCTGCCGCTCAGCAGTGTGATCTATTACGACGAGTCCGGAACGCGGACAAGTAATCTGGTGATTCTGTTTCGATTATTGAAAGCCTCATGAATGCTTAAAAGTCACTTCATGACCCACAAAGAATGCGAGACTGTTTATGAGATTTCTCGAACTGAGTCTGAAGGCTGTGCCTTGAACCCCCAATGGAAAACCGCTCTTCCATCTACTTCCAGTAGCACATGCCGCTTCCACATGAAAGAGACAATACGATAACTTAAAGCATTCTACTGACTTCCATTAGCGTATAACAAGTTCAGCTGGCACCTATATGCGGGTCGACTTGAAGGTTGTTGCCCTTTTAATGGGCACTGCAGCAGGGATATATAAAATTACATGGTGTTTCATATGTGCGTGGGATAGCCGAGCAAGGGATTGGCACTACTTGCGGAAGGAATGGAATTGCAGAGAAAATGTAACAGTTGGAGAGAAGAATATCCAGCACCCAGCTCTGGTTGAGGTTCACAAAATCCTGCTACCACCCTTTCACATCAACCTAGGTTTTATGAAAAACTTTGTGAAGGCCATGGACTGCACGTCGCCAGCTTCCCGGATAACTGCATGAAAGGGGGTTCCGCGTCGACGCGCAAAGCAAGATTAAAGCGGGGGTTTTGTGGGTCCTCAGATTCGCGAACTCTTCAAATATTGAGACCAGTTCAACCACTTGTGCAGGGTGGAGGCGAAACAAGCATGGCATGCCTTTCCGCCGAGTGATCAACAAACTTTCTCGGCACTTGGAAGATTAATGGCAGGGCAGAAAACTACAAGGAACTAGTAGACGACAGGCTGAGGCAGTATCAAACCAAACAATGGCTGCAATGTGGCGCGAAAGGGCCAGGTGGCCTTGAGTCCCCGCCGGAATAATTTGTCGTGCCGGTCAACTGTGGTATGGTTGGTGATGAACAGGGCAAACGTTTTCACCAGGCTAGTCGCAACGATGGAGCACAAATACCAGGGGAAACTGTGGTCTACTCTACAATGCTGGGGCTGTGACTAGCTTACTGGGCTGGTCATTCCCCCGAGAAGCTCCAGAACACATCTGTACACAGAAGAGACAGGCGTGACAAAAAAATCTAAAAAGTAGTGTATCGCTTGTTTTTTTTTTTCCATGGAGGAACCGACGTCACTCCGCAATCATAATTTACTATTGACATGCATTTCGTGATGTAAACCATTAGTAGTCTTTGTTGATTACAAAAACACCAGCCAACTTTTTGCAATTTCAACTGTCATATTCGTGTTCAGCATATAACATTGATTAAGAACTGACTATTTTTATTTCAGGAGCATGACCTTTGTAAAGATTGGTTGACCAGTGATTGGTATTGTCTAAATATTTACATGTACCCTATTTTAAATTTTACAATTGAATCCTGCCAATTCCAATGTGAGGGACCCTTCCCTTGATTGGAGGGGAAGGTTTCCTTACTACATCTGTAACTGTATTAACCCATAACCTTTCAAGCAACCCATGTTCTGTGCCGGTAGACAGGACATTCACATGGCCACGTGTGTGGGCGCCCCCTGTGCCCCCTTAAGTGCTCCATGTGAACGCCCAGTCAGGGGCAGGGCTGGGCCGAGATGCACCACGCATAGCAGCTGCACGCTTGCCTGTGCAATCTCGGCAGCCAACCACCGAATGGTGCAGTCCTGGGTCCACTGTTGTTGGCAGCAGGCCACCCACTGCCACATACAGGTCCCGCACCCCCGTGCCACCATAACCCCGCCAGGTAGCTGGTGTTTGGGTGGTGGCATGAATGTGGGGCCTGTCTGTGGCAATGGGTGGGTACACAACTCCCAGGCGGACACCATCACCGCAGACATGTGTCAGCTGGCAGGTACCCACAGTGCCCTGTGCTGTCCTGTGTCCCATGGCAACCCACTGAAACACCCTCCCCCCTCCACACACCCCTCCTCCACCCCTGACCCCTCCCACCCACCCTCTCTTTCGCCCCCTCTACGCTCTCCTCCCCCTCCTCAATCTCCCCCTCGCCATCCTCACCCCCTGCCACATATGGCACCCCCTCCCCTCCCCTCCCGCCACCCCCGTCCCACACTCCCCCCCCTCCATGGTGTCCTCTTCTTCATAGTACGCTGGGCCCCCCTCCTCCTCTGTCCAGTGTTGCGCTGTGGGGCGTGTTCTGGGCTGCCCTGATGTTGAGGGTCCCTCGTCAGCAGAAGCATCCTCTGTGGGGGATGACAGTCATTAGCACACTATCATGTGAGTCACATACCACATGTACATAGTTTGGCCGCCCACAGGCTGGTGGGCCCGTGACATTCTGTACTGAGCTGCAGAGGCCACAACACTCCACCTCCACTTCGTGCCATCGCCCCCCTCTGGAGGCAGGCAATGAACCTCCGGGCAGTGCAGCCGCAACTCCCGACCCTTTTTCCATAGATCCTCTACCTGGGAGAGAAAGCAATGGGTGGGAGCATTAATGACCATATATCTCTGGTGTGTGCTGTGGCAAGGAGGCCTATCCAGAGTCCAGGGGAGGACAAAGAGACAGGGAATTCACCCTAGTAAAGGGCCCCCTTTACTCAAATCAGGGTAGGAAAGCCATAAACACCTCCAGGGATCAGAAAACTTACATGTGGAAAACATTTCAGGCTCCCCCTAGTGGAAGGAAGGGGAAAGGATACAAGGCTCAGAACCCTTTAGGCAGTGAATGCTTCAAGCACTCAGGTGCCCGGAGTCAGGCTGATTGCCGTCACCTGAGTAGGGTGGGGTTGGAGCTAGAGCCCTGGAAGTATAAACCCAGAGCAGAGTATGATAGAGTGGAAAGAAGGAGAGGAGAAGCAGGAAGCCAGGCTGAGCAGAGCAGATAACGGACCTTCCAGCTTGAGAGAGTGCTATTTGGCATGTAGCACGGCTGCAGAAGAGTTTGGAGCCAGGAACAAGAGAGACTCCAAGATCCCCCGGGAGGCATTTAGCTGAGCATGCTGAGCAGGACGGGGAGACAGAGCCTATGCAGCTGGGAGAACCCGAGGTGAAGCTGATTGAGGAGGACACTCCCATGGACTGTTCTTTGTGCCAAGCTATAAACCTGGGGAACGAAGAGAAGGCAAACCAGTCCTGAAAGAAGGTTATCCAGGAAAAAGGTACCCTTATCCCACAAGCAGGGTGGCTGTGTTTCCCTTGTGTTTATAAAGGGGAAGTTTACCACAGACTTTCAATGTGCTTTTTGTTTGGTGCTTTAGCCAGCAAAGCTAAGAAGGGAATATAATTAGGCTTGCTGGTAAAGACTGTGTATCCTGAAATAGAGAGAACCTTTAAAACTACATTTTGTGGTTGGATATGTTTTGGACAATTTTTGCTTCCAAGAGCCCTGAACCAAGAATCCTATGTGTGGTATGATCGCACCATTGTGTATATAAAAATAATAAATTTCTGTCATTTGCCTTACCTACTTGAGCCTGACTACAGCTTTCTTTATGGTGCACTCATACAGCTGAATAAGGACTACATTTCCCAGAGGACATTGCAGGGAAATAGTTTTTAAAAAGCTGAACAAGCATACAGCAGAAAGTTCCTTCAATAATCCACGCCCCTCTAACCTAGAGGCGAGTGGTGGTGGCGTGACAGTGCCCAACACATATCACACATCTCTGTGAGCAGCATCGTGCTGCTCCTGCTCTTCTGGCCAGTGTGTCCTCTACTAACTGTTGCCAGTGCCACCTGCATGTGTGGCTGTGGGTCTGGCCATCTATGCGGTGCCACCTATGTGTACTGTGCGTAACCCCCCCCCCCCCGGACACCCCAAACCCTGTTCATACACGATCCTTGCATTATATGGCAGCACCATGCCCCGTGTGGTTTGGCCATGCTGGTGTCCAGGGGAGGTCTTCCCTAACTCCCTGTGTGGTCTGGCAAACACATGTGTGTTTACCTGACCTACACACATCATCCAACACACCCGCCATGGCACCATGATACCCTACAACACATGGGTGATGTGTTCTGATATAGAGCGGAAGGTGGATGGCCCTGTGCACATTGCCAGGCGCCAATACCATGACACTTGGCTTTCTACTATACCTCTATGGTCATGACTAAGGCCTCCTGTGATTAGGGCAGTTGTGGCTGACTACAACAGGAGCATGGCCCACCACACCTACCTGGCCTATTAACATCTGTGCTCCTGTCTGGGGTTACGGCAGAGCTGTGAAACCCTAACAGGTGCATGTACCCTTACACCAGCATCATCTATAATGTTCCTCTGCGAACAGGTATGGGACTCCTGGGAGTGGGCAGATGTGTGACCTGAAATTGTGTACACTTCCATGATATCTGGATTAGTTACAGACCTTTATAATCAGGTATCAGGGCTCCTGGGGGTGGGTGGTTTGGAGCACATCCACAGCTGCACCTACCATACCTCAGGATCCATAACAGATATGTGTAATAAGGTCTGGGCCTCCGGGGAATAGGGCAAATGTGTGACCTAACCTTGCATAATCTACCACAATATCTGGATGTCATACCCACCTTTGCACTCAGGTCTCAGGACTCCTGGGTGTAGGGTGTCTTAGCACACTTCATCAGCAACATAAACCATATCACCAGGGTGGCTGACAGAACACTTTGAGCAGGTCTCAGGACTCCTGGGGGTAGGGTGGATTATAACACATCAACAGCAACATAAACCATACCACCAGGGTGGCTGACAGACCACTTTGATCATGTCTCAGGACTCCTGGGGGTAGGGCAGATGTTTTAACCTGCAAAGCACACACACCCTACCACCAGGTTGACTGACAGACCACTTTGATCTGGTATCAGGACTCCTGGGGGTAGGGCAGATGTTTTAACCTGCAAATGCACACACAACCATACCACCAGGGTGTATGACAGACCACTTTGATCTGGACTCCTGGGGGTAGAGCAGATGCTTTAACCTGTAAATGCACACACAGCAATACCACCAGAGTGACTGACAGACCACTTTGATCACCCCTCAGGACTCCTGGGGGTAGGGTGGATTATAACATATCAACAGCAACATAAACCATACCACCAGGGTGGCAGACAGACCACTTTGATCAGGTCTCAGGACTCCTGGGGGTAGGGCAGATGTTTTAACCTGCAAATGCACACACAACCATACCACCAGGGTGACTGACAGACCACTTTGATCAGGTCTCAGGACTCCTGGGGGTAGGGCAGATGCTTTAACCTGCAAATGCACACACAGCAATACCACCAGTGTGACTGACAGACCACTTTGATCAGGTCTCAGGACGCCTGGGGATAGGGAGGGTTATATAACACATCAGCAGCACATAAACCATACCACCAGGGTGACTGACAGACCACTTTGATCAGGTCTCAGGACTCGTGGGGGTAGGGCAGATGTTTTTACCTGCAAATGCACATGCAACCATACCACCAGGGTGACTGACAGACCACTTTGATCAGCTCTCAGGATGCCTGGGGGTAGGGCAGATGTTTTAACCTGCAAATGCACACACAACCATATCACCAGGGTGGCTGACAGACCACTTTGATGGGGTCTCAGGCCTCCTGGGTGTAGGGCAGATGTTTTAACCTGCAAATGCACACACAACCATACCACCAGGGTGACTGACAGACCACTTTGATCAGGTCTCAGGACTCCTGGGGATAGGGCGGATGTTTTAAACCTGCAAATACACACACAACCATACCACCAGGGTGACTGACAGAGCACTTTGATCAAGTCTCAGGACTCCTGGGGGTAGGGCAGATGCTTTAACCTGCAAATGCACACACAGCAATACCACCAGGGTGACTGACAGACCACTTTGATCAAGTCTCAGGACTCCTGGGGGTAGGGTGGATTATAACACATCAGCAGCAACATAAACCATACCACCAGGGTGGCTGACAGACCACTTTGATCAGGTCTCAGGACTCCTGGGGGTAGGGCAGATGTTTTTACCTGCAAATGCACACACAACCATATCATCAGGGTGACTGACAGACCACTTTGATCAGCTCTCAGGACTCCTGGGGGTAGGGCAGATGTTTTAACCTGCAAATGCACAAACAACCATATCGCCAGGGTGGCTGACAGACCTCTTTGATGGGGTCTCTGGCCTCCTGGGGGTAGGGCAAGATGTTTTAAACCTGCAAATGCACACACAACCATATCACCAGGGTGACTGACAGACCACTTTGATCAGGTCTCAGGACCCCTGGGGGTAGGGTGGATTATAACACATCAACAGCAACATAAACCATACCACCAGGGTGACTGACAGACCACTTTGATCAGGTCTCAGGACTCCTGGGGATAGGGCAGATGTTTTAACCTGCAAATGCACACACAACCATATCACCAGGGTGGCTGACAGACCACTTTGATGGGGTCTCAGGACTCCTGGGGGTAAGGCAGATGTTTTAACCTGCAAATGCACACACAACCATACCACCAGGGTGACTGACAGACCACTTTGATCAGGTCTCAGGACTCCTGGGGGTAAGGCAGATGTTTTAACCTGCAAATGCACACACAACCATACCACCAGGGTGACTGACAGACCACTTTGATCAGGTCTCAGGACCCCTGGGGGTAGGGTGGATTATAACACATCAACAGCAACATAAACCATACTACCAGGGTGGCTGACAGACCACTTTGATCAGGTCTCAGGACCCCTGGGGGTAAGGCAGATGTTTTAACCTGCAAATGCACACACAAACATACCACCAGGGTGACTGACAGACCACTTTGATCAGGTCTCAGGACCCCTGGGATGGATTATAACACATCAACAGCAAACATAAACCATACCACCAGGGTGGCTGACAGACCACTTTGATCAGGTCTCAGGACCACTGGGGATAGGACAGAGGTTTTAACCTGCAAAGGCACACACAGCCATATCACTAGGGTGATTGACAGACCATTTTGAACAGGTCTCAGGACCCCTAGGCTAGGGGCAGGGCAGATGTGTGACCCTGCAACTACAAAACCTACCATATCAGCATGCTGTTTTACCAGACCTCTTTAGGCAGATCTAGGGGCTCCTTGTGTTTAGGGTGTATTTTAACACATCAACAGCAGCAGCTGCCATAACACCAGGCTGACAACTGGACCTCCGTGATCAGTTTCCTTAGCCTCCTGGGGATAGGGCAAACAGCTTTGATGTGATAAATAGGCGGTATATCATGTGAGTTCAACGACAAAACATAAATGAGATAGAATGCCTACACACAGCAGCATACACAGCTACAATCAACACTGGATATGTATATGGATATACTGACCTGTCCCTATACACTTACCTCACGTGGGTAGTCAGAAAAACGATTATAATGCCTCGTGACGCAGTCCCAGGCCCTCCTTACGCGCCCTGAGGTTCTGCCGCTTGGAGGAACCAGGGAATAGCTTCTTCTGCCTAGTGCAGATCAGCCCTGCAAGGTGGCGCAGCTCCCTATGGGTGAAAGCAGGCTTTCTCGAATGAGTCGCCATTTTCAGAAATGCCTTGCTCATGCACATCACCTATGTACCCTCAACGCGTGCCGCCGCACATCATTAAGGTGTGCTAGCTACGTGCCCGTGCCACGACCGGTACACAGCGACCGGTGGCACCTTCAATATATATAAAGATTTATGCTGTAGACACACATTGCAGTGATGTGTCTGATGTTTCTTACCACAATTTGTTTATTATGCATTTATCTTGGTGTTGGCACAATTGGGTCTTGAACCCATCACCACTGGCTGTGAGGGCATTGTATTAACTGGTGTGCTATGCCTTTTCACATAGCAATAGCTGGCTACACAGTTACACCAGGTCATTTACAGACACTTCCTACTCTGCTTACCAGGCTAGTGTATGGACACAGCTAGGGCACTTTACAGGGCACCTTGGTTTGGCCAACTGAGCTGCGGGTATTTTGGGATGTGCACACGGATTTCAGATCTATGTCAGACTGCTAGACAGCCGTATCCTCTGACAGTTATACTGACGGACACACTTTGTATGCAGCTCACCAGCTGATCTGGCAACCTGCAGCCCACGCCACTCTTCCAACATACCCACTGAATGCAACTGGCCACACTTCTGAACATATTGTCATGTGGTAACACGCTCTGATGTGATGATAATACACTATATCCTATACATCCTGATACATCAATATACAGGCCAACTGGGGTATTGAACCCATGACCTCTCCCACTGAGGTCAGTATATTCACCATTGTCCTGCAACAATATTGGTTGTAATTAAACTATGGCTAGCTACTCAACCAGTGCAGGTCACCAGACACACTGTCTGCTGTGGCTACCAGGATAGGTTAGCACCAAGGGTACCCATGATGCAATGCACATGCAGATCAGCAGTCTACATCTGCTCACCATGGTTAGGAGAAGATTAACGCCTGTTTGACGTACGTTGGAGCACTTGATACAGGGACTCGTTTGTCTCGAAACGTGCACGTCGTCTCAGGATTTTGGATGTTTGGCACACGGACTGAGTCGGGCTTCTTTTCTCAATTATTTAAGCTAAGTAGGTTTTTTAACTATATACTCACCAAAGAACTGTTCTCTGAATAAAATGGATTACATCTGTCTGGTGGGGTTTTGAAGCCATTCTTAACCTCCCTCGATGTGATCCGACAAAAATATTGCTAATAACGTTTCACTGGGGACTCTTTTGGAGATTTCAGGGTTCGATTCCCACTAGCACTCCTTGTGGCCTTGGGCAAGTCACTTAACCCTCCATTGCCTCGGAAGAAAGGCCTGGCAATCTACTTCCGGTGACACTGCCAAGAAAACCCAGGAGCTTCTGGGTCGCCAGGAGTCAGGACTGACTCGAAGGCACACATTGCTTTTGCATATATATCTCTGAATGCGGGATTATTTTTACGTGATTTGTAGAGAAAGAAACAGCAGGTTTTAGCTATCAGTTGGATGTATCTGTGGAGAAGGAGAGAGAGCGGAGTCAAAGATGACCCCAAAGTTGTGAGCTGAGGAGGAGTAGAGAGTTATCCACAGATAATGAGAAAGGAGGAAGGGGGGAGGAGGGTTTAGAGGGAAAAATATGAAGCTCAGTTTTGGCCATGTTCAATTTCAAGTGGCGGTGAGACATCCAAGCAGGAATGTCAGAAAGGCAGGCAGAGATCCTGGCCTGGATTACTGGAGAGATTTCAGGTGTAGAGAGGTAGATCTGGGAGTCATCAGCGTAGAGATGGTACTGGAAGCCATGGGAAGAGATGAGTGCACCAAGGGACTGGGTATAGAAAGAGAAAAGGAGTGCACCCAAAACTGATATTTGGGGTACACCAACTGAGAGTGGGATAGCAGTAGAGGAGGATCCACCAGAACAAACACTGAAAGAGCGATGGGAGAGATAAGAAGAGAACCAGGATATCACAGAGCCCTTAAAACCAAGCAAGGACACCACTGCTATGGACTCTGCCCTTTCATGGGGTCCATGGTATTGTTTCTTGTTGTGCATCTGGTGCATTCCACAAGCCCCTTTGCTGAGCAGTTGCATCCTGTGCTCTCACTCTCCCTGGTTGGCACATGATTCTTGCTTAGGGAGGAGGGGCACAGTGTTGCATTGCTGGGGGGTTATACTGTCAGGCCTTCGTTTCTGTCTGCCATCTGGCAATTCTTTGCTAGGACCTTTTGAGCTGTCACAGCACAGGGGACCCTTTGCTGACCTCGTTGTTTCTTACTTCTATCCATCAGGGGCTCTGTGGAGCTCATTGCACACCCACTTTACACGGGTTTTGGATGCAGGCGCATTTGTGGACTTGGGCTCATGGATAGCTGGACAGCATTCAGCATTTCAGGACATGCCTGTGCTTATTGTATTCTGTTGAGATGCACACCTACGATCGTGCCCGTCTTTGGCATGGCCATGCCTCTGCTGTCATTACGTGCATCTCTTCTATTCCACAACATGCAGCACCTATACTGCTGTGCCGAAAGTCAGTTTGTTGCTGTTGCAATGTTGACTTTCCTGAGGATGTGGGCAGCATGCTGATGCACTGTGAGTTATCTTCCGGTCCCATGCATGGCCTGGAGAGTGATGGGCGCTCATACTACAATGCACAATACTGTACAGTTTTGGGCATGTGCACTTTTCTGGATGCACATACTATCATGTTTATGGCTCCTTGAGCTTGACAAGGGTGCAGTGTGGCCAGCACATCTGTGCTGTATAGGCATTAGCATTGGCTTCAAGGGGGCCCTTCTGATGCACGCAACACACATTACAAACTTTGATTTCACTCACTGCATGTGTCTTTTCCCAGGGCATAGTGATGGATGTGGGTATGTGCTCATGCATACTACATATGGCTACCAAGATAGGGCCTTGTAGATGCATGTATTACATGATATGTGCATCCAGAAGCAATTTCCATCTCAACATACATGGCAGTGGGGGAGCACCAGAGTTATTCTTGTATTAGTTAGCTCTGCATATAGTCTCTGCATTGCAACATATGGACCAATAGTTTTCAGGGAGGGTCACCTGTAGCTGATTGCCTCAAGATCACCCTATCAATCAATGGGACCCTCAATCGAAGGCATGCAAACAGTGCAAACAGCACTACTAAATTTCCCAATGCACCATCTCCAGCAGTACATATCTGATCCACAGTTCTCAGCCACAGGGGCGGCATTGCCATACACACGCACATACTGTACCTACATATACAGTCCCATTTTCAGGACATGGGAAATGTTGGTGTAGCCTGGATTAGCTGCATTCACAAATATAGCAGTTGTCAGCATAGCCAGTATATGCACTATTGCTCTCCTTCATGATTCTTTTGGTGTGTTTATTCATGTTTCTTTACCCTTCATACTTCCCTCACCTCTGCATTCTGTTCTGTGAGCCTGCATCTTGTGTTCCCCATGACTGCTGACACCCCAGTTCAGGACATAATGTGTCAGAGCCATTCAACTCTATGGGATGTGAGGATCAGAGCGGACTATTTTCTAAGTCCAGCCTTTATTCCACATTTTTGAACGTATAGTGTGGACGTCTGGGTGAGACGCTGGCGATGTAAATGGCCCTTTTCTGGATACACTTTATTTGTCTCCTTGGCTGGCTATGCTCCCATTCTGCCCCTCCCGTCCACGTTCTGTGATCCCTGTGCTAGTGCCATGTACGTGCAGGACTGCGGGGTTTCAGAATACGGTCGTAGATATTTTTCCCTGTGCACGTCTACGCCGTACATCCACTGGCTTATTCATCTTATGGAATGACCTTCGCAGTGTATTTGGATTTTCAGAAAGTCTTTGTCAAGGTTCCTCATGACAGATTCTTGAGGAAATTAAAAAGTCATGGGATAGGAGGCAGTGGACTATTGTGGAATGGGAAGTGGTTAAACAATAGAAAACAGAGAGTAGGGCTAAATGGCCAATTTTCTCAATGGTGAATAGTGGAATACCCAGGGATATGTACTGTGCCTGTTGCTGGAAATGGGAACAATGAGTGATCAAATTAGCAGATGACACAAAATTATTCAGAGTTTTTAAAATACAAGTGGATTGTGAAAACTTGCAAGAGGACCTTGAGAAATTGGGAGTCTAGGTGGACAAATGCAAAGTTATGCACATAGGGAAGAACAATCCATAAGAACATAAGAAATGCCATACTGGATCAGGCCAATGTCCATCAAGCCCAGTATCCTGTTTCCAACCGTGGCCAATCTAGGTCACAAGTACCTAGCAGTTTCCGGAAAAGACATACAGGTTCCATATTCCTTGTATTGGGGCAAGCAGTGGATTGCCTGGGTCCTCTTTAATAATGGTTTATGGACATTTCCTCCAGGAACTTGTCAATCCTTTTTTAATCCCAGTTACACTAACAGCTTTTACTATATCCTCCAATAACGAATTCCAGAGTTTGATTACACGTTGAGTGAAAAATATTTTCTCTTATTAGTGTTAAATGGGTTACACTGTAACTTCATTGCATGTCCCCTAGTCTATCTACTTTTTGATGCCATAAAGAATTGATCTATGTTTACCTGTTCCACTCCATTAATTAATTTATAGACCTCTATCATATCTCCCCTCAGCTGTCTCTTTTCCAGGTTGAAAAGCCCTAACATTTTGAGCCTCTATTCATAAGGGTATTCTTTCATTCCCTTTACCATTTTGGAGGCTCTTCTCTATACCTTTTCTAATAACGCTATATCCTTTTTAGGAAATAGCGACCAGAACTGCATACAATATTTCAAGGTGCGGTTGCACCATGGAACGATACAGAGGCATTATAATATCCTTTGTCTTATTCCACATTCCTTTCCATATAATTTCTAGCATTTTATTTGCCTTCTTGGCCGCCACTGCGCACTGGGCGGAGGATTTCAACATGTTATCCATGATGATGCCTAAATCTTTTTCCTGGGTGGTGGTTCCTAATATGGAACCTTGCATTGTGTAACCATAGTTTGGGTTGTTCTTTCCTAGGTGCATAAATTTGCACTTGTTCACATTATTATTTATTTATTATTATTTATTACAGGCTCTTATATACCGCTCTATTCAGCATCAGCGCGGTTCACAATATAACAACAGACCAGAACAACAAACTGTTTGGTTTTACAGAGAACAAGGTCAGAGAACTTGGATAAAACATGGGACGTCATTAAATTCCATTTGCCATTTGAACATCCAATCTTCCAATTTATCAAGGTCTTCTTGCAATTGCTCACAATCCTCTGGGATTTCAACAACTGAATAATTTGTGTCATCTGCAAATTTTACTATCTCACTCATTATTCCCATTTCCAGGTCGTTTATGAATATGTTAAAAAGCAGTGGACCCAGCACAGATTCCTCAGGTACTCCACCATTCACCTTTCTCCATTGGGAAAATTGGCCATTTAGCCCTACCCTCTGCTTTCTATCTTTTAACCAGTTCCTGATCCACAATAGTACACTGCCTCCTAACCCATGACTCTTTAGTTTTGCCAAAAGTCTCTGATGAGGGACCTTGTCAAAAGCTTTCTGAAAATCCAGATATGCTATATCGACCGGCTCACCTTTGTCTACCTGTTTATTCACACCTTCAAAAACAATGTAACAGATTAGAAAGACAAGACTTTCCTGGGCTAAAGCCATGTTGGCTTTCTCCCATTAAGTCATGACTATCTACATTTTCAGTAATTTTGTTGTTTTATAATGGTTCCTACCATTTTGCCCGGTACTAATGTCAGGCTCACTGGCTTGTAGTTTCCCAGATTACCCCTGGAACCCTTTTTATAAATTGGCATTACATTGGCCTTTCGCCAATCTTCAGGTACTACAGATGATTTTGATGATAGTTCACAGATTACTAATACAGTAGTAGGTCTGCAGTCTCATAATCAAACTCTGGAATTTGTTGCCAAAGGATGTAGTAAGAGTTAGGGTAGCTGGGTTTTATAGAGATTTGGAAAAGTCCATAAACAGGAGTGGCTCCACAAAATGGAGGGGCCTTCTCAGAGCTCTAGTTAGGGACAGGGGGTCCCCTCACTCAGGACACCAGTCATATGGTTGCCCCAAGAATAAGAAAGCAATATGTTTCCAGGCTACATAATAAAAAAACACCTTTTCAATGATGTTTATATGCAACAATGATTGTAGCAGTTTAATTATCTAGCCTGGGAATCTAATACTGTATAAAACATATCGAATCCTGACACTACACACTGGACCAGCATGATTTTTAATGTAAATATTCTGCAAAAGATACGGAGTTGCAAGATGATCATATATGAAGGAGCAAAATCAAAAAGCAAGAACCATGGTGCAATTTATAGCATCAAAATAAAATTATAACTAATTTTATTTTGGCGTTTTACACTGTGCTGAGGTTCTCACATTTTCTTTTTGAATATATATTCTGTGTCCAAAAAAACCCTTCTCGAACAATGGGTACAGAGCAGAACTAGGACATTTCCCACAGAACTCATCATACCACAAATAATTTCTGATTCTAGTGCCATCTCAGTTAACAGCAGTACTGGACATACAAACCCTTGCAAAAATGACCTAGGACTTACAGAGAAAAATTACCATGCTATAACAGCGTGAACATCCAAAACTCACACAAGGAAAAGAGCAGCGCTCTAAATATTGCAATGGGCCCAAGATACACCTATTCAGAAAACCAAATAAGCCGGATTACTGCTGATCCCTACATAGAAACTCCATGCCAACAGAATACCTGGCTTTGGTCACACACCCAGAAAAACAGATACATCCTCATCAAGTAAGGAATAAATTACCACAAACTAAAAATAGACATGTTGTTGTTGTTAAGTGCCGTCGAGTCGGAGTCGACTCATGGTGACCCTCTGGATAGCTATCCTAAATTGTGTTCGGTCTTGAGTCAGGCGGCTCATTGTTGACAGACTGGAACCCGTAGCTGTTGTTATTGTATCGATCCATCTCATTACTGGCCTTCCTTTTTTGCGCTGACCTTCTATCTTGCCAAGCATGATGTCTTTCTCTAATGATCTCTCTCTTCGCATGATGTGTCCAAAGTATGAAAGTCGAAGTCTTGTCATCTGAGCTTCTAAAGAAAGCTTAGGTTTGATCTCCTCTAGTACCGACTGTATAGACATATGTAGACAAAAATTAACCTGAAACCCAAAGAAGCCAGACTCTACATCAGTGGCACAGCCAAGGCTGATTTTATGGTGGAGCTTAGGTAGGGCCATCAGGCAAACTAGGCGGTCACCTAGGATGACAGCTTTTGTGGGTGGAGGGTGGCAAAGAACAGGGCATTCAAAGCTAAACAACAGATTCTGATAGCCAGGGGGAGCATAAGGCTGAAAATTAGCCTAGGCAATGTCTTTCCAATTCCACTCTTTTTCTGTATCTGTCTCAGCTATTGTCATTCTTGAATGCACACCCGGTTCCCAGCCTCATTGAAACGGAGTCCGCGCCACTTTAGGTTAGTTAGTAGTTGGTAGCTAATAACTCTGTTTTATTTTCCTTCATATTTCATGTATATTTTTTTCCTAATGGAAATTCCCCAAGTTTTGTGGGCTAGGGTAGGAGATGGATGATAGTATTTCAATTGCCTCTTTGATGTATTCTTGATTCTTTGCTTGTCTTTTTCACCCAATAATCCTTGTTTTCCTACAAGTTGTGATTGATTACACTTGTATTTTTGTAAAATGCATAAATATAAAATAAAAATAAAAAGGATTTGTCTAGGGTGCCATACTTTGAACAAACTGGGGCCGTCCCTGGGCCTGGGATTAACCTGTATGGGCACAAAGTAGTGCAGATGTTGACTCTGCCTCCAGATATCCTCTCATTTGATTGTTCTGCTGCCGTTGACTGAATGGGCCTGCTGCCAGAGTGGATAGGTATGCCCCATCCAGACCCACCCCTTGGCTATAGTACAACATCTTTATCTTTATTGTGGGATTTAATATACCGTGCCTTCACTTACGCAGCAGGACAGTTTACAAAAGATAAATGTGCTGCAGAGTATGAAAGAAGGAAAGGAACTCCATAATTAGACAGGAAGGATTAGTACAGTCACACAGCAGAGAGAGGGAAGGGGGGGGAGAAGAGAAAGGGTAAGGGAGGGCTATGTATTAGATGGTGGAAGGTCGAAAGCTAGCTGGAAAAGGTGTGTCTTGAGCTAGGATTTGAATTTGTGGAAAAAGAGTTTTAAGATAAGATCTGAGGATAAGGAGTTTCAGAGGGCAAGGCCGAGAAAGAAAAAGGCAGATTACGAGTGGACTCTAGGTGAGTTTGTGAGACAGAGGGAAGGTACAGTTGGCGTGAATGGTGCAAAGGACCTATTGTGGAGATGGAGAATATCTGAGAGGTACCAAGGGGTACTGGTGTGCAAGACCTTATGAACCAGTGTGAGTATTTTATACTGTATCTGGTACTTGAGGGGAAGCCAATGGAGGTGGATGAGAAGGGGGTGACATGATCGGCATGTTGTATGAGTAATCATCTAGGCGGCAATATTTTGGAGGAGCTGGATACAGTGGAGCTGATACTGAAGGAAACCAGAAAGAGCAATGTTACAGTAGTCAATCTGGGACATGACAAGGGAAAGAAGAAGAGTGATCAGGGACAAAGAGAACAGGAAAGGGTGAATGGCACGAATTTGTCTGAGGGAGAAACATGAACGGCAAATGAGTAAAGAAAGATGATTCTGGAAAGAACGTGCAGAATCGAGGGTGACACCAAAGTAATGGAGAGAGTGAACCGGCAGTATATGAGCATCCTGGAGGGAGGGGCCACCGAAGGTGAATCAGATCGCTGAAGGTTTGGCAGGGTTGAGGTGAAGGTAGTGTGAAGACAACCAAGAGGCAATTTGTGAAAGGCAGGAATTAAGAGGTGATAAGTCAGGAATGGAAGGGTTGGTGTGATGTAAAAGAATTATATCATCAGCATAAAAATATGCTGGAATGCTATGTTGCTGGATTAGGAGCATGTTAGGTGCCAGAAAGACATTGAGAAGAAGTGGGGCTGAGGTACACTACAGAGAAGAGGCATAGGAGGAGAGGAAGAATCACTAGAGAAAACAGAGAAGAACCTAGAGGAGAGAAGTGAGTGAAACCCAGTGCCATATGGACCCACAGACACCAACATCATGAAGGCAAGGGAGGAACGTGATTGACAAGATCGAAAGTTGAGGAAAGATCCAAAGAGACAGCTACAGACATGTCACCATGATTGTGAAAGATGTGTAGTTCGTTAAGGAAAAAGAGCAGAATAGTTTCGGTGCTATGGCCAGAGCAGAAACTGGATTGTTGGGGATGGAGAGTGTGCACAGCATCAAGGTGTGTGGAGAGTTGGGCGAACATAAACCTCTTAAGAATCTTTGACAGAAAGGGAAGGTTTGAGATCATTCGGTAGTGTGTGGGACAGAGTGATCTAAGGAGGGTTTCTTAAGGAGGGGACAAATTAAGGCTAGTTTCCAGGGAGAAGGGAAAGTGCCAGAAGAGAGATTAATATTAATGATAGCGAGTATGGGGGACAGAAGGTCGAGAGATGGTTCAAGCAGCCAGTTAGATGGGATGTGGTCTGAGCGACAGATTGTCTTGCATGAAGAAGAAAGAGTTTTGATCAGTTCAGCAGAGGTGATGGCATGAAAGGAGGCCATGGTGACATGGGAAGAAACAGAGGGGAATGTTGTGGGGGGGGGGGGGGAGGAGGGGGTCGAGGGAAGAGGTGGTAGGCGCTCAGGAAAAGTAGAACCAAGAGACTGAATCTTATTGCGAAAACAGTTGGCAAATTGGACAGGATCTGGGGTGGTAGAAGGTGGACAAAGCAAGTGGGATGGACAAGAGGTGGAGAGGCATCTCACAATGGAATACAGTTAATAGAGGAGGAGGAAAGAGAAATAGATGCATATACCCTTGTAATGTGCAAAATATAAAGGCAGAACATGTAAATTCCAAAAACTGACATATTCCAATCACTAAATTAAAAATAAAGTTCATTTTCCTGCATGTTCCATGTAAATGTTTAATTACTTTAAATGATGTTAAATATGTTTATAGTGAACATTTGCTGCTGGAAAGGTTCTTAGATAATAGATAGGGACTTATGATTTGTTAGGTTTAATTGCAGTTTGAGATTTTCCTTGTGGTTTAAGGACTGGTTCATCCTGATAAATTTTTCATTTGCCCCCTCCTTACCTGAACATTGTTCTTCGTGATGTGGGCTAAGAAGCCAAGTTATATGTGGGGTATTTTATACCTACATGTTATTATGTATTGGATTGATATTGGTATTTTGTGTAGTATTGCTTGATGTATATACTCTAAAAAATTAAAATAAACAAATAAATAAAATTGCTTTTTCTACCTTTGATGACTGTCCATTTTATTCTCTAATCATGTTGATTTCAGACTCTAGTTTCTGCTTTCTTCTGTCTTCTCTTAACTCGCGTTTTAGGATCTCCGGTGCATCTACCACTTCTCTCCTCTCCTGTCTTCTTTACTTCCTTACATCTCTGGCATTTATCTTTTCCTTTCAGCTCTCTTCCCTTTATTTCTGTCTCTCTCTCGCTCTCTATCACTCTATAAATTCAGCTTTTGCTCCTCCACTTTATCATCCAGTCTTCAATCCCCCCTCAATACTGCATCTGCCACTTTTCAACCCTTAACACAGTTCTTCCCCACCAGCCTCTTATTCCATCCAGCCTTTAACACTCCCCTTTCGCTCCCCCCCCCCCCCCCCCCCGTGTCCAGCATCTCTCCTCTTTCTCCTTCTTCCATCCAGTGCCTCAGCCTATTTTTCTCACCCCACCCCACCATGTCCACCATTCCCCCTCCCTATTCCTGCTGCAGGTCCCAAATATTCCACTTTCTTTCTATTCCTGTGTCCAGCATCTCCCAACACACCATATCCAGCATTTAACCTCTTCCTTCCCTTCTCCTCTTCTCTAGAATTTCCAGCTATCTCTCTTCTTTCTCCTCCCCCAGTCCACTATCTTTCTTCCCTCCCTCCTTGTGTTTACAGCATCTCTCCTCTCTTCCTCCACCCCGCAGTATCCAGCATCTGCCCTTTCTCCCCATCTGCCCTCCATGCCCCCATGTCCAGCATTTCCTCTTTCTCCCTATCTGCCCTCATGTCCAGCAACTGCTCTCCATTCTCCCATGTCCCGCATCAGTCTTTTCTCCCCTATGCCCATCATGCCCAGTATCTGCTCTTTTCCCCTATGTCCCCCCACCATGCCCAGCATTTGCCCTTTTTTTTCCATATTCTCCCATGCAAAGCATCTGCTCTTCATCTTTCCTGTGGCAACATTCTGCCCACTGCCCCCCCCCCCTCCCTCATCCCATGGCCAGAATCTGCCCTCTGCTTCCCTTGTGGCCATTATCTGCTCTCTCTCTCCTCTCCGCCCATGGCCAGCATCTGTCCCCCTGACCCCCCCCCCCCAATCCAGCATCTTTTCCTTGCCCCTGTGTTCATCATCTGCCCTCTACCTCCGCACCTTCATGTCCATCATCTACCCTTCACCTCCACGCCCCCCTACCCCCACAGCTGATGCCTAACATGACCACCTCCTTTTCCTGCCCCCAAACTGCCACCATTGCTGCTTCTCTCAATAAGTGGCAGCTTTAAAAAAAGGCAGCAAAATTGCAGTGTCTTCCTGACTCTAGCATGCTTGTCAGTCTCTGCCATCCCACCCCGCTCTGTCGTGAATATGCGTCAAAAGAGGTCAGGACCATTAGAGCCTTACAAGCGTGCCAGAGTTAGGAATACCCTGTGTTTTTGCTTGCCTTTTTTAAAATTGCTACTTGCCGTCGGGTGGGGGGAGGGGGTGATTGATGCTGTTGCCTCCAAAGACCTGGGAGAAGTGGTGGCAGCAGGTCACAGGCAGAGTGAGGTGACTGAAGCTGGGCTGTTTTGGGAGCATTTTTTGCCACCCCAAAAATTGCCACCTGAGGCAGCCGCCTCACTCTGCCTAATGATAGAGCCAGCCCTGTCATAAACCATTATTAAAGCTGCCTAGGGAAATCCACTGTTTACCCCTGGGATAAGCAGCATGGAGCTATCTTTTGGGAACCTAACAGGTACTTGTGACCTGGATTGGCCACTGCTGGAAACAGGATACTGAGCTTGATGAACCTTTGGTCTAACCCAGTATGGCATATCTTATGTTCTTATGTAATATCATTGACAGATATGTACACCAAGCACGCATCCATGAGTCTGGCTTCAACACATGCTCTTTCAGTCATGTTGCTGTTAATGGTGAATCCAAGGCAAATGATCATAGCTTGCTTTATTTGATAAACTCCTGTCCTGGACCAGTCCAGTCTTGAGGCATATGCTACAGAGACATGACAAGCATGTTTTGTCCTATTTAGCTGTTCTTCTTATTTTTTTTACAGACTTTTTTATACCTTGCTATTCAAACATCAGTACGGTTTACATGAAACAGAAACTTATACGGTGCAGGGGACTGTTCCGTATTTACAATAAACAGGTGCTTAAAACTTGGATAAACTGGGGTAATTATTTACATATAGGCTTCATATCAGGTCCTATCATAGATTAATGATGGTGTGTTGGTGTATGTGAGATGGTTGTTGGTACACCTTTGTCGAGGTGGTGTTTTAAAGCCTTCCTGAATTGTATTAGGTCAGGGATTGCCCGGATGTCAGGTGGTAGGGTATTCCAGCATCTGGGTGCGCAGAATCTAAATGCCCTGTTTACTGTTGCCTGGGTGCATTGAGTTACTGTTTTAGGGATTAACAGTGTGTTTATTGCTGCAAATCTTCTGGCCCTGTTGGGGGGAGTCATGTGGGTGAGCTCTGTGAGTGAGGCGGAGGAGATGGCCTTGAAGGTCAGCAGTAGGGTCTTGAAGGTGAGTCTGCTGTGGATAGGGAGCCAATGGAGCTGTTTCAAGATGGGCATCACATGGTCACGCCTGGAGGCGCCATGTAGCACTCTGGCTGCGGTATTCATTGCTAGCTGGAGTGGACACACCGTGGCTCGTGGAAGCCCTTGTAGGATCGCATTGGCGTAATCAAAATGTGGGATGATCAGCGCTTGATAGATTGTCAAGAAGTTCGTCTGGTTCTAGCAAGGAGCGTAAGTGTCTGAGAGTCCGGATCTTATGATAGACTGCTTTTACCATATTGCTAATGTGCGCTTTCATGTCTAAGCATTGGTCTAAGGTGACCCCAAGGTATCGGATTGTGGACTTGGTTTGTAGCTCCGCTTCCTTGACTTTTAGGCAGGCTGAAGGGATGAATTCTTGGTTCTTCATGACAAACAGAACTTCTGTTTTCTTGTGCTGTATTCGGAGATTTTGAGTCTGGAGCCAGTTGGCTACTGTGTCGAAGCAGTTTGTCAGTGGGGAAAAGTCTGGATGGTCGGTTAAGAAAGGCATGTAAAGTAGTACATCGTCGGCATATATCAGGCAGTTCCTTGAAAGATCGGATGAGGTTAGAGATTGGCTGCATGTAAAGGTTGAACATCAGGGCGGAGAGGGAGGAACCCTGTGGGACGCCCTGCTTCTGGTGGAAGGGTTCCGATGTTGAGGTTTCCGAGCGTACGTGCTGCCATCTGTCGGACAGGTATGATTTGCACCAGTTTAGTGCTGTGTCACAGATACCCTTCTCTTCAAGCCGCTTCAGGAGGATCTCATGGCTTACCGAGTCGAATGCGGCAGCTATATCCAAGAAGACGAGGACAAACCCTTGGCGGGCGTTATCGACTCCGGTAATTATGTTGCTGAAGAGGGTAGTGAGTAGGGTTTCCACACCATGGGATTCCCTGAATCCATGTTGGCAGGAGTCCAGTGGAGCGGTGTCATCAATGTGATGTTGTATCTGGCATTGGGCTTCTTTTTCAATTATTTTGGCTAGTAGTGGTATGCTTGATATAGGTCTGTACGATTCTACCTTCTGAGGATCGAGCTTGTTATTTTTCAGCAATGGCCTGATGGATGTGTGTTTGAGGCTTTGGGGAACGAGCCGGTTGCGAAAGACAGGTCCATGAGTCTGGCTATGAACGGGCTGAATTCGCTACGTAGCTCTTTTATCCAGAAGGCAGGACAGGGGTCCATCTGTGCTGTGGAGGTGTTGATCGAGGCGATTGTGTCTTCGATGTGCTTCTTGGACGGGGGTGGAGAAGGTGGTCAGTTGTGTTGTGTATGTTGGTTCTTGGGTACTGAGGACTTGGTCTGGCATAGCTTTGATTGCAGGAAATCTGCGAATTCTTGAGGGTGAATCATACTTGATTGTTCCGGTCCCGGTTCTTTTGTTAGGTTCTTGACAAGGTTGAATAAGTCATGTGGTTTGCTTAGTGAGCGTTTCAGAGTATCGGTGTGGAATTGCCTTATTTTCCCTGTGATTGCTTCACGGTGTTTTGCCAGGTGACTATTATTGCCCGTCACAGGCTATGTTGCATTTTGGGCTGACAGAGAGTGCACATCACATTCACAGTCCCATCAAATTAGCTACATGCCTATGGGAATGGGATGGCTTCTCCACTGATGCATACTGCCATTTTCCTTAAGCACCTCATCATGTACTCCTGATACTCATCTCAAATGGGGACTAGAACACAATGATAGTTAAGGCTGCACCTTCATGGGCCAGGTGGGTGCAAGTTCCACATAACAGTTTGTGAAGTCATCAGACATTATACTTGTTACACTGGTCGCACTTGTGTATCCTGCTATCACTGTAATGTTTAGCAATGGGGAGCCACTCCAAAGAAGAGATGATGTGACAGCAAGCCATAACAGCTCTTCCAGCCTCCCCCCAATGATGTTGGCCCTCCTTTGCCAATGTCTACATGGGCTTTTGGTGAACTCCCCACCTAATGGTGCTTTTGACCTAAAAGGCATGGGTGGCTTAATAGTCATTTGGGCTTAGTCCATGACTGCTGCAGGGGAAGCACTAGCCTGCATGAGATAGGGAAACTCATGTTAGACACATGTACATTTGGTATCTGTGACACTTTGTGATATAGAGGGTAGAATAGCAGCCCCCAGGTCCCCAGTTTACACATCCTCATAGCCCTCCCTTCATATGCAGTAGTTATATGGCACAGTGCTCACAATGTAGAGGACACCTCTCACGTTGTGTTCAAAGCTGGTTTCAGCAATTTGTTCAGCCATATGCTGGTGACCACCCCTACCAGTTGATGTGCAAGAGGTCAGAGAAATGTTTCCTGCCAGATATACAATACATGGAATTGGGAGATGGCAGCCCACCCACAGACACATATTTATATGTATGTACATATGAGAAGATCTAATAGCTTAAAGATAACGCATGTCAAGTGTGACCATGTTCTGTTCCTTCTTGGCAGCTTGAGAACCTGAAGAAGAGTCAGGAGCTGCAGCTGAAGAGACTGAAGTTCCTGGAAGAGGTTTGTACACAATTCCAGGAGGAGAGAGGTATGTTGTGTGCTTTTTTGGCATAGCTATTGCACCTCAGCTCTGGGTCATAGGAACCAGGTTTTGTGAGAACTGAGCTGTCCTTGGGGCTGTGATAGGTATTATGAAATCACCGGTGGAACCAAATTGTTGTGGGTGGTAAGGAACGTCCCTCCCTATGGCCTGATGCAGAACACCCCACTTAGATGATTTTCCCCATAGCCATGTAAACAGCAGGAAGTGCAACTGTGTAATGTATCCGCTATAGTTCTGCAATTGGGTCCTGGATGCCATGCAGCTTCAGTGTAGCTCACCTTTATACAGGCCTGTATATTTGTATGATTGTGAGCTATATGCAACATACATGGTGTGCAGATATTCCGCTGGAATGGAGCTCTGGTCATCAGCCATTATTGACACTGAAGATACTTGGTATATTTCTGAAGTAGTCCATGGTGTGTGTAGGTCTCTTGGCAGATCAGCTGTTGTGTCTGTGCAGTTAGGATAACAGCTGATGAGGGTACAACTGTAACTGCAGCACTGCATCAACACGGTGACATATTTTTGCCAGAATTATGCCAGTAGACATGGTAGCTCAACATATAGCTTTTCCAGGGTTCTATTTTGCTGCCATTCAATTTAGGTCCTAAACATGGATGAGCATTACTTGGTTAGCAGGCAACACAGTCATGATTGTGTGTCAACTCCATAATGAATGTGAATGGCCTCCTTTCAGTGTAGTTACTATGTTCCACAGGCACCTGAGAGTGTGTTAGCTACTTCCCATTGAAATAATCACATTTAGTCTATGATAGTGCCTAAAATGTGTCACAGTGGGAGCAATGGCCTGCATTGTCATGGCCTTTTTTAACATCTCAGGGCCTTCAGAGTTTAATTGTGTGGCACACAGTACTCACTGCCATAGATGGATGCCAGCAGATAACATCCACAGGAAGCAGATGGGATCTGCAGGAATTGCTCTCCCAGCCGAAGTTCCCCATCTCCCCTCAGCAGTCCCCAGGACATCCAAGGGGCTTTGTCAACTGACACCACAGCTGCCACAGCCAGGGAAGAGGCAGCTGAGATGGAGACAGCCTAGGAGGAGCCAGTCAAGGAGGTGACAGTGAAGGAGGAGTCTGCTAGGGATGAGGAGGTAGCAGTACTAGATGTCTCTCCATTGTCCTTTCCTTCTAGTCCCTCCTCCCATTTTACCCTCTCACCCTTTCAGGGCCTCCCAGAGGTCTTGGCAGGCCCACTGCATGGCCAATATACTGCCCCCACAGAGGAACGTCTGGCATCCACAATATCAGGATTGTTGGCAGAGTCTCCCATGGCATCCCCTGCTACCATATCTGTGGCTGCCTTTGAGGAGGCTCTGTTGCAGTGCTTGGATGGCATTGAGACATGCTTATAGTGGGTAGAGCTGTGCTGCCTGTGGGAGATTTCACAGTAATTGCTGAATAGATGGCTGACTGCTCAGCAACCTCCCACAGGCATTGGCAGTTTCCTAGGCCATGTAGGCTTGCCTTATCACACTGTGAGTATTCCCTGCTACCAGGCCTTGTCCCACCCAACCTTTGTTTAACCCCCTCTTTGTTGTTGCCCTCTCAAGTCCATCCCTTCATTTGTTTTTTTAACATATATGTTTTATATTGAAATATATACATTTGTTATAGAAGCTATTTTTCTTGTGCTTTCTATGAATACATTTTATGGCATTTGTAACAAATGTCTTATGAATTTTGTTCTGTACATGCATGCTTTCCTGCATGGGACATTGCTTCCATCATTAGGGGCCTTATAAATCCATCTTAGTCATACACCACCTTGCCCTTAACCACTACATTTGCCTCCAGCAGCATCAGGGGATCTCACCTACAAAGGCATACAGGTCACAGGTAGGCCACTGTGTACTGAGGCATCCTGGAAGGCAGTGGTGACCTTTCTGTTCTTAAGCAGTTCACTCTGACACTCAGCCTCTAGGTTTACGTCACCATTTAGGAGGGTAACTGCATACCTCTTCAGCCATTCCAGTCACAATGATTATCAGGTCCATTGTGCACATATGGTGACCAGTGTACATATATTTTCTACAGCTGAACATGTGTTCTCCTACTTTGCTTTAATACACATCCTCTAGTCATACAGATTGCCACAACCTGGAGGAGGTTCTCACACAGCTCATGCACACACCATGTCTAACCTCTGCAGCACTGCCCAGCTAGGTCCAAATGCAGCAGATGTAAATGGCTAATATACCAATTGCTATACTGTACTTTTTGCAGCCACTGCCATGCCTTGACCCAGGGATTATGACTTCTACCACCATGCTTTCAATCCCCCACAGCAGCCTGAGAAATCCACCCTTAACATATGGCCACACACACCTTCATCCAGGCCCTTCACAATCAAATTTCAGACACACAATTTTTCCAACAGTGGGGTATTGGAATGGTCTCACCCCACTGAAGTTGTAGCTGATAAGTGAGAGTCCAGGTTACCATGCCATGGGGAGGTGTCAGACACCTTTATAAAACGCAAACCAGTTAACTGAAACACTGCAGCTAGACTGGAATGTGGTTAGCTGCCGTCTTCGCTGGTCCATATGCCATTTGTCTGGGAGGGGTTACACATTGTTAGCTCAAAGAAATTGCCAAATTATCTAATCCACTACTCCCCATCCTCTCTCTGTATATAAGTTGCTATAAGTTGTTCTAACTGTTAATACAATAAGCTATAGCTCTTTTGTGGTACTACTGTTCACCACTGTTAAATATCTAAAAATTCTATGTAAACCTTTTAACTTCCTATTCCTTATAAAGTGAACTGTCTTGATTCCCAGATAAGATGGCATACAAAAAAAAGACAAAATAGACAAATAAAAAATAAATAATGGTTCTTTGTCAGAGCTTTCCTAACAGGGGCTCTGCATTCCAAGCAAAGGTAAGAGTGTGTGGCCTTTTAATTACTAGCTCTAAGCCTGAGAGCTCTTAAAAGTGTTTTGGTACATTTTTAAAACAAAGTTACATTATTTTTGGTGCTTTAGTTCAAAAGGGGAAATATTTTCTTTAGTGGTGTAGGTTTAAAACTCTGCTTTTAGTATCATTCTCAGCTCTTTGAAGCTACTGACACCTCATCAGGTGTTAGTTCCCTCCCTAACCCCCCAACTCCCACCTACCCCATTTGAGTAGTCTTGCTTTATAGGGCACCTTCCCAATTAGCTACACACAGGAACTTGAAACAGCACATTTAGAACATACTTAAAAGAGGTTAAATGCTTTTTCTCTGAAAGGACAGCTGGAAACCGGTTGGTACTTTGGTAGGTCTCTTTCTCTTTTGCTTCAACAGGTACCTTAGCTCCACCAACTGAACAATGGCTAGGAAAAATCATATCGTCAAAGCTGTTGCCCCCATTACAACTTCTGCCTCTGTCCAGACAGAGATCCCAATGCCATGTGAAGGACCGGTTCCATGTGCAGGATGCCTGCATGCTGAAGCTGTCAGGAAACAAGTGGAGGAGCTCAAAGAAAGAGGTGGCATGGTTGAGGGGCATTCAAGACAGTGAGAAGTACATTAAGGAGATGCTTCTTGAAACATCCAAGCTCTCCAGTAGAGGAGAAGATGAGAGCCTACAGAATGATGAAGGTTGGACACAAGTCACCAGGGCCTGCAGAATCATCAGTCCAACTCCTCCAGCCCTTGAATTGAAGAATCATTATGGCAGCCCCTGGAAGTGGAGTAGGTGAAAGCATCCCTGGAAAGGGAAGAACCAGAGCTCAAGCATCCCAAAGTTGCAGAATCAGTGACCACAAGGAAGCAAAAGGTAGTGGTGATTGGTGACTCACTTCTAAGGGGGTACTGAGGCATCCATCTGCCAACCAGAATTGATGTCCAGAGAGGTATGCTGTCTGCCAGGTGCCAAAATCCGAGATGTTTACAAAAGAGTTTGCCGAGACTCATCCAGTCCACTGGCCATTGCTATGGTAGTCTTTGCCTGTGTAAAAAATCATTCAGTTGAGCCATGATATTTCCCACTTGTGAGAAAACACTGTAACAGCCCCTGCAATGATGTCTATGTGGTACAGTGGGCAGAAAGATGTGTCCATTGATCCATTATCTTTCTTGTTTTTGTGGTCCATACCTCCCTTGCTTGTGGTTACCCAATGTTGTCATCCATGTCAGCACAAATAATACTGCCAGGTATCCCTCTGAGCACATCAAAAAGTGAACTTCATGGATCTGGGACAGAGGGTGAAGCAGATAGGGGCGCAGGTGGTGCTCTCTTCAATCCTCCCTGTTGAGAGGTAAAGGTCAAAGAGAAGCTCGCATCTTGGAGATAAATCATGGTGCATGGATGGTGTCATCAAGAGCGTTTGGTTTCATGGACCATGGAAGAGCTATTCCAAGGGTTGCAGAACAGAGATGGCATCCATCTGTCCAAGAAGGGTCAACATGTCTTCAATAGCAGACTGAGTAACCTACTGAAGATTGGCTTTAACTAGATTCGTTGGGGATGGGCGGGAAAGCCCCCTGGTAAGATGAAACATTAAATAATACCTTTATGGAAATGGGTAAAAGGGACAACATATGGAAAGCAGTGTGTATAAATACCCATAGCATATGAAATAAGATCCCAGATGTTGAGTCTGACTTGGATTTAGTGGCAGCAAAAGAGACATGGTTCACGGACAACCATGGAGTGGGATGTAACTATACCAGGCTATACTTTACTCAGAAAGGACAGGGTAGGAAGAAGGGGAGGAGGGAGAGTGTCACTATATGTAAAAAAATAAATATTAAAGCTATGGAAATGCAGGGCCTTAAAAAGGAGAGAGGAGGCACTGTAGGTTAAACTAGAAAGGCGGGAACGCGAAATCTATTTGTATTGGTATGATATACAAACCTCCCTCACAGGGAGAAGTGGATGGAGAGTTAATTGAAGATGTACGCAACATTGCCAGGAAAGAGGAAGTGCTACTGATAGGGGATTTCAATATGCCAGATGTTGACTGGCATTATCCCTGCTGCAGTGTCATCTAGAAAGTAAGGAGATCCTGGATTCTCTACAGGGAGAACCCACATGTGAAGGGGCCATACTGGACTTGGTGCTTAACAAAGGTGAACGTGTTTCTAATGTTACAGAGGGAGATCATTTTGGCATCCAGTGATCACCAGATGCTAGTATTAGGACTAGGGAATAGTAAAATCCGAATAACTAGAGTGATTGATTCCCAAACAGTCCTGAATGAAATTTTTGTTGTCGGAGCTTTGTCAGCCCAGTGCTAGGGACTTATCCCACAAGCACCACTGTGACCGCCCCTTTTAATAGAAAGAATTAAATTTTAAAATTAAAGTCCATAACTTAGCTGTGTTGCAGTACTACGGCCAAAACGCCGAGACTGCATAAGAAGACGTGGCTCACGTTTCGGGTTTTCCGCCAACCAGTGTAGAAACCCTGCTTCAGGTCCAATGAATCAGCAAATGGGAGATAATAATCAGCTGTTGTAGGTGGTTGATATGGACGGGCAGGCTAGATTAGGCCATATGGTCTTTTTCTGCCATCATGTTTCTATATTTCTTTAGCTGTGATGTGGAGTTCTTACCTATGTGAGGATGGGCAGGGAAGCTGATAGCATCATCCAGGGTCAGTCAGGCAGCCATCCATCCAATATTTGGTTCACTCCCAATTTAAGTCTTGTCTAATGGAGATACTTTAGGCAAGCTTGAGGTGACTGACGTTCCTCCCCTTGGGCATCAAATGGGGTTATTGATGCCATTGTAGTCTACAGCCCCCTACTGTACATTGAGTTTCCAAGCAGCCTTGGAGACAGCACAACTAGCTGGTGTAGTGTTTATCTTCATTTCTTCACAGGATAGTGGTTTTGCCTTTCTATTGTATGTGACTACCGCTTCTATGTGTGGTATGTGTGTGTGACAGTACATATGCAACTGCATTTCTTCTCCGGGCAAACATGGCTGTATAGGCCATGTCCTGTTTACTGAATGATGGCATCATGTCCAGATGTGCTCTGTGTATATATAACTTCTGCTAGCACACTAGGGGGTCATTCCAAATGATGAATAGTGGCGACATACATCCCCGCTATTCACTCGGGCCCCTATTCCCTGCCCAAAGCTCCCCACATACACATAGGAGATGTTGTAGGGACCTCTGGATGGGGGCGGGCAGGGGGTGGTGACCGGGAGGAGATTGAGTGGGTTGGGGGTGGGGCGCACAACCCAGACATACAGGGCTGATTCCGGTCAAGACCCTGTATGTCCGGATTCACCAGGATAGACGGGGAACTTTTCCACCTCAGAGGTGGAATATGTCCCTCCCCCCCCCCACCCGGATCAGAGGATGGTACTGTTGGGCCCCCACAACCAAGTAGGTGGCCTGCAGGGGGTTTCCCGCCACCCAAACCTGGCCTTGGAGGGCCCCGATCGGGGGTTGGGTGGCAGGGCGAACAAGACATTTTGTGTGGTGCAGGTGACGCGGGGCTCCTGCATGGAGCCACAGTGCCATGGCAATGGAACACCACGGCACTACTGTTCCATGCAGGAGCCAGGCTGAGTTAGCTGGGCAGGGCTCTGGATGTCTGGAGTGCCAGAATCGGGGCATCATGGCCGGGATGTCCAGGCCCTATGCCGTGATTCTGCTCCCATAGGGATGTCTAGCCCTTGTGGGAGCAGAATTTCGTGCATCTCCAGACTGTCCAGATTTCTGGACGTCCAGATGGCCTGGACGTGCACCTATGCGAATCGACCTCTATGTGGAGGGGTACATATAAACATTGTAAAATTGTGAAGGTGGAGATGTGAAATTACATGTGTTGCTATTTGTGGAGTATTTGGCACCAAATCACCTTATACATGGATTTAGACAGGAGGGTTCATCTAGGTCCTCTGTGCTCCTGCCAATAAGCATGGTAGATATGTGAGGGTTACACATAAACAAGCCATTGAGCAAACATGACGGGATAGCATGTGGAACACACGGTAGTTTTGCTATGACATGGTTACTATGCTGTCAGACACAGAGCTGCTGTAAATCATAGTGATCCTCATACAGGTTAGCTCATGTGCTTGCTATATTCTGGGCCGCTCTGATATGGCCATGATGCATGGTGTGCAGCTGATGTACTTGATGGCCCTAAAATATGATACCTTCTTGGGATCCTGTTCATTATAGCATTTGTTAGTACAGACACTGAGAAATGACAGCTCTGAGATTAATCACAGCTACTGTCCAAGCCAAAACCCTGGCACAACATTCACATGTGGGTGTTGCAAGCAGCATTGCTGGTACATGACCTCCTCTCCACTCCACTCCCATTGGGTACTGACATCGTGTCTTAGCAGAAGCTGGTGTTTTTTTCTGAAGGTTTGTTCTGTTTTGCTGCAGGCATTTGAAAGCACTGGGAAAGGTTGGGAGCAAGTCAGTGCAGCTTCCATAGGTATATGACTGACAGGAGACGGCTATTCAGCTGCAGCCTATGCTTGTTATGTTATGAAGTCAGGACAAAGGAGACATGGGTTCTTTGTCAGACTGGTACTGTGGCACACATTCAGGGAGGCTGCTACACACATAACTGTATATAAATCATGGTGACTATTGGGACATGTCCTAGCCAGCTGTATCTTTCTTGTGCAGCTGTGTGTGCAGTGCTGGCGAGGTGTCCTCTGCATTAACATAGTGAGTTACACTAAATGGTTAGTTTGATAGCACAATACTTTTGAGGCTCAAGGTGACAGGATGATGCTGTGTCTCACTGCTATATCCTTGATAATCCCTCAGCATAGTCCAGCAGGTCAGTGGCATGGCCTTTGCCAGATGGTATATATGACCAAAATGTGTCTCTATGGCATAGTGACATTTTCTGACATTATGTAAACAGCTTTTCAAGTTGGGAGGTGAGCTGCACCAGTTACTGTGCCCTGTTCCCATCGAGGAGCAGAATCGCTGTTCAGGGATTCCCCCTACCGCGTGTGAGTGCCTAGCTCCTCCCCAGAACCTCCTGCTCTACAGGCAAGCCAGCAAATTTAAAAGTCAGCGAGCTGAAAGCGTGCCCGCACCTGGCGGGCCCGCGGCTGAGGGCCTTGCCAGAGGGCCCTTTGGTGTGGCCCTTAGGCGGGAGCCCGGTAGTGGGAAAAGGACACACGCCGCAAGACTTCCTCTCCTCTCTGCTTCAAATGCAACCATATGTGCCAACAGGCCGTGAAGAACCCTGGCAGCTCTCCCCCTCCTTCGCTTCCCTGACCGGAGCTCAGCATCTGGGCACACTTCCATCCGCCATCGGCGATTGCTGCAGAGACCCACCATCGGACGCAGCAACCCTGCTTTGTAATATAACATATGCTTCATAGCCTGCAGATTCCACTACTACCTCTTTGCTACCTCCATTGCTACTGCATTACTACCTCTACTGGCACCCCATTGCTACCTCACTACTACCTCATTGCTGTAAAGATAACATATGCTGCATAGCCTATTGACTCCATGCTGTTTGCTACCTCACTGCTTGTAAAAAAATAACATATACTGCATAGTGTGTAGACTCCATTGCTACCTCACTGCTTGTTTGCTACCTCATTGCTTGTAAAATAACATATACCTCATTGCGTGTAGCATAACATACTGCATAGCGTGTAGACTCCATTGCTACCTCATTCCTACCTCCCTGCTTGTAAACGAACATATACTGCATAGCCCCTCTCTGCTCCTTCTTCCATGGCTCCACATCACATTATCTTCCTTTTCTTCATGCTCCCCTATTTCCCCTCACTACCTGCACCCTCACTCCTTCCACTCCTCACCCTCCCTGTACTACCCTCACTTCCCCCTCCATTCTTTCTTCCAACCAATCATCAGCTCTTGAGCTCATCACTTTCTCCCTCTCATTCAACCATCTCCTCTCTCTCTAATGCAACCTCACCCTAGTTTCCATTATACTCTCTCATCTCTACCCCGTTCTCTGCTACTCCTTCTCCTTCTCTCATCCGGAGATATCAACCCCAATCCTGGCCCCCTAGATTTCTGTCTCACTCTGAGAAGAGATCTTCACGCAACATGTCTAATCTTATCCATATCCCTCTCCTTTCCCCTTCCACTCTCCCTTTCTCATGTGCCTTATGGAACGCACACTCTGTCTATAATAAACTCGCTTTTACTCATGACCTCTTTCTGTTCAATGCGCTACATCTTCTTGTTCTAACAGAGACCTGGCTCCTCCCAGATGATACCGCATCTACTGCTGCCCTCTGCCACGGGGGCTATCAGTTCTTTCACACGCCGCATCCCACTGGCTGTGGTGGTGGTGTTGGGGTTTCTACTTTCTCCCTCATGCCAATTCCAACCCCTCCTGCTGCCTCAGTCTCACTCCTTTCACTCTTTCGAAGTCCACTCCATCTGCCTCTTCACTCCACTTCCTCTCCGGGTAGCTGTTATTTATCGACCTCCTGATAAGTCTGTTTCTACTTTTCTCACTGACTTCGCCTTGTGGCTTTCCTTCTTTCTGGATTCCTCTTACCCCACTCCTATTCTGGGGATTTTAACATTCATGTCAATAACCCCTCTGATCCTCATGCTTTAAAACTCCTCTCCCTCACCTCCTCATTTGACTTCCAACTTTGTTCACTGCCCCCACTCACCAGCATGGCCACTGCCTGGACCTGATATCTTTCTCTAGTTCCTTACCATCGAACTTCCGTAGCTCAGTTCTTCCCTTATCTGACCATCACCTTTTAAGCTTTAATCTTCATCTCCCACTGCCTCAGCCTCGTCCTGTCTCCTCCAACCTATTTAGAAACCTTCATGCTATCGATCTCTTGGCTTTCTCTTCCACCATTTCTCCATCTCTTTCTTCCACTTTGTCATCCAAGTCTATTGATGAGGCAGTAACTTCCTATAATGCTGCACTCTCCTCAGCTCTGGATGCTCTAGCTCCACCCACCCCACGTCCTGTGAGACATTCTGCACCCCAGCCCTGGCTTTCACTCACTACCCGCTATTTACACTCCTGTGCCCATTCTGTTGAGCGTGCTTGGCTCAAATCCCTCTCCCCTGAAGATTTTCTACACTTCAAATTCATGCTTGTCTCTTTCCAGTCAGCCATAGGCTCTTGCCAAACAAGACTACTATGTCTATCTGACTAACTCTCTTGTCTCTGATCCGTGCCGTCTCTTTACCACTCTCAGCTCTCTCCTCAAAGTGCCTCCACCTCTGATTCCTCCCTCCCTTTTTGCCCAAACCCTGGCTGACTATTTTCCATGACAAAATCCACAAGCTCACCCTCCAATTCCCCACAAAGTCAGTTACCTCCCCTCCTCCCCCTCTCCACTCCCAACTCTCCCCCCCCCTCCCTTGCTACCCTCATCTTCCTTTCCTGAGATCTCTGAAGAGGAAACTGCACACCACCTTTCTTCCTCCAACTCACTACCTGCTCCTCTGATCCTATCCCCACCCATCTCCTAAGCCCATCTCCTCCACCGTTGTCCTTTCCATCTCTCATATTCTCAATCTATCGCTCTCCACTGCAACAGTCCCTGCAGACTTCAAGCATGCTGTGGTCACACCTCTCCTCAAGAAACCCTCACTTGACCCCACCTGTCCTTCTAATTATCGACCCATCTCTCTCCTTCCATTCATTTCTAAACTACGTGAACATGCGGTTCACCGTCGCTGTCTCGACTTCCTCTCCTCTCATGCCCTCCTGGATCCTTTACAGTCTGGCTTTCATCCTTTACACTCTACTGAAATGGCTCTTGTCAAAGTCTCCAGGGACTTGTTCCTGGTAAAATCCAAGGGCCTGTACTCTGTCTCATCCTTCTTGACTTCTCTGCTGCTTTCGACACCATTGACCACAAACATTTCCTCGATACCCTGCCCTCACTTGGCTTTATAGGCTCTGTATTATCCTGGTTCTCCTCCTATCTCTCCCATCACTCCTTCAGTGTGTGTTCTGGTGGTTCCTCCTCCTCTGCAACCCCGCTCCTAGTTGGTGTACCCCAAGGATCTTTCGGGCCCGCTCCTTTTCTTCCTCTATACCGAGTCCCTCGGTGCACTTATCTCTTCGCATGGCTTTCAGTACCATCCATCTGTATGCTGATGACTTCCAGATCTACCTCTCTATGCCCAAACTATCTCCGGCAATCCAGGACCTGGATCTCTGCCTGCCTTTCTGACATTGCTTGCCTGGATGTCTCACCACTGCTTGAAATTGAACATGGCCAAGACTGAACTTCTTATCTTTCCCCCTAATACCTCCCCTCCTCTTCCTCCTTTCTCAGTGTCTGTGGATAGCTCTGTACTCCTTCCTGTTTCCTCAGCCCACAATCTGGGGGTTATCTTTGACTCCTCTCTCTCTTTCTCCACACATATCCATTTTGTAGCTAAGACCTGCCGTTTCTTTCTCTATAATATTAGCAAAATCCACCCCTTCCTCGCTGAACATACTACTAAAATGCAAAATCCACTCCTTAATCACCTCCCATCTTGACTACTGTAATCTACTCCTTGCTGGTCTCCCTTTGAATCATCTCTCTCCGGTTCAATCTATTTAACACTCCGCTGCACGGTTAATCTTCCGCCAGCCTCGTCATGCCCATATTACTCCTCTTCTCAGGTCACTTCACTGGCTCCCTATCCATTTCTGCATCAAGTTCAAGCTTCTTCTGCTGACCTATAAAATGGCATTCACTCTGCGGCTCCTCAGTACCTTTCTTCTGTTATCTCCCCTTACAACCCCCCTTGGGAACTCCGCTCTTCTAGCCAACTGCTTCTATCTGTGCCCTTCTCTCCTACTGCGAACTCTAGACTTCGCTCCTTTCACCTTGCTGTACCCTACATCTGGAACAAACTACCTGTGTCTGTACGCCAGGCACCTTCTCTAACCCTCTTCAAATCCAGGTTGAAAGCTCACCTCTTCGCTGCCGCTTTTGGATCTTGACTCACCTAATCTCCCTTCCTTCCCTCGTTTTAGCCCTGCTTACCACCTTCTGTGTTTTGTTTTGACTAGATTGTAAAGCTCTGATGAGCAGGGATTGTCTCGTATATGTCTCTGCAGTGCTGCGAACGACTGGTAGCGCTATACAAATACTGAATACTACGGTTATTAGAAAGAACAATCATATATATGTTGTATAATAGCTCACATTATAATATAGCTCACAATGTAGATAGCACAAACTGATTCCAAGACACTATATCCTATTCTCATCAAACTATGTACATATTATCATTGATTATTTGCACCTTTACTTTTTTGTATTTTTTGTTTGTTTAATTAACAACACCCGCTTTGATTATATGATAAAGCGTATAGAACTCCAGTTAAAAATATTAAATAAATAAAATAAATACAAATGCTCAGTAGTAGTAGTAGTAGTAGCTTTAGGGGTGTGATGATTGTCCTTACCTGAGAACCTGGAGCTTCTGTATGTCGATGCATAGCCTCTATTGACAGAGGTTGAAAGTATGGAAGTTCCCTGATAATCACTTATTCTAGCTAGTGCAGGATGTCTGGAAAAACCCTATGCTGAAACAGTTGGCATCCTTGAGCACATGCCATAAACCACATCCAGAAAGGTCTTCACTACAATCTCCAACACTTTATTTATTTTATTTATTTATGTGCACTTATATACTGCCTTTCCTAAATCAAAGCGCGGTTTTACAAATAACTCAAAAGTTGCATTACTAGCCCACGCAACATAATACACCCGGACATGGGTGACTGGTCAGCTCACTTCGTGATGGCAAATGTGGCAACCATTGGCCATTGCTATGGTAGTCTTTGACTGTGTGAAATCATTCAGTTGAGTCTTGATATTTCCCACTTGTGAGAAACACTGTAACATCCCCTGGAATGATGGCTATGTGGTACAGTGGGCAGCAGGATGTTTTAGCTTGATCTATTATATCTATAAGATGTAGATATGTTCTGCCTGAAATCAGGTACCAGTGTGATACAATGTATAGAGTTAAGAATTGTACATAGTTTCCCCCAGTTACTTCCAAGTTGATCTCCCTGTTTATTGTAAATACAACTCAAAGTTCCTTGTGTTGTATAGTTGATGTTAAATGTAAACCGCTCTGATCTAAAATAGAGCGGTATAGAAGAACTGTTAAATAAATAAAATAAATAAATTATCTTTCTTGTTTTTGTGGTCCATACCTCCCCTGCCTGTGGTGTGCCATATATTTATTGGAATCATCACTATGTTGATTGTGAAGGTCCCATCAAGCAGTTAGGCAGCATCTGAGTATGGACCGAAGACATATTAGGGACTTGCAAGTCACATGCACATGCCCCTTTGTTGGACTGGTGAATAGAAGGATGCATTATCATGGACACTCATGGAGATATATGAAGTGCATGGATTGGGATATTCAGGGGTGGCAGAAAGCCTTTATTACTTGGGGGGGGGGGGGGGCCCAAGTACCACCCCAAGCTCTGCCCTAACTCTGCCCTGCGGGCAGATATCCTTCTTGTTCTACCCATGAGGATCTGATCTCCCACAGGCAGACAGGAAGGGTCTTTGCCGTGATTGCAGCTTCTCTTCCTCTTCTGCCCATGGGGGATGGGATTCCTGCAAGCAGCCTGCTACCTGACAGCCACAATTTTTGGTGGGGCCAGGGCCCATGGGACCCACCCCTTTCCAACGCCTATGGGGAGATTGACTGTCAATTTTTTTCTGCATCCAGTACTCCTATGCTCTCTTGAGTGACAGATAACTAGACTGGCTGTCAGTAGGGTTGCCAACTTTTTCACCGAGAAAAACCCGACACCTGTGGCTCGCCATGCTCCACCCATTCTCTGCCCCTAGTCCCACCCCTGCCCCGCCCCCTCAGCCCCACCTACAAAAATTACCGAGGATACGTGTAGGCTAACTTCCTTGGTCAGATAATAATTAAACTGGGAACCCCAAAATCCAAACATGAAATGTACAACACTGGAGAAATAAAACTATAAAGTAATTTCCTCTTGCATCTAAACAAAAAACGCAAAGATGTTAGCAATACAACACACTTCCCAGACCAGACATATTCCAGTTCACCACACCTCTAAAATTCCAGCCCAAACTAAAAAGTACCCAGGGCTTTTTCCTATCTTCTGTTTGGGCACCTTTTATTTTTTCAGTTGCAATCATATGTTCCCCTCTAATTTCCCTGTACCCCGGCTGTGTGACGCATACCCAAACTATCAGCTGTGTGCAGCTTTTGAAGGTAGGTTAAATTTTTGTGCGCCACATAACGACACTCGGAGTTATATACTTTAAAATTTGACTACACGTCAGAATACAGTATGTACACCACATTGATTTTAATCAAATTAAATGAAAATAGACGATTACTAAATGAAGCAGGAAATTTCTAGTAATTACAATCATAACTTTTAAATTTTAAGACATCTGTGTTGTTTTCTATCAGAATCAGAGCCGAAATTTTTGTGCGCTCTGTTGTAAAGTATGTGCACTCGCTCCATCGCGAGGTGTGTGCGCGCGCACACGCGCACAGCTTAGAGGGAACCGTGGTTGCAATTGCTCCAGTCACTTCTTCTGGTTTCTTCGTGTCTTCTGCGAACTATCCATTTGTCCTTTCTTCTCTTTTAGATGTTTTCCATTCTCTCTCTATTTCTGCTTTAACATACTGATTGTTTCCCTTTTGCTCTTTCCCCCAATTCTTTCCTTATTCCTTTATCATCCATTTAAATTTCACCCTTCCATTCTCAAGCCCCTCTTACTCTCCCAATACCCAGCCCATCATAGACTTTTCTTCCACACAATATATTTTTCCCCTCTCCATTCTCAAACCCCATCCATTCTAGTCCTCCCACAAAATCAGTTCCCTTATATTTCTAGACCCACCCATCAACCACTCCCTTCAAGTCCCAATCTCCCATGCCCCACATCAGCCCATTTCCAGTCCTATTCCAGCTCTTCATCAGCCCATTTTCCAGTGCTAGCCCTCCCATCACAGTCCATTTCCAGTCCTAGCCCCCCCCAATCACAGCCCATTTCCAGTCCGTCCCCCATCACAGCCTCTTTCCAGTCCTAAGCCCCCACCATCACATCCCATTTGCAGTCCGAGTCCCCCCCACCATCACAGCCCATTTGCAGTCCTAGCCCCCCTAATCACAGCCTATTTCCAGTCCAAGTTCCCCCTCCCTCCACCATAGCCCATTTTCCAGTCCAAGTCCCCCCCCCCCATAGCCCTTTTCCAGTCCAGGTCCCCCTCCCCATCACAACCCATTTCCAGTCCAAGTCCCCCCCCCCCTTAGGACTTTTCCAGTCCAGGTCCCCCTCCCCATCACAACCCATTTCCAGTCCATGTCCCCCACATAGCCCTTTTACAGTCCAGGTCCCCCCCCATCACCCCCCATTACTTTCCAGTCCAAGTCCCCCCCCCCCCATAGCCCTTTTCCGGTCGAGGTCCCCCTCCCCATCAGAACCCATTTCCAGTCCAAGTCCCCCCCCCCCCCATTAGCCCTTTTCCAGTCCAGGTCCCCCTCCCCATCACAACCCATTTCCAAACCATGTCCCCCCCATAGCCCTTTTACAGTCCAAGTCCCCCCCCCCCGTCACAGCCCATTTCTTTCCCGTCCAATTTCCCCCCCCCCCCATAGCCCTTTTCTGGTCCAGGTCCCCCCCCCCCCATAGCCCTTTTCCGGTCCATGTCCCCCCCCCCCCATAGCCCTTTTCTGGTCCAGGTCCCCCCCCCCATAGCCCTTTTCCAGTCCAGGTCCCCCGCCCATCACAGCCCATTTGTAGTCCTTGCCCCCCCCCCCATCACAGCCCATGCAGTCCTTGCCCCCCCCCCCGACCAGCACCGCGACTGTCTGAGGGGCTTTAGAGGGAGCTGGGGAAGCCCGTGCGAGGCCCCGGCTCCCTCTGTACAACCGCCAGCATGAAGAGCCTTTTCCTTCACTCTGGCGGTTGTTTCTGTGAAGCCGCGAATGCTGGGAAAGGTTAAAGGGTATTGCCTTTAACCTTTCCCAGAAATTGCGGCTTTACAGAAACAGCCGCCAGCGTGAAGGAAAAGGATCTTCACGCTGGCGGTTGTACAGAGGGAGCCGGGGCCTCGCGCGAGCTTACCCGGCTCCCTCTGAAGCCCTCCGGTGTGTGGGCCGGCCCTGGGTAGTATTTTTTTGGACTTCGTGTGGGAATAAAAGCCGGCTTTTTGCTCTGGCCGCTCCCGATCTTGCGGACAGAGCAAAAAACCGGCTTTTCAAGGGCCGTTTTTACATCTGCGCTGGCAGCCGGCCTGGCCATGGAAAAACCGGCCAGGCCGGCTGAAAACCGGACAGTTGGCAACCCTAGCTGTCAGGCACCTGAGGCCTGCAGAGTGCAATTCTAGCCATGTGGGACATATCAGAGGAGGGATGGAGGGAGAGAGGAGAATGAAAGACGGTATAAAGTAAGGCAAAAACACTTTAAAAAACTCTTAGTTTTTGACAGCAAGAGAGAGACCCTAGGCACAAATTAGGCTTTGAGTTCTTTGTTTTCTCTGCCTTATAGTCCTCCTTTTCCTGAAACAGAGCCTTAGGGCAGTACCCACTAATTAAGCCTATATGTTTTTGTTTTTCTTCTTTACAGTCCTATCCCAGCCACAGCCAAGCTCCTATCTCTCCCATAGAATTCTAAAACTCACACCAGCATGCCGTCCCCACCTTCTGAAAATCAGAGCTGTTTTTGCTGGCGGTATTACAGATCTGTTGTGACCTCATCAGATTTGCAGAGCCAGACAGGGATAGGTTTCTCTGGCTGTCTGTCAAGCATTTGAAGCAGGATTGATTCAAATGTTTCATGCAGACGATTGGCTCCTTGACATCTCCCAGATTGTTTTTCTTATGCAGGCATTGGAAACAAAGTGCATGATTGATGGTTCATGAAAATTTTTCTAGCATGTGTGCTTGATTAGTTGATGCATATTGCCTAGTCTGAACCTTTTTGAACTGATGTAAATTACTATCGTTTTCCACATTGCAGCCAGTGTGAAAGGTATTCCTGGTCCCAACCCAGTACCTTTTTATCCCTTTAGAAAATCACCACTGGTAGGAGTGCCTTCTACATAGATAATAACCAGAGCATGTCATCGATAGTAATGTTTACTTTGTTTCCATGGATAATTTGAAGACTGTTATATCATTTATGGTAACAAGTTTTATACATATTTGGTTCAGTCTTCATGTAATATTTCCTGCCATGGTTTTGAAGTATATTGCTAATCTCCAGGAACAAGCAGGAATGTAGTCATCACATATGGGTATCGTCGGTACCGACGGAGCCTGCGCGGGAACGCTCCCCAGCGTCCAATTAGAAAGCCTTTGGGAGCATCCCACAGCGCCTGCGTGCTGCCTTCCCGCCGTTCCCAACGGCCTCTCTCCAGTTCTTCTTCTTTTTCCGCGGAGCCAGCAGGTTATTGTTCCTGTCACCGCAGAAGAATTCTTCTTTATTTATTTCTTTTTTGTGGTCGCGTCTGCCTTCTTCGACGCTTTTAAACCGGTACCCCCCGGTTTTTCTTCTTATTTTCTGTTCTTAAAAAAAAAAAAAACTACGATTTTTCTTATTTTTCTTCAGGTGCACGCGCCTTTTTGGGCCTTAGGCCCAAAAACATTTTTTTACAATGGAGAAACCTGCCTCAGGTTTCAAAAAGTGCACCAAGTGTGGCGGTAACATTTCCGTCACCGACACCCATGAATGATGTCTAAAATGTTTGGGTCCTGACCACTCCATCACGGATTGTATGTCCTGCGCCATGATGTCTAAAAGAGGCGGCAGAACCGAGCTGCTAAGCTCAGTACCCTGTTTCCCTCTGATGCAGCTTCGGTGGCATCGACGTCTTCCAGGGCTTCCTCTTCCTCCCGTGGATCTCAGGTAACTAAACATAAGTCCAGCTGGGCCTCAAAGGGTAGATCTCCTTCTAAGCATCGAGATGCCTCTGGCGTTGCCCTTGAGGATTCTGCACCGGCAAAATTGCCCCGGTGGGAGGCTTCGGCTTCCAAAGCATTATCGGGCTCCAGGATGTTCTCGAGGCCTCGACCTCGGCAGAACTACTGGTGCCATGCTCTGGGGTACCGGCGGTCTTCTCCGGTACCGACATCCAGGCATCAGCAGCGTCGATAGACCAGAGAGTCCTGGCTATTGAGCGCAGTCTGGTGGCTCTTTTTGCGGCATCAACGCCCTCGGAACCGCGACAGACAATTCGGGCCCGGTACCGGCCCCGGCATCGGTATCGGTACCGATAGCATCAACACCGGTACCAATGACATAGGAAAATGTGGTAGGGAGGTTCTGGAGGCTAAATTTAGGCTTTTAGGTAGGAAGTTGAAATCCAGATCTTCCAGGGTAGCGTTCTCCGAAATGCTTCCCTTTCCACGTGCAGGGCCCAAAAGGCAGAGCTCCGGAGTCTCAATGCGTGGATGAGACAATGGTGCAGAGATGAGGGGTTTGGATTTGTTAGGAACTGGGGAACATTCTGGGGAAAGGATGGGCTCTTCCGAAGGGATGGGCTTCACCTTAACCAGGATGGAACCAGGCTGCTGGCATTAACCTTTAAAAAGGAGATAGAGCAGCTTTTAAACTAGATAATAGGGGAAAGCCGACAGTCGTCCAAGAGCGGATGGTTCGGAAGAAAGTATCCTTGAAGGTTACTACCAAAAGCAGAGAGGTTCCAAAAAAGAGTAAAGTAGCCCAAATGCCCTCGAGTATGGAGCAGACAGAGCTTAAAGATCCCAAATTACCCATGTCTACCAATAGCCAAATTAATATGAATAAAATACAGTCTCTAAAATGCTTGTATGCAAATGCTAGAAGTCTAAAAAATAAGATGGGAGAGTTAGACTATATAGCACTAAATGAGAGGTTAGCTATGATTGAAATATCAGAGACATGGTGGAAGGAGGACAACCAGTGGGACACTGTGATACCTGGGTACAAAACTATATCGTATGATAGAGCTGCTCAAATTGGTGGAGGGGTTGCGCTCTATGTTAGAGAGGGCATTGAGTCAGAAAGCATTAAAGTTTTGCAGGAAACAAAATTTGCTGTAGAATCTCTATGGATTGAAATTCCATGTAAAAAGGGGAAGGCAATGGCAGTGGGGGTGTACTATCGACCGCCTGGCCAGAATGAACAAATGGATGATGAATGCTCAAAGAAATCAAGGAAGCTAAAAAAAGTTACAGCACAGTAATAATAATGGGTGATTTCAATTACCCCGGTATCGACTGGGTCAGTGTCACGTCAGGACATGCTAGGGAGATAAGTTCCTAGATGAAATAAATGACTGCTTCTTGGAGCAGCTGGTTCATGAACCGACCAGAGGTGAAGACATATTAGACCCTAGTCCTTAGTGGAATACCAGATCTAGTGCAAGAGATAAGGGTGTTGGGTCCACTTGGCAATAGTGATCATAGCATGATCGCCTTTGATTTAATTAGTGGAGGAGGGATAGTAAGGAAATCCACAGTACTACCTTTTAACTTTTGAAAGGGAGACTATGATAAAATGAGGAAAATAGTTAAGAAAAAACTAAAAGGAGCAGTTGCAAAGGTTAAAGACTTACATCAAGCTTGCGTGTTGTTGAAAAATACTATCTTGAAGGACTAGAAAGGGGGACTGTTACTTCTGGAGAGAAATCTGCAACTGTGAGTATATACTAATGGTAATTTTCTAAAAAGAATTCTTTGTGTTAAAGCTACTTAATCTGTGAACCCACTGTTTTTTGTTGGATCAGTTAGGGCCTAGTAGCAGCAATTAAAGTTTGAATTTAAAACACAGAGGAGAACTTTCTGGTTACATTTCATACCCAGCAGAGAGTTTGTAGTTTAAATTTAATAGTCACTCAGGGCCAAGTAACATCAAAGCACTTTTAGTTTTAAAACACAGAAGAGAGCTTTCTGGTTAAATTTAAAACCCAGCAGAGAGCTTGTAATTCAAATTTCATAAGAAGTTAGAGCCTAGCAGCAGCTAGGAGCTATAATTTAAATCAAATCAGAATTTAGCTTACCTCAGCAGCACAAGATAGGGTACTGTGTAGCAGCCCTCTTTTAATAAGTGTTATTTCCCTCCCTCCCCTGGGATAATTGTAGCTTTATAGGTACTTACACATCTTTTTTTTTTTTTTGTAAACTCTGTTTATTGAAAACCAAATAATACAGAACATTCAAAACAATATATAAAAACAACAAATACCACAAAAAATGGCATTTCTAGTGATCTCTCAGACCAGGATTCCTCAGCAAATCAATCATACAAATACAGCAAAAAAAAAGAATTTACAATATTCCCCTCTCCCCCCCTTTCCCCTCCTTTCCCCACCAACCTCCCTCCCACCCCACAGCCTCCCCCTTCAGCAACCAACCCCCCATAGTGAACATGCATACTATTATATTATTAATATCCCTACGACCTTCTCAACCCAATTGAGCACTTCATTCCGGACACGAGGCCTCAATATCCTGAATATATGGTTCCCAAATTAGCAGGAATAAGGCCCAACGTCGAGCACTTCCTCTAGCCTCTCTCCTTTTCCATAAGCATCAGTTGGTAAAAGTTGTTGCACCATTCCCAATAGGTGGGACCTGACGCTTCTCTCCACCTATGAAGTATCGGGCCTTTCAGGTGAAGCTCATTACCCAAATCAGTCATACACTAAGGACCTGAGATTAATTAAGCTTCAGGTGAACAAGGTATATTATACGTTATTAGGTACAGTTTTTATTGGTATAAATACCTATAGCAACCCCTAGTAAGGTAAGAACTTAAAGATCTAGACACAAACTTAAAACTAAGATGCAGACAGCAGTCCAGCAGCGGGATGGGGGCTTTCCAGTCTTTTGCATTGAGTGTCACATGTATGATTTTCTCCCAGTTGGTGAGAGGTCTTACGTGTGCACTATGTGGCAAGGAGCTCTTTGCTCTCAGGGAACAAGTCCGTTCTCTTGAGGCTAAAGTAGCAGACTTGGAAAGCATAAGACAGACAGAGAGGTACATAGACGATACCTACAGGGATATAGTCCTGAAGTCCCACCTCCAGTCTGGCAGCACCCCTGTTGCCATGGAGGAGAGAGGTCACGTGACAGGAGAGCATCACCCTGGTGTGGCAGGAAGTGATCCTGTAACTAGGACCTGTCCTCCAGGTGATGTAAAACCCTCTCGCACCGAGGAGTTTCTTCTCCAGGGCCATGTGCCCATGAGGGAAGGGTTAGGACAGCCGTTGTAGTTGGTGATTTGATCATTAGGCATGTAGATAGGTGGGTGGCTGGTGGATGTGAGGATCGCCTGGTAACATGCCTGCCTGGTGCGAAGGTAGCGGACCTCACGCGCCACCTAGATAAGGTCTTAGATAGTGCTGGGGAGGAGTCTGCTTTCCTTGGTACATGTCGGTACCAGTGACATAGGAAAAATGTTGTAGGGAGGTTCTGGAGGCAAAATTTAGGCCTTTTAGGTAGGAAGTTGAAATCCAGAACTTTCCATGGTAGCATTCTCCGAAATGCTTCCTGTTTCCACGCGCAGGACCCAAAAGGCAGGCAGAGCTCCGGAGTCTCAATGTGTGGATGAGACAATGGTGCAGAGATGAGGGTTTTTGGTTTGTTAGGAACTGTGGAAAATTCTGGGGAAAGGAGGGGCTCTTTCCGAAGGGATGGGCTTCACCTTAACCAGGATGGAAACCAGGCTGCTGGCATTAACCTTTAAAAAGGAGATAGAGCAGCTTTTAAACTAGATATTAGGGGAAAGCCGACAGTCCGCCCAAGAGCGGATGGTTTGGAAGAATGTATCCTTGAAGGATACTACCAAAAGCAGAGAGGTTCCACAAAGAGTAAAGTAGCCCAAATGCCCTCAAGTATGGAGCAGACATAGCTTAAAGATCCCAATTTACCCATGTCTAACAATAGCCAAATTAACATGAATAAAATACATTTCTCTAAAATGCTTTGTATGCAAATGCTAGAAGTCTAAAGAATAAAATGGGAGAGTTAGAATATATAGCACTAAATGAAAGTTAGATATGATTGGAATATCAGAGACATGGTGGAAGGAGGACAACCAGTGGACACTGTGATACCTGGGTACAAACTATATCGTAATGATAGAGCTGATAAAATTGGTGGAGGGTTGCGCTCTATGTTAGAGAGGGCATTGACTCAGAAAGGATTAAAGTTTTGCAGGAAACAAAATCTGCTCTAGAATCTATATGGATTGAAATTCCATATAAAAGGGGGAAGGCAATGGCAGTGGGGGTGTACTATCGAGCACCTGGCCAGAATGACCAAATGGATGATGAAATGCTCAAAGAAATCAAGGAAGCTAACAAAGTTACAGCGCAGTAATGATAATGGGTGATTTCAATTACCCCGGTATCGATTGGGTCAGTGTCACGTCAGGACATGCTAGGGAGATAAAGTTCCTAGATGAAATAAATGACTGCTTCTTGGAGCAGCTGGTTCATGAACCGACCAGAGGGGAAGACATATTAGACCTAGTCCTTAGTGGAACACCAGATCTAGTGCAAGAGATAAGGGTGTTGGGGCCACCTTGGCATAGTGATCATAGCATGATCGCCTTAGATTTAATTAGTGGAGGAGGGATAGTAAGGAAATCCACAGTACTACCCTTTAACTTTCGAAAGGGAGACTATGATAAAATGAGGAAACAGTTAAGAAAAAACTAAAAGGAGCAGTTGCAAAGGTTAAAGACGTACATCAAGCTTGGGTGTTGTTTGAAAAATACTATCTTGGAAGCCCAGACCAGCTGTATTCCACGCTTTAAGAAAAGTGGAAGGAAGTCCAAAAAACTGCCAGCATGGTTTAAAGGTGAGGTCAGAGATGCTGTTGTTGCCAAAAAAGCATCTTTCAGGAAATGGAAAAAAGAGCCAAACGACGAAACCTGGAAACAGCACAAGCACTGGCAAATCCAATGCAAGGCATTGATAAGGCAGGCAAAGAGAGAATTTGAGAAGAAGCTTGCTATGGAAGCAAAAACGAGAAATAAAGACCATTTCAAGTACATTAGTAGCAAAAAACCTTTGAGAGTGTCAGTTGTTCCAATAGAAGATAAAGGGGTTAAAGGAGCACTAAGAGGCGACAATGCGATAGCAGAGAGACTTAATGAATTCTTTGAGTAGGACTTTACTGAGTAAGATGTAGGGATGTTACCCATGGACTGAAGTGGTATTTTAAAGGTGTGGAAGAATTGAAGGAAATATCGATACATCGGGAAGATGTCTTACCACTATTAGATAAACTGAAGAGTAGCAAATCACCTGGGCCGGATGGTATACATCCAGGGTGTTGAAAGAACTGAATATGAGATTGCAGACCTGCTATCAGTAATCTGTGAACTATCATTAAAATCATCTCTAATACCTGAAGATTGGAGGATTGCCATGTAACACCAACTTTTAAAAAGGGTTCCAGGGGTGATCCGGGAAACTACAGACCGGTGAGCTTGACGTCAGTACCAGGAAAAATGGTAGAAACCATCATAAAGAATAAAATTACTCAGCATGTAGATAGTCACAACCTAATGGGAGACAGCCAACATGGCTTTAGACAAGGAAGATCTTCTCTTACTAATCTGTTATGTTTTTTTGAAGGAGTGAATAAACAGGTGGACAAAGGTGAGTCGGTTGATATTGTGTATCTGGACTTTCAGAAAGCCTTTGACAAGGTCCCTCATCAGAGACCTTTGGCAAAACTGTAGAGTAATGGGATAGGAGGCAGTGTACTATTGTGGATCAGGAACTGGTTTAAATATAGATAGGAGAGGGTAGGGCTAAATGGCCAATTGTCCCAATGGAGAAATGTGAATAGTGGTGTACCCCCTGGATCTGTGCTGGGTCCGCTGCTTTTTGACATATTCATAAATGACCTGGAAAGTGGAATAACGAGTGAGGTTATCAAATTTGCAGATGACACAAAACTATTTAAAGTTGTTAAAACCCAAGAGGATTGTGAAAAATTGCAAGAGGATCTTGATAAATTGGAAGACTGGGCATCAAAATGGCAGATGAAATTTAATGTGGACAAGTGCAAGGTTATGCACCTAGGGAAGAACAACCCCAACTATGTTTACACGATGCAAGGTTCCACATTAGGAAACCACCACCCAGGAAAAAGATTTAGGCGTCATTGTGGATAAGATGTTAAAACCCTCGCCCAGTGTGCAGCGGCAGCCAAGAGAGCAAATAGAATGCTAGGTATAATAAGGAAAGGAATGGAAAATAAAACAAAAGATATTATAATGCCTCTATACCGTTCCATGGTGAGACCGCACCTTGAATATTGTGTGCAATTCTGGTCGCCGTATCTTAAAAAGGATAGAGCGTTATTAGAAAAGGTTCAGAGAAGAGCCACCAAAATGGTAAAGGGGATGGAAGGATACTCCTATGAAGGTTAGGGCTCTTTAACCTGGAAAAGAGACGGCTTGAGGGGAGATATGATAGAAGTCTATAAATTAATAAATGGAGTGTAACGGGTAAACGTAGATAGATTGTTTACGATATCAGAATATAGAAAGACTAGCGAACATACAATGAAGCTACAGGGTAAACTATTTAAGACTAATAAAAGAAAATATTTTTTTCACTCAACGTGTAATCAAACTCTGGAATTTGTTTACCGGAGGATGTAGTAAAGGCTGTTAGGTGCAGCTGGGTTTAAAAAAGGATTGGACAAGTTCCTGGAGGAAAGGTCCATAAACCCTAATTAAGAAGGGACCCCGGATATCAATGCTTGACCCAGTACACGTATTGTGGAACCTGTGTCTTTTGGGGAAACTGCTAGCTACGAATGACCTAGATTGGCCACTGTTGGAAACAGGATACTGGGCTTGATGGACCTTGGTCTGACCCAGTATGGCATATCTTATGTTCTTATATCGGCATCGGCATCTTCTTTGCCGGTACCCATTCATCTGATGCCCTCCGGTACCGATACACCGGTACCGATTACTCCCGGTACCGACTTCGGTCGGTACGGGTATCGGGCTCTTCAAGAGCATCCGGACAGACGATACTTCGAGTTTCTCAGAAGAATCTGAGGATTCTGACAGTTCTGTCGATGCAGGAATTCTTCTCCCAGAGGAGCCCTCCTCCCCTAAGCGCAAGGATGTCTCCTCCAGAGGATATTTCCTTCCAGGATTTTATCAGGGAGGTGGCTCGGGGTCTGTCCATTACTGGTTGCCCCTGAAACAGCCAAGAGCCAAGGATTTGGATATTCTACAATATCCAATAACTCCTAAGGAGGCAGCTACCTTGCCCATTCATGAGATTTTATATGATCTCATGTTAAGGATGTGGGAGACACCTCTTACCACCTCTCCTCATTCTCGCAGACTGGATACTATGTATCGAGTCCCTCCTTGTCCTGGTTTCCAAAAGACTCAGCTTCCTCACCACTCTATTGTAGTGGAATCAGCTATGAGAAGGTCAAGAGTGCAAAGAGGCATGCCCTCTAATCCCCTCCAGGACGTGAGTGCAGAACCCTGGATGCTTTTGGACGTCGTGTCTTCCAAGCTTCCATGCTTTTCTGCCAGGATCAATTCCTATAGTCTTTACATGGGAATGTTCCTGAAGGAGATCACAGATGATTTAGAAGCTTTAAGTCCTATTCTTCCTGAGGATAGAAGACAGAATTTTCTCACTTTGGTCAAACATGCCCAAGATGTTTCTAAATTTACCAACCGTGCAGCCCTTTGACTGTTTTGAGTGCATAAGCAGAACCTCTGCCATTGCCATAGGTGCATGTAGAATTGCTTGGCCTCCAGGCATCCGATCTGGAGCTATTGGTACAAGAAAAATTGGGAATATCCCCGTGTACTGGTGAAAAGATTGGCAGGAAGAGGCCAACGAGATGGATGCTGACAACTCCACCTTGGATAGGTTATCCAAGTCCACAGCTGATCCTGCTAGAAAGAAATTGTTCAAGAAACCATTCTTTTCTAAGAAGAAAAGATATTATCCTGCTTATGTTCAGCAGGGGCGTTCTGCAGGTCAGCTTGCCAAGAAAGGTCAGCAACCACCCAAACAGAAGAAAGCAAAGACTGCTAAGCCTCAACCGTTCCAGCAGTCTCAGCCTTCACAAGGCCTTTGACTTGCTGCTAGAGAACTTAGCCTTTCTGGCTCTCGGGGGACCAGAGCCTTCCACCATTCCAGGCAAGGTTATGTCACTTTGTTCCCAGATGGGGGCTGATAACAGCAGAGCATTGGACACTCTCCATCATAAAGGAGGTTACAGGCTTCATTTTTCAAGCATGCCCCCTCCCACACTAATAAGGCAGTTCAATTCTCCGACACCTCTCATCAACCTATTAGATCAGGAGGTCACTATCATTCTTGCCCAAGGGGCAATAGAAGAAGTACCCACTCTTCAACAGGGTACGGGGTTTTATTCCCCCTATTTCCTTATCCCAAAGAAAACAGGGGGCTACAGACCTATTTTGGACCTCAGAGAATTGAACAAATTCCTTGTCAAAGAGAAATTCAAGATGATTTCTCTCGTAACTCTGCTGCCCATACCTTCAGAGTCAGGATTGGCTTTGTTCTCTAGATCTCAAGGATGCATACACCCATGTTCTCATCCACCAACCCACAGAAAGTTCCTTCGGTTTCCTTTTTCAAGGAAAGCACTACCAATACAGTGTGGCTTCCTTTTGGCCTGGCCTCAGCACCAAGGGTGTTCACGAAATGCATGGCTGTAGTAGCAGCATTTCTCCGTACTCTAGGGATATTCGTCTTCCCCTACTTAGACGACTGGCTCATTCAAGCCCCAACAGAGTCAGAGGCCAGGACTTCTCTAGCCTACACAATGCGTATCCTTCAGTATTTGGGTCTGGTCATAAACATCCCAAAATCCAGTCCTAACTCCCACTCAGTCTTTGGAGTTCATAGGAGCTTTGCTGGACACCAGAAAGGCAAGGGCCTACCTCCCCCAGTCCCGTTGTCTTCGCCTCCATATGAGGGCAGCCCAGTGGACTTTTATCCACTCAATGGACCCAGGCATCAGGATGCCTGTCACACAAATAGCAAACACAAGTTGCCTTATTTTGTCCCTCCAGTGGTGGAAGTCCGCTCAAAACCTGTTGCTGGGGTCCCCTTTTCAACAACCCCTACCCCAAGCAACTCTCACAACAGATGCTTCTCCGATGTGTTGGGGAGCTCATCTGCAAGACCTCTCCACCCAAGGCATCTGGTCCTCCACAGGAGACTCATCTACATATCAATCTTTTGGAACTCAGAGCAATCTTCCTTGCTCTTCGAGTGTTCCCTACCCTGCTCATAATCAAGTAGCCATGTTCTATGTGAACAAGCAGGGGGGAACAGGCTCTCTGTCGCTTTGCAACGAAGCTTTGCGACTATGGGCCCTCGCCAGAGAGCATCGGATTCATCTCCTGGCAGTGTATCTTCCAGGCGTATTAAAACTCTTGGGCAGGACGACTCAGTCGAAGTTTTCATTTTTCTGCTTCCACACTAGGTGCGGTCTCCATGTATGCAGACTAGGTGACCAAGAGTTTATTCAAATTTGGGGAACCCCAGGACATAGACACATCTCTCTTTGCAAGTCCGTTGGAATGCCTAAACTTCCCCTGATTCTGTTCCCAGAATTTCCGGCTGCAGAAGGCTCAGGCCAGGGATGCTTTTTTTTTTTTCCTCATTTACTAGGGTCACCAGACTTCCTGTATGCCTTTCCACCCCATTCCCCTAATTCACCCAAACCCTGTTCAAGCTTCAGAGAGACAGCAGGCGCCGTATGATTCTCATAGCTCCCATATTTGGCCACGGCAAGTGTGGTACCCTTTGCGTATCTACATCTCTCTCAAGTTCCCTCCCTGGACATTAGGGTCTGCTCCAGATCTCTTTTTCTATCCTCTCGGAGGATGAGAAATGTTATGCGCAATACAACCACATCCCCCAGTCTCTGCATCTCAGGGCTTTGGTTGCGGAAGGCCGTAGTATCATTCAGCTTGATCTTTTAATCTCCCTCAGCAAGTAAAAGATATTCTTTTTGCTTTCCAGGAAACCTTCCACAAGACGACTCTTATGTCTTTCAAATTGAAAAGTGTTTTATTCACTTGGTGTTCGCAAAAGGGTCTTTACCTCCCTTGCCTATACCTCTGGAATCATTACTTGGACTTAAAAACATCTCCTTTCATTTATCCAATGCAGGACTTAAGAATCTAACTCCAGTAAGGGCCCATTTGAGTGCTATTATACAGCCTTCCTTTAAGGCCCCTCTAAATCGAATGGGACAAAACGGCTATTTCCTCCCATACCACTCCTTGTAGCCAGATTTCTATGAGAGGCCTCCTTCTAACTAAGTGCTCCCTTTGGAGGCCACCACCGTCGCGTAGGCATGGGACTTAAACCATAAAATCAAATTGTTTCTTGGGCAGCTCATTAAGCGACGCCTTCGAACCTTTAGCTACTAAACCCATCAAAAGTCCTTAAAATTCCTTTCTTGGAAGGTTATCGTTTCTTATTGCAGTCATATCAGCACTTCGCATTAGTGAGTTGCAAGCGATAGTAAGCTAATCCATCCACTATGTATTACAAGTTTCCATCATGGACAGAGGTAAGTAAATCCTTATGACTCATCCCCAAACGACTTTTATGATTAATGCCAAAGGTGGTCTCGACCTTTTTCATTCCTGAACCAAGCAATTCTATCTACCGCGTTTGTGGTTGTTTAAGTTTTCCAAGGCCTCGCTGCATCAAATGCAGAGAGGAATACTATCCTACCAACAAAATTATGGACCTGTAACAGAAGCTTTGAGGGAGCCTTTTACTTACCAAAGACCACAGCACACCACATAGAAGGTCCTCCGTCACAACTTTTTGTTGCTTTTGTCCTTCCGGCCTGTACTCATTTGTGGACTTTCCAGTCCTCCAAGAGCACTACACTAACTGGATTTCTCAGTGTATTTAAAAATCCAAAAAATAATCGCCAATATCCGAGACACACGTATAAGAAACCTTTCTCATTGAGGGCCATGTACATGGCTCACTCTAGCCACCCAGCATAAGACAACAAAATACGGCAGCCTCAATGGCTTCATAAAAACTGCGCTTCACTCCTGTGTCTATCCTCAACGGCATCATGTTCAGAAGCCACCTGGGGGCCGTCTCACGGTTCATACTACTACTCACAGAGGGGGGCCCGTGACTGCGTGAGACAAAAGACTGAAATACCTCCGAGCGCTGTTCCATAACAGAGAAAATACTGCTCTAGACTCAGAACTCGGTAATAAAAGAGAGGGATGCTCCGAACTAAATACAAAAACCTGTTTACTAGCATACCTAGGATCAAATCGCGAAGATCCGAGCAGTGTAAGGGGAGAAGGAACGCATAAAACAAAATCAGGAGAGACCAGAGTACCGGGGGACGAGGTGAATAGTAGGCACTCCTACTGAAATCTACGCAAAACAGACCAACGCAACAAAAGAGGGAACTAACCACATGATAAAAAAGAAAAGAGGGGAAAAGAGGAGAAAGGAAGAGGGGAAGGAAACTAGAAAGAAACAGGAAAGGACAATAACAACGGAGAGAATGGAGAAAGGACCCACACCAGAAAAAAAAGGGGGGAAGAGAAGAAAACAAGAGGGGAGGAACAAACAGCACAAGAAACAGGAGAGGGGGAGATAGAAGAAAGGGAAGGGGGAAAAGCGCTAGAGAGGGGGGAGCAAAGGGAAAAAAAACTAAAAAAGCGGGGGAAGGCAGAAGCAAAGAGTTCCGAAGGGACGAGAAAAAGGGAGGAAAGGAAGAGGGGACAGGTGCACGACATGAACACGGACGGAAAGAGGGGGAGACAAAGGGCGGCGGTAACGAGAGCCCGGGCAGAGACGATGCGTAGAACAGGAAGGGGAACAGGAAGGGAGGAGGGACGGGGGCCCAAAAGAAAACCCCAACAAAAGAGGGAAACGGGGGTGGGCAGGTGAAGCGAGGTGGGCTAAGCAGGGAGCTGGGGGGAAAGGAAATCAGGCCCGAGTGTTGAGGAGGAATACCTGATGGGAAGTCGGGGATGGGAAGAAGAAGGCGACAGGGCCAGGAGTGGGGCTGTCACTAGAGCAGTGAAGGACAGGGCGCCTACGTATGAGAGGGCTAGAGAAGGGGGGAGGTCGGAGGGACACATGCAAACGGGCAGGAAAATTGAGTCAAGAGTACAGGTTATGAAGAAATACGAGAGAGAGTAACCATGTGTACAAGAGAAGACGGACGTCAACGTAAACTACAAACGAGTGGTCGTCAAAAGCACAGTGGGGGGGGCAACAAGGTAAGAACACAACATTCGGGAAAGGAACAAGAAGAGGGAAAAACAGTTGTGTTCATACAAAAAAAAAAAAAGAGCACCTCTACAAGAACGCAAAATGCGTTGAAGGAGGTCCGGCTTTTAACCAGATGATCCAACAACATCAAAAGTCTCAGAGGTGGGCGAAGACTGCGCGCTTTGGCCAGCTCGTGCCAGATGACCATCAGCGAGGTCAGACACAGGTAAACGCCCGTGCGGAACGGACAGAAAAACAAGGTCATTCAACTTGGATGAACTGGGTAACTATAGCAAGATCTGGGTTAAGGTATTTTACACGCTTTTAGTGTAGTTATACAACTGCACTAGATGGAGGGTGATTTACAATGAGCCGGTAACGGAGAAGAATTGTTACTGATACGGGATTAAGCAGTGGAACAAAAATAGGTGGGGGGATAAGAATGGAGTCTTAGGGGATATCCTCAGTTAGGTGGTTGTGTTGTGATACGATAATGCTAGCAAGAAATGTCTGAGGTTTCTATGCCGGCCTGAACTGTGAATAAGGAATACACGCTGTAATTGGCCCTAATGGACCGAGAGCATGGGGTCGAGCAGAGCATGTCCAGTACCAAGGGCATCCAAAGCATAGGGAAGAACGAAATCATCATTCGTGTTGCTTTGCAGGGATTTTCTGGTAATCGTGCTAGGGATATGCCAGGGGAGTGGCAGAGACCCATCTCATCTAGTTCTATTTGAGGGAGTGGGAAGGAATAGAGACGATGGAGATTGGACGGTAAGTAGGCAGGTGGGAACGGTGCTGGTTGATAGAGGCAACTTGGAGGGGTGCGTGCAGGGGGGGATAGGATCTGGAAGGTAGTGATAGGGGTCCTACCGTAAACTAAGGAGTCCGGTTTAGGTTAAACGTAAAGGAGTCCAAAGAGTAGGTGGTGAAGTCACCTAAGCGCCGTAGTGCTGGGAAGCACCATGGCAAATATTCTGGCTGCAGCCAAAATCAATGAGTCAGCCAGCTGTCGTAAGAAGTCTGGGTAATAGCGTGTGAAGGTAGCCGCGCGAAGGAATGTGTAGTGTGGGCGATTCGAAGGGGGGGAAAATAAAAGGGGCTAGACCGTGGAGTGTGTTGTCGATATTCGATCAGGTTCCAAGAGGTGATAGGTGGTGCCTGTGTGGGGCACATCTGGACGTGAGACTGCAGTTACATCAATGCCGATAGAGGTTTTCAGTCTGCCAAGACTAGTGAGCGTCGGGGATGTTACCGCCTGTGAGGACGGATTGTGGACATATGCGGTAGGGTGTCTACAGGGCTAGCCCGCGTTACTTTTAGTGTTGCGGAGGGAGATGCAAACAAGGACAGGAAGCCCGATGAATGCGGAGATGAATACGAGCCGCGGAGTGCGTGAAATTTAGCCTGAGTTTGGGTATTGGAAGCCAGCCAAGAGGAGGGCGCGAAGCGAGCGTATAAAGTTGAGGGTGGACCACGCACACAACGGAGGTATGGTTTGTTGAATGGCTATTGTATAGTAGCATGTCAGTCGGCGTAGTAAAAGCATGAAAGTGCCAGAGGAATGAACTGGGCGAATGGATGCAACGGGGTCTGCATATATATATTGAAGAAGAGCACGGAGAGTGCAGAACCTTGCGCAATGAACTGCCCTGTTTGTACTGGCTGTGACTGGAGTTATACAGGTCGAAGAGGCCCGGTCCTGGACCCTCTGCCCTCCTGTCTGAACAATGTAATGATTTACAAACCATTGCAATGGCGTGTGTCTTGGATCCTGCGGTGTCGAAAAGGTGTAGCCAGAGCAGGTAATCGGTGTCGGGCCAGAGTCGATGAGGCGGCTAGAGCGATGTCAAAGAGGACTGATGGCAAGATCACCTTTTGATGTGGCTATGTCCCTATGCCGGTGAATAGGGTGTTGAAGAGTAGGGCAGATTCAGTAGGGCAGTGACCCATGACACCATACGCACGCTCATTAATCCATGTGGAGCATGGGTCGAATGGGGCAGTGTCATCATGAGACACCGAAAGTGAAATTGCTAGTGGTGGGCAGACGTGTGTTGGCAGCTTTTTTACGATAGTTGTCGGGTCCAATAGTGGAGTCTGCGGGGCAATGGACTCGTAAATGAGTCCAAGCCTTAACTGGGTAGTTACCAGATTGCAGTTTTGTTTTTAGGAGTGGTACAGAAATGGACGTTCAGCTTTAGACATTGAGGGAAGGCTCCTGTACCAGAAGGTAGAGTTTGATGAGTTTTGGCCGAAGGATGGGCGAAATTCCTTCGCGCAGTTGTTCCTTAAACATCCAAAATGGCCGACAGGGATCATTATTGGTGCTGATAGTGGTTGTTAATTGGCGGTGATGGTGTGTCTTCGAATGGGACAATCCACTCTGTTGGTATTGAGAAGGTGGGGAGTAGATGGATGAAGGGTGCCAGTGGGCCTATCGCAAGATTGGTTGATGCAGAGTTTGTCAGTCTTAATTATTTGTGAACTGTATATAAGCCTAGCGTATAGCTTAGGGCACCTGGTGTAATGCATTGTTTAAATGTAACAGGGAAGTATCCTATGTGTACGGGTCCTTACTAGGTTGCATAGATACCGCGGGATCGGTTTATTTAGGAGAAAGTGCGGCAGTCTCTTGGCATTTATTTACTTTTTTTTATTTATTATCTTCTCTATATATATCAGCGCTATTCTGCATCAGTGCGCGTTACCTTGAACAAACTGAAATTACCTGTTACAGGCATTATAACTTGGCGATAAAGGGAGGGGGGCCAGAAAAAAAAAAGAGGTGGTTTGTCAGGGAACGTGGTTATATTGTGGGTTATGGAGAGTTAAGGTGCTTGCCAAACCCCACGGGGGAGTGGAGCACCTGTGGGACTAGAAAGTCCCAAGGTTTTTCCTTCCGGCCCAAGGTTGCTGTCCCTCTAGTGGGATTTGAACCCCCGACCTTCCGGCCTGAAGAACCGGTTGCCCCAACCCACCGCCACTCCTCCACTCCGGTATCGGCTCATTGGTCTCAGCTACTTTCGGCACGATGCTTCTTCAGATGTTAGGTGTAAGTTGTGTCTAGATCGTTGGTGTGTACGGAGCGCCGGCCTCATAAAAATACTTTCAAGTATCAAACAATATACAAGTCTGAGGGATATCCGTAGCTCGAAGAGGTGCCGGGGGAGGACTTTCTTTTTTCTTTGGCATTACAAGCCATGTGGTTTTGTTAGCCAATGGAGTTTAGACTCTTGTTCTAAGCGGAGAGCATTTTCCTCGACCTTGGTACTCTGTAATGTTGAACCGGGGTAAGGTTTTGTTAAGTATCGCTTCCTTGTTGACGTGACGGAATCTTGCGTGTCCGGCAGGCAGCCCCAGTGGACTGACCACTTGCTTGAGTCTGCTGGATGGGGAGCCGGAGTTTTCTGAGGCTATGGTCAGAACCATGGGACGTGACAAGACGGAGATGTCCAGTAGATAATTCTGGGCGGGTGGCTGTCTGTGGGGCGAAAAGTAAGTCGAGACTTGTTTCCGTTTGGGTGAGTGGGCGCGTTGATCACTTGTGCGCGTAGCCCAGCTGGCTTGCAGGCATGCAAGAGGGAGTTGGCGCATTGGCGGGGGAGGGCGGGGAGGTTAAAAGCTCCCATGAGCCAGGTTGGGGTAGGTGGTCCCTGGGGTGTTGCAGGCCAGTGCTACTTTTGAGAGGTCGGCTGGGGTATTTGATGGAGCTCTGTAAATTAAGTTGAGGGAGATGGGCTTATTTGCTAGAGTGATTAAGTGGAGAGGCAGGAGGACTGTTGGCCTCCGGCTGTGGGAATTGTAGGTCGGTTCTCGTGCGTGCAAGAATGCCTCCCCCCCTGCGGTTGGTTCTGTGGCAGGTGTGGAGTGAGAAATTGGGTGGGGTAAGTTGGTTCAGGATGACTGTGTCTGTGTCGGTGCCCATGTCTCCGTGAGTCAATAGTATGTTCTTAAAACTTGTGGGTAGGATATTAGGTCGGAGATTATTGTTCCGGTATCTTCCGGATTGGAGCCGGGGTGTTAATGAGGGCGCAGTTTCAGCGTAGCTGGGCTGGGGGCATCTTTCACAGGGATTTCTGGAAATGCTGAAGTGATATGTAATTATGGTTGTGGGCTGTTGTTGTGTTTGTGTGTCCAACTCCAAAGGTGTCGCGATGTTCCTGCACCAGCTTCGTCCAGGGCCCCTTAGGGTTGGTATTGGGATTTGGGTTCCAGTGGCAGTGAGAGTGAGATCAGTATGGAGTAGGCTGGAGCAGAGGGGAAAAGCAGCATGTTACAGTTAGGGAGGCCCTTATCTAAAGGGGCTTTGTTTTTTGCGGGTCCCTGTAGTTGAAAACACGGCAGGAGCATGACTGATGATTGGGGTGGGTAATTGCTCTGGTGGATGCCTCACCTAGAGTGGTTGTCAGCTGTTATGTGTCACTAAGTGTGCAGGTATGTGGATGTTTGGTATATTGTAGTGCGCTGCTTTGAAGCTCGCGCTTGTGGTACTTCTAGAACAGTTCCACGATAATTCAAGAGTAATATGGTAGTGGTTCTGTGGCAGTTCTATGGCAGGTTAAGGAGTGGTATGATTAGAGTTAGCTTTCATACATTTCAAGTGGTGGACCTATAACAATTCTATGGTAGTTCAGAATTGATGTGGGTAGATGTAACTCTCACAGCAGATGCCAATTCTAACACATTTTCAAATGGTGGATCTATGACAATTCTATGGTAGTTCAGAATTGATGTGAGTAGATGTAACTCTCAAGCAGATTTAATTCATATGATCATGGAAAAAATATCACAATACAATAAATATAGCACACCCCCTGAATAAAGCTATAATTGCACAAATTATTCATTTATAGAAATGGACCTCAAATACAGTGAGCTTTACAGTAATAGAACCAAAAGAAACCTAAGGCCATGGAGTCAGAGTTTCTTTTATGTCATCATTGGTCCATCATATGCTCTATTACCCAGAGCTAGATTTAATTCATAGTTTGTAACTTATTAACTCCCTCCCTCACTTGGTTTGCAGCTTGTCATGTTGTGAGGGCTTGTGTGCCTCAGTGATCGATGCTGAGGGCTAAGCTATTGGTAGTTTAACTACTGGCAGGGTCTCCCAAGATGGACAGGTCTCAGCTGAGGTGCCAGACCAAGACAAACCACCCATCTGGGCAGCAGCAGAATGGGAAAGTGTTGGCGGCGGAGGATCACATTTCTGTGACAACGGCAACAACACTAAACTTAAACTGTGCGGAGGAAAGGCCTGGCAATCTACTTCTGTATCTTGCCATGAAAACTCATCTGGGCAGCAGCAGAATGGGACAGTTGGTGGCAAGGATCACTCACTTTCTGTGACAACGGCAATAACACTAAAACTGCACAGAAGAAAGGCCTGACAATCTACTTCTGTATCTTGTCATGAAACCCAATGGATAGTCACAACAAAACAAATTGCATTATAGTGCTGGAAGATGAGACCCCCAGGTCAGAAGGCACTCAACTAGCTACTGGGGAGGAGCTGAAGACTTTTTAGAGTAAAGTCAGCATTTATGATGTGGTTGGATCAAAGTCTTCAGGACGTTTGCCTGCTGATGTAGCTGTGCATGAAATGAGAGTCAGAAGCCGTAAAGATGTCTTACATATTTGGACATGGAATGTATGAAGCATGAACCAAGGGAACTTGGAGGTGGTCAAGAATAAAATGGAACGTGTACAGCTTGATAAGTTGGGTATCAGCAAACTGAAATGGACAGGCATCAGGCACTTTGCATCAGATGATCACATGGTCTACTATGCTGGAAATGAAAGACAAAGAAGAAACTTGCAAGACTGTAATGAAATACAATGCAGTCATTGAACACTTAATCTCTATTCGTCTATGAGGAATGCCTATCAACACAAACATAATTCAAGTATATGCTCCAACAACAGCTGCAGAAGAGGATGAAATTGATGAGTTCTATGAACAAGTACAAGCTGAAATTGACAGAACATAAAAACATAAGATATGCCATACTGGATCAGACCAAGGCCAATCAAGCCCAGTATCCTGTTTCCAACAGTGGCCAATCTAGGTCATAAATACCTAGCAGTTTCTCCAAAAGACACAGGTTCCACAATGCTTGTATTGGGTCAAACAGTGATATCCTGGGTCCCTTTTAATAATGAATTATGGACTTTTCCTCCAGGAACTTGTCCAAACCTTTTTTAAACCCAGCTACACTAACAGCTTTTACAAATTCCAGAGTTTGATTACACGTTGAGTGAAAAAATATTTTCTTTTATTAGTCTTAAATAGTTTACCCTGTAGTTTCATTGGATGTCCCTTAGTCTGTATATATTCTGATGACGTAAACAATAGATCTACATTTACCCGTTCCACTCCATTCATTAATTTATAGACCTCTATCATATCTCCCCTCTGCCGTCTCTTTTCCAGGTTGAAGAGCCCTAACCTTATCAGCCTCTCTTCATAGGGGTATTCTTCCATCCCCGTTACCATTTTGGTGGCTCTTCTCTGTACCTTTTCTAATAATGCTATATCCTTTTAAGAGACGGTGACCAGAAATGCACACAATATTCAAGGTGCGGTTGCACTATGGAACGATACAGAGGCATTATAATATCCTTTGTTTTATTTTCCATTCCTTTCCTTATGCTACCTAGCATTCTATTTGCTCTCTTGGCCGCCGCTGCATACTGGGCGGAGGATTTTAACATGTTATCCACGATTATACCTAAAATCTTTTTTCTGGGTGGTGGTTCCTAAAGTGGAACCTTGCATCGTGTAACCATAGTTTGAGTTTTTCTTTCCTAGGTGCATAACTTTGCACTTGTCCACAATACATTTCATTTGCCATTTGGATGCCCAGTCTTCCAATTTATCATGATCCTCTTGCAATTTTCCACAATCATCATGGGTTTTAACAACTTTAAATAGTTTTGTGTCATCTGCAAATTTGATAACCTCACTCGTTATTCCCTTTTCCAGGTCATTTATGAATATGTCAAAAAGCAGCGGACCCAGCAGAGATCCCTGGGGTACTCCACTATTCACCTTTTTCCATTGGGATAATTGGCCATTTAGCCCTACCCTCTGCTTTCTATCTTTTAACCAGTTCCTGATCCACAATAGTACACTGCCTCCTATCCCATGACTTTTTAGTTTTGCCAAAAGTCTCTGATGAGGGACTTGTCAAAGGCTTTCTGAAAGTCTAGATACACTATATCAACCAATTCACCTTTGTCTACCTGTTTATTCACACCTTCAAAAAAACATAACAGATTAGTAAGACAAGACCTTCCTTGGCTAAAGCCATGTTGGTTGTCTCCCATTAAGCCATGACTGTCTAAATGTTTAGTAATTTTGTTCTTTATGATGGTTTCTACCATTTTTTCCAGTTCTGATGTCAGGCTCACCAGTCTGTAGTTTCCCAGATCACCCCTTTGACCCTTTTTAAAAATTGGCGTTACATTGGTCATCCTCCAATCTTCAGATATTACAGAAGATTTTAATGATAGTTCACAGATTACTAATAGCAGGTCTGCAATCTCATATTTCAGTTCTTTCAACACCCTTGGATGTATACTATCCGGTCCAGGTGATTTGCTACTCTTCAGTTTATCAAATAGTTGTAATACATCTTCCCAGTGTATCAATATTTCTTTCAATTCTTCTGCAGTATCACCTTTAAATATCACTTCAGTCATGGGTAAGATCCTTACATCTTCCACAGTAAAGACTGAAGCAAAGAATTCATTCAGTCTCTCTGCTATGGCCTTGTCCCCTCTTAGTGCTCCTTTTACCCCTCTGTCATCTAATGGTCCAACTGACTCTCTCACAGGTTTTTTGCTACGAATGTACTTGAAAAAGTCTTTATTACATGTTTTTCTTCCACAGCAAGCTTCTTCTCAAATTCTCTCTTTGCCTGCCTAATCAGTGCCTTGCGTTTAACTTGCCAGTGCTTGTGCTGTTTCCAGTTTTCATCATTTGTCTCTTTTTTCCATTTCCTGAAACATGCTTTTTTGGCAACAACAGTCTCTCTGACCTCACCTTTAAAGCATGCTGGCAGTTTTTTGGACTTCCTCTACTTTTCTTAAAGTGTGGAATACAGCTGATCTGGGCTTCAAAGATAGTATTTTTAAAGAACACCCAGCGCTTGAATCCGGGGTGAGAGCAGAGCTCCCCCTTCCTCCCCCGAGCAGCCAATCATCACCTCAGCTCAACGGCTTAAGAATTGCCATTGCTGGGGTGCGCCCGCGCCTTGCGGGCCCACGCCTGAGGGCCTCGCAAGAGGGCCCTTTGGCGTGGCCCTTAGGCATTGGCCCGTGGCGTCGGTTTCCGGAGGCTATATTGATGTCCTGCCTATTTATCTGGGTAATGTGCTGTTCCGTGTCTCTTTCCTCTTATCTGTTTGACTGTTTCTTTACTCTACTCTGTCCTATCTTATAATTGGCGTTCTTTTCTTTTTCACTAAATGATGTAGTATTGTAAACCGCTGTAATATCTTTTTGGTCTGAGCGGTATATCAAATTCAAATAAACATAAACATAAGTCTTTAACTTTTGCAACTGCTCCTTTTAGTTTTTTCTTAACTATTTTCCTCATTTTATCATAGTCTCCCTTTCGATAATTAAAAGGTAGTACTGTGGATTTCCTTACCATCCCTCCTCCATTAATTAAATCAAATGTGATCATGCTATGATCACTATTGCCAAGTGGCCCCAACACCCCTATCTCTTGCACCAGATCTAGTGTTCCACTAAGGATTAGGTCCAAAATGGCTTCACCTCTGATTGGTTCATGAACCAGCTGCCTGTTTGTTCTTGATCTTTTCCGGGAGGAGTAACTTGAGCATAATAGCCGCATGGTCAGATATATGCATACCTCCGCCTCACAGGAAGTTGAGACCAAGGATCTAGAAATTTTAAAAAAGTCAATTCGAGAGAAGGAATTATGTGGTGGAGAGAAAAAGGTAAAATCTTTGTTTTTAGGATGGAGTAGTCTCCAGATGTCAACCAGTCCAGAGGAGTCCATAAGGGCCCCAAGGGCCATCTTTGCTCTAGTTGTTCTCTCTACTCTACCTGGGTTCCGGTCCAATAATGAATCTAAAACCAGATTTTTATAAGATTTTAGGGTAGGTGATGGCGGGGTCTTTGGTGCTGGTATATAAGAATGCGTTGGTAAAGGGTAGGTTTGGGGGTACCTTGAACCAGGCCCTTATTATGGTTCTGCCAAAAGAGGGGAGAGATTTGGGGAACCAGGGAGGTTATCGTTCCATCTATCTCTTGAATATGGCTAACTGTTTGAGTGGATTATAATTGGACTTGGTAGGGTCAGAGTAGGTAGGTAGGCTTCATTCTGGGGATGTGGGGGGTTGAATGTGTGACGGGTTTGGTGGCAATGAAAGTGGTGCATCATAAGAAAATTGAGGTCTTGTTGATGAGTTTTGACATCAAGAAGGCCTTTGACACTGTGTCATGGTCCTCTTTGTGCCTTGTGGTGGTTTGGGTTTACAGAAGTGGAGTTAGTGTTGATTTGCATTTTGTATAAGCCCAGAGCACAGGTCCTGGTTAATGGGCAGTTGTCTGAAAGCTTGTTGTTGCCACAGGGTATACAGTAAGGGTGCCTTCTCTCCCTAGGGTTGTTTGTGCTGTGTATTGCACCCTTGATGTGGAAAGCTTGTGGAAGACAGGGTGGCTTGGGGCATTTAGGTGGGGAATTGAGTTTTTAAATCAGATTTGCTTGTTGATGACTTGTTGTTAACTCTGATGGATCCTCTGTCTTCGTTGCCCCGGGCACTCATTATTTTGCAAGACTTTGGGGAATTTTTGGGTCTGCAGGTGAATTGGGAGAGGTTGTTGACCCTGGATTTTAACCATGGTGTGGAGGCTGCATGGCAGATTTCTGTTGATCCCTTATTTAGGGTTGATTTTTCCGCAGCAGATGGTAGACTTATATCAGCGTAATGTTTGACCACTAATGGGAGAAATGCAGGATCTCCTTGGGCAGGGGGGGGGGGGATCTTCTCTTTTCCGAGATAGGGAGAGTTCAGTTTATTAAGATGATGATTCTGCTGAAATGGTTGTATGTTCTCCAGAATCTACCAATTGTGCTTCAGCCGGAAGGATGAGGTTGAAAACTACAGGCCGGTTAGTCTAACCTCTGTGGTGAGTAAATTATTGCAAATGCTACTAAAAGAAAGAATAGTGAAGTTTATGGGGTCCAATGGATTGCAGGATCTGAGGCAGCATGGGTTTACCAGCGGTAGGTCTTGTCAGAGAAATCGGATTGATTTCTTTCACTGTGTGACCAAGGAGTTGGATCGAAGGAGAACCCTAGATGTGGTGTACTTAGATTTCAAGCCTTTCACACTGTTCCACCCAGGCAACTTATAAACAAACAGCACCCTAAGGATGGACTGATTGGGTTAGAAATTGGTTGAGTGGGAGGTGGCAAAGGGTACAGGAAAATGGAGCTCACTCTGAGGAGACAGAGGTTACCAGTGATGTGCCGCAGGGATCTGTCCTTGATCCAGTTCTTTTTAATATCTTTGTTGATGATATTGCAGAAGGGCTGTTGGGTAAGGTTTGTCTGTGTGCGGATAATACCAAATTCTGCAATAGAGTAGACACCCAGGAAGGAGTAGATAACATGAGGAGGGATCTAGCTAAGCTTGAAGAATGGTCTAGAATTTGGCAGCTGAGATTTAATGCTAAAATTTGCAGGGTCATTCATTTGGGCTGCAAAAGTCCAAGTGTATGGGGTGAAGTACTTCTGTCCACAAAAGAAGAGCAGGACTTAAGCATGATTGTGTCTGACAATTGTGTAGCTAAACAGGTAGAAAAGGTGATGGCAAAAGCCACAAGGATGCTTGCGTGCATAGGGAGAGGAATGGCCAGCAGAAATAACCTCATTTGGAGTATTGTGTGCAATTCTGGAGACCATGCTTTTAAAGGTTGGAGTCGGTGCAGAGGGTGGCTACTAGAATGGTTAGTGGTCTTCGTTATAAAGCCTATGGTGAAAGATGTAAAGATCTTAATATGTATGCGTTAGAGCAGGGGTCGGGAACCTGTGGCTCTCGAGCCAGATGTGGCTCTATTGATGGCTGCATCTGGCTCGCAGAAAAATCTTTGACTAAAAAAAATGTTTCTTTATACTCTTTTGATCTACATATTCATTGCATATCAAAATTCCTTTCTACAAATGAGTTAAAGTCTACTGCAGCTGAGCATCAGAAGTGTTAAGGGAGATAAACTGCACTGACCTAAATGGCAGAAATATTGCAATCATGCGTTCGTTGTGCTGCCGCGCAAGGCACTTATTAAAGAGAAATAACTCTTGCCTTACCTCCAAATTCAAATCAGGCTGCAAGAGTAGCCACCCCTACACTCCTTCACGTGCCGAAAAAAAGCGCGAAATAGAAAGCCGGTTTGCAGTGATTTCTGCAGCTTGTCGTGAGATCAGAAACTTAACTTTTATTTCAATCGCGTTGTCAGCTAACTAACTTTAGAAACCCTTTTGACAAGATGGCTAAAAGAAAGAGACGATGAGTATCGTACTTTCCAGCAGGAATGGACAGAGGAATTTGCTTTTGTGGAGAGAATGGGTTCTGCAGTGTGTCTAATATGCAACGATAAAATTGCATCTATGAAACGATCAAATGTTAAGCGACACTTCGAGACACGCCATTCTGCATTTGCATCGAAATATCCTGCGAGAGACAGCAGGAAAAAAGCATGTCGAGAACTGCTCTCAAGAGTGCAAGCTAGTCAGCAGCAACTCCGTGTTTGGACCCAACAAGGTGACTGGAATTCAGCTAGCTTTGCTGGCGCTTTAGCTATTGTGAGAAACGGAAAGCCATTCACAGATGGGGAGTATACCAAAGCATCCATGCTTGATGTTGCCAATGAACTTTTTGATGACTTTTCGTATAAAGACAAAATAATTAAACGGATAAAAGACATGCCTCTGTCTGCAAGAACTGTTCACGATCGTAGCATCATGATGTCAAATCAAATTGAGGCAATGTAAGTGAAGGACATACATGCGGCACCGTTTTTTTTTCTTGCCTTGGACGAGTCAACAGACGTCAGTAATTTATCACAGTTCAGCGTGATTGCAAGGTATGTTGTCGGTGACACACTACATGAGGAAAGTCTTGCTGTTTTGCCTATGGAAGGCACAACAAGAGGGCAGGATTTATTCGAGTCCTTCATTGAGTTCGCTAAAGCAAAAAATCTACCGATGGATAAACTTGTTTCTGTGTGTACTGATGGTGCTCCATGCATGGTGGGGAAAAACAGAGGATTCGTCGCTCTTCTTTGTGAGCATGAAAACAGACGCATTATAAGCTTTCATTGCATTCTACATCAGGAGGCGCTTTGTGCTCAGATGTGTGACGAGCAGCTTGGTGAGGTGATGTCGCTGGTGGTTCGGGTAGTCAATTTTATTATTGCCCGAGCATTAAATGATCGCCAGTTTAAAACACTGCTTGATGAGGTTGGGAATAATTATCCTTGTCTGCTTCTGCACAGCAACGTGCGTTGGTTGTCAAGGGGGAAGGTGCTCAGCCGATTTGCGGCTTGTCTGAGCGAAATCCAGACTTTTCTTGAGATGAAGAATGTTGAGCATCCCGAGTTAGCTGACGCTGAGTGGCTCCTGAAGTTCTATTATTTCGTAGACATGACTGAACATCTAAATCAGCTCAATGTGAAAATGCAAGGCGTTGGAAATACAGTCTTATCCCTGCAACAAGCAGTGTTTGCATTTGAAAACAAGCTTGAACTCTTCATTGCCGACATTGAAACAGGTCGTTTACTGCACTTTGAAAAACTGGGAGAGTTCAGAGATGCATGCACATCAAGAGACCCTGCTCAACAACTTAATCTTCAACAGCTTGCAGGCTTCATGTCTAATCTCCTGCAGTCATTCAAAGCGCGCTTTGGAGAATTTCGTGAGTACACTCGTCTTTTTAAGTTCATCACCCATCCACACGAGTGTGCAGTGGACTGCACTGACCTGAGCTGCATCCCTGGTGTCTCCGTCAGAAATTTTGATCTACAAGCTGCTGACCTGAAAGCCTCAGACATGTGGGTGAATAAGTTTAAGTCACTGAATGAAGATTTGGAAAGACTTGCACGACAGCAAGCAGAGTTGGCGAGCCAACACAAGTGGGCAGAAATGAAAAATCTTCAACAAGCAGACCAGCTGATTGTCAGAACTTGGAACGCGCTTCCCGTTACATACCACACACTGCAGCGCGTGAGTATTGCTGTACTGACAATGTTTGGCTCTACGTATGCATGCGAGCAGTCTTTCTCACACCTAAAAAACATTAAGACCAACCTGCGATCACGTTTAACTGATGGAAGTCTCAACGCCTGCATGAAGCTCAACCTCACCACGTATGAACCAGACTACAAAGCCATCAGCAAAGCCATGCAGCACCAGAAGTCGCATTAAGGGTAAGAAATACTCATCATTTATTAGCAACAGCATAACAATGTTATGTTATTCAGAGACATTTTGTACTTTGTGTTGAAATTACACTGTACACAAAATGCATACATTTATTTGTGTTTTTATGGTATTGAACATAATATAGGCCTATGGCTCTCACAGATTTACTTCTAAAAATATGTGGTGTTCTTGGCTCTCTCAGAGAAAAAGATTCCCGACCCCTGCGTTAGAGGAAAGGCGGGATAGAGGAGATATGATAGAGATGTTTAAATACCTCCATGGCATAAATGCACAGGAGGAGAGTCTCTTTCGATTGAAAGCAAGCTCTATTATGAAGGGATATAGGATGAGGGTGAAAGGGGATAGATTCAGGAGTAATATGCAGAAATATTTATTTATGGAAAGAGTGGTAAATGCATGGAATAGTCTCCCAGTGGAGGTGGTAGAGACGAGGACAGTAGCTTTCGAATCTGGATCTGCATTTGTTTACGGATGCGGCGGGCAGTTTTCGGTTTTGGGGCCTAGTGCCAAGGGGCTTGGTGTGTGGAGCCTTGGCCTAAGGAATGGGTCCAGTCCGGCTTGACCCGTAACATTACCTTTTTGGAGCTTTTCCCCATAGTTGTAGCTTTTTGCGTTTGGCCTGAGCGTCTGCACGATCGGCAGGTAGTGTTTTGGTGCGATAATGCAGCGGTGGTTGAGGTTATCAACCGGCACGCGCCTTGGTGCCCGAGAGTAGCTTCCTTGATGAGGGTATTTGTATTGGCTTGCTTACGATTGAATGTCACCGCCAGGGCGCGTCATGTTCCGGGCTCCCAGAATTCCATTGCTGACGCTCTGTCCTGTTTTCAGTGGGCACAGTTTCGGCGATTGGCTCCAGAGGCAGAAGAGTCGGCCTCTCGGGTCCCGGAGCATCTCTGGAGGGTTGGGACTCCGACTTGATGGCATTGCTGGCTGCGTCGGTGGCGCGTGGCACTTGGGCGCTGTATCGGCGAGGATACTCCCAGGTGAGTGTGTTTTTGAGTGCGAGGGGTTGGTCTGGGGGGAATGTGCCTGATGGGCTGGTGGGCCAATTTGTTTTGTGGGCAAAGAAGGAGGGCTGGGCTCGGTTGGCGATCGCGTCTGCGCTGGCTGGGTTTTCCTTGTTTTGTAAGGCGGCTGGATGGGGCAACCCTAGGGTATACTTTTTGGTTAAGTGCCTACTGGCCGGTTGGGCCAGGGCGCATCCTAGGTCACGGGATTGGCGGCTCCCGGTTTCCCATGACCTTTTACTTCAGATATGCGAGGCGCTACCGCGCATTGCGGCCTCGAGTTTCGAGTCCGTTTTGTTCCATGCGCTGTTTGCAACAGCATTTTTCAGTGCATTCCGCGTGTGTGAGCTTGTGCCCAGGTCCGCGAGGTGGGGCGCATTTGGCGGGCTCAATTTTGAGCACGTCATGGTAGAAGCGTCCCAGGTACGTATCTACATACCGCGTTCCAAAATGGACAAGGCGGGAAAAGGTGGCTGGGTGGTACTGAGCACCATCTTTCCCTTGCTATCCTGCACGGTGCACGCTCTACGGAACTACCTGCGGTTGCGGTCGGCGGTGCGGGGCTATTTTTTCATCCACAAAGATGGCAGGCCGGTAACGCATTTTCAGTTCACGGTGGTGCTGTGCCTGGCGTTGCAGTTCCTGGGTTATGACGACAGGAGCTATGCTTCGCATTCATTCAGGATTGGTGCGGCTACAAGTGCGGCTGCAGCAGGTCTTGAAGCACGGGTCATTCAGCGCATCGGTAGGTGGCGTTCGGGAGCGTATGAAGGGTACGTTCGCCCGTAGGTCCTGTGCACGACCTGTTGGCCGTGGGGCGGGTCCGGCAACAGAGGTCAACTTGGGTGGGTACTAACATTTTCCTTCCTATTGCAGAGTTGTCTGCTGGTGGCAGTCCGATTTTTTCCTTTCAGATGGCGCATGCTCCGGAGACTGGTGGATCATTGGTCATTCATTCGTCTACTGGGCTGAGCGCCGGGCGGCAGTGCGGCCGTTAGGCCCCCACTTCGGTCTCGCAGATTCAGGAGTTTGGCTGTGTTGGATGGATCAACGCAGCATGCGATGGTGGCAACTACTAGGCCTGCGTTCAGGCGAAGATCGGTCAGCGGCAGTGGCCATTCGAGCTGCTAATCCATTTGGGCGGCAGTGACTTGGCGAGCTGGTCATGCCGGCAGATCATCAGAACTGTGCAGAGGGACATCGGTCTGGTGCGGGAGTTACTCCTGGGTGTGGCCATCATATGGTCCGACATCATTCCACGCCCCGCGTGCTGGACTCAGCGGCGCTGGTCGCGGGGCCTGGTCAAGATTAACAGGCAGATTGGGCGTTGGGTTCAGCAGACAGGTGAGCTTCAGGTGTTGCACCCTTGGGTGGATGTCAGGTGCGCGGGCCTGTATCGATTGGATGGGGTTCACCTTGTCCCGGTGGGTCAAGACCTGCTGTTGAATGACTGGCAGTAAGCCGTAGAGGGTTGGTGCTGGTCGCAGCTTTCTTTGGTGGGGCGGCACAAGGTTAGTGGTCTACCTTGTGCCGGTGGCAGGGTAGCGAGCTGGCGCTCGCCGACCTGGTGGGGCATTTGAGGCTGATGCTGCTTTGCATGGGAGCGGCAGTGCTCCTTAGGTTGGGAGAGACGTCCCGGCTGGGGTCTCTGCCTGGTGGAAGGCAACTTGAGCCGGCCTTTGCTAATAACATGGCGAGGCGGGAGGTAGGGGGAATGGGGGGAGGATGATGCACCACTTTGCTATAAACGGCTTGTGGGGGGCATCATCCAGAAAAGGGGGGTTGGGGGGGCATTTGTTGGATTTACCAATGTTGAGTTGGCCCATGTTGGCCGGTGTTACAATATTGTTAATAAAGCTGCGACCAAGCAATTGTTCACCAAGATCCGGTGTCTGCGTGTTCTGTTCAGGCTTGACGGATGGGGGTGTGTGGGGGGGATGGGGGTAGGCATCGAGCAAGTTTGGGTGCCGATGCCAGAGGTGTGGGGTGGTCCAGAGGCTTGTGGCGAAGCAAGGGACGGGCATCCGGATACCTCGGTTAATCCTGCCGCGCCATAGGGCTGGGTCCCGAGGCTGGTGAAGTAACCGGGTCCCCGGGGCCCGAATCCCTGGCACACTTCGTTTGGGTAAGCGGTGGGGAGGGCCGAGAAAGGAGGAGGAAGGTGTGGACTGATTCCGGCAGCCCCACATCGGTGACCTGGGGCACGATGATTGGCTCAGGGGTTGGCTGGGGGCGGGGCGGCAGGGAGCGAGGGAGATCGGTGGCGTGCAGTCTCCCTCTTCCTGCCGGCTCGCCCCGTAGAAAGGTGTCCCTACCCACCCTCCCTTGTATTTTGTGGGTTGTGTGGTGGGCGTCGCAGCTGGGGGAGGGGGTTCATCTTTCACGGCTAGTCCGTATGGGGTAGCGAGCTGGCGCTCGCCGACCTGGCGGGGAATTTGAGGCTGATGCCACTTTGCACGGGAGCGGCAGTGCTCCTTAGGTTGGGAGAGACGTCCCGGCTGGGGTCTCTGGCCGGTGGAAGGCAACTTGAGCTGGCCTTTGCTAATAACATGGCGAGGCGGGTGGTAGGAGGAATGGGGGGAGGTTGATGCACCACTTTGCTATTAACGGCTGGTGGGGGGCATCATCCGGAAAAGGGGGGGTGGGGGGGCATTTGTTGGATTTACCAATGTTGAGCTGGCCCATGTTGGGCCGGTGTTACAATATTGTTAATAAAGCTGCGACCAAGCAATTGTTCACCAAGATCCGGTGTCTGCGTGTTCTGTTCAGGCATGCCGGGTGGGGGTGTGTGTGGGGGGATGGGGTAGGCATCGAGCAAGTTTGGGTGTGGATGCCAGAGGTGTGGGGTGGTCCAGAGGGCTTGTGGCGAAGCAAGGGACGGGCATCCGGATACCTCGGTTATTAATATGTAGGGATGTCGGCTAGGTTGTGTTTATTTATTTATTTAAAAAATTTTAATTCCACTGATCATGAACATTTTCAGCAGTTTACAACTCACATGAAAAATATGGTAATAATACACAAACAATAAAACACTAATAAATAAAGCCCTAACCTTCATATCTAAACCCTAATCTCGCTAACCATAAGCCTGAATAAATAAAAAATCCTTCAATTTCTTTCTAAAATCTAATTGATCTGATATTAATCACAAAGGAACAGGCAAATGGTTCCATAGATAGGTGCGACTAAGAAAAAAATTTAGTCCATCACCTTGATTCCTTGAAGCCTACTGTATTTGGCGTGAGAATTAATAAAGTTGCTTGATGTTGTGAGCACAAACTGCGCACAGCAGTGTGAAACTGGAAAACAAAGCAAACAGGTAAAAAGAAATCTAATCATAAAATCCTAAAAACAAACCACCAAACCTTTAACTTAATCCACTGTGATAAAAATGGACTAATGTGCTGACATGCAGCTACATTCAATAAAAGATGGGTCGCAGAATTTCAGACAATCTGTAATGGTCGCAACGAAGAAACAGGCAGACCAAACAATAATGAATTACAGTAATCCATAGGATTTAGGAATAGATTCTGTGTAACAGTGTGAAAGTTAAGAAAAGGTATCAACTTCCTCAACAAATGCATTTTCCACACTGCCTTCCTAGCCATATCCTGTATGAAAAGCTTAAACATCAAAGCAGAATCAAATAAAATAATCAAACATCATACTTGTATGCTTCTTTGGAGGGGTGAAAGCCACAGATGTGGTTGAAAGTGGCTCAGTGTGTGGAGGGATGGGGGATTAGGGTGCCAAATTTTAGGTTTATAATATGCGCTGTTTGTTATGGCATGTGAGGGATTAGATAGGGAAGGCCTCGAGGACAACAGATGTGGATTTTGAAATGTAGCTGGTGGTGCCGTGTGCATTGTCTTTTGTGGTGCATGATGCCTCCTCCTATGAATTTAGGGGGGCCCATAACTTTTGTTGATGAGAGTGGTGACATGGGCTTAGCTTTGAATTTTAAAAGGCAGAAAGCCAACATGGATTTAACCAAGGAAAGTCTTGTCTCACCAGTCTCTTATATTTTTTTGAAGGTGTGAATAAAAAGGTACATAAAGGTGAGCCAGTTGATATAGTGTATCTCAATTTTCAGAAAGCCTTTGACAAAGTCCCTCATGAGAGACTCTTGGGGAAATGAAAAAGCGATGGGATAGGAGGCAATGTACTGTTGTGGATTAGGAATTGGTTGAAAGATAGAAAGCAGAGGATAGGGCTAAATGGCTAATTTTCTCAATGGCGAAAGGTGAATAGTGGAGTACCCCAGGGATCTGTGCTTGGGCCCGTTGCTTTTTAACATATTTATAAATGACCTGGAAATGGGAACACCAGATGACACCAAATTATTCAAAATTGTTAAAACACAAGAGGATTGTAAAAAATTGTAAGAGGACTTTGATAAATTGGGAGACTGGGCATTCATAGTAACATAGTAACATAGTAAATGACGGCAGATAAAGACCAGGATGGTCCAGCTAGTCTGCCCAGCAAGATGGCAAAAGTAGGTGCACCGGTCGCTCTGTGCAGGCCACCCCTCCCCATGCCTTTGTTTAGGGGTAAAACCACCACTCCATGTAGGACACCCCTATTTGTTGAGATGTTATATGGTTCAGAAGTTAGATGGTACCGTTTATCTTGTTTTTATCCTATTGCTGTAAAGGGATCCACTGTGTCTGTCCCATGCCTTCTTGAATTCCGTCACCGTGTTTGCCCCCACCACTTCCATCGGGAGGGCATTCCAAGCATCCACCACCCTTTCAGTGAAAAAATATTTCCTGACATTGCCTTTCAATTTACCATCTTGCAGCTTCATGTTATGCCCTCTAGTTTTACAGCGTCCCCGTCTTTGGAAGAGGTTTGTTTGTTCATCATTTCTCTTTAAGTATTTAAAGGTCTGAATCATATCTCCCCTGTCCCTCCTCTCCTCCAAAGTGTACATATTTAGGTCTTCAAGTCTCTTCTCATAAGGCTTCTGATGCAGGCTCCAAATCATTTTGGTCGCTTTCCTCTGAACCGTTTCCAGTCTTTTTACATCTTTTGCAAGATACGGTCTCCAAAACTGAACACAGTATTCAAAGTGAGGCCTCACCAGTGACTTATACAGTGGTATAAGTACCTCTTCCTTTCTGCTCGTAATCCCTCTTTGTATGCAGCCCAACGTCCTCCTGGCTTTTGCCACCGCCTTGTCGCACTGTTTTGCCACCTTGAGATCATCAGAGATAATCACACCAAGGTCTTTCTCCTGAACCGTGCATACCAACCTCTCGCCCCCTATTGCATACATTTCCCTTGGATTTCTGCTACCCAAGTGCATGACACCGCACTTTTTCGCATTAAATCGTAGTTGCCAAGCATTAGACCAGTCTTCTAGCTTTTGTAGATCTTTCCTCATGTTAACGACTCCCTCGGGGGAGTCCACTCTGTTGCAAATTTTTGTGTCATCTGCAAAAAGACAGACTTTTCCATTCAGTCCTTCAGCAATATCACTCACAAATACATTGAACAGTGCCGGGCCCAGGACCGAACCCTGGGGCACCCCGCTAATCACCTTCCTGTCATCCGAGTGAGCTCCATGTACAATCACCTTCTGTCGTCTGTCAGTCAACCAATTTCTAATCCAGTTTACCATCTTGAGGCCCATCCCCAAGCTACTGAGTTTGTTGACAAGCCTCCTATGAGGAACAGTATCATAGGCTTTGCTGAAATCCAAATGGTAGATAACATTTAATGTGGACAAGTGCAAAGTTATGCACTTGGGAAGAACAACCCAAACTACTGTTATATGATGCAAGGTTCTGCATTAGGAACCACCACCCAGGAATAGGATTTAAGCGTCATCATGGATAATATGTTGAAACCCTCTGCCCAGTGTGTAGCGGCAGCCAATAAAGCAAATAGAATGGTAGGAATCATAAATAAAGGAATGGCAAATAAAATGAATGGTATTATAATAACTTTGTATCATTCAATGGTGCAACCACACCTTGAATATTGTGTGCGATTCTGGTCACCATATCTTAAAAAGGATATAGCAGAATTAGAAAAGGTACACAAATGAGCAACAAAAATGGTAAAGGGGATGGAAAGGCTTAAAAGGCCAGGGCTCTTCAACTTGAAAAGAGACAACTTAGGGGAGATAAGATAGAAGTCTATAAAATAATGAATGGAGTAGAATGAGTTAATGTAGATTGGTTGTTTACCCCTTCAAAAAGTAGAAAGACTAGGGGGACACTCAATGAAGTTACAATGTACCACATTTAAGACTAATCAGTCAATGTGTAATCAAACTCTGGAATTCATTACCAGAGGATGTGGTAAAAACTGTTGGTGTAGCTGGATTTAAAAGAGGTTTCAACATGTTTCTGGAGGAAAAGTCCACTAACCATTATTAAAGAGGACCATTTTTATTTATTTTATTTATTTTAACAAATGCTTATATACCGCTACCTTTTAGGAAGATCAGGTGCGGTTTACAATGGAACAATTTTAAACAGGGTAACATTCTGTTTTTTACATAGAACATAAGAAACTTTGGTTATACATTACAATGAAACAATTTTTTAAACAGGGTAAACATCCTGTTTTTTTTACAAAGATCTTAAGAAACTGTGGTTATACATTAACAATTATACTTGCTATATTTCAACATACTTGCTATATTTTCAACATGGAAATCCACTGCTTACCCATTGGACAAGCAGCATAGAATCTGGATACCTTATGGGAACCTGACAGGTACTTGTGACCTTGACTGACCACTGTTGGAAACAAGATACTGGGCTTGATGGACCCTTGGTCTGAGCCGGTATGGTATATCTTATGTTCTTATGTTCATTGGGTTCAGAGGGCCTTGGGTCTGAACCCACATATTTCAGTGTTTTGTCTTTGTTGGGTAACATGGGGTTTCCTTCAAGGCTGGAAATCCACCTTTTGAAATCTAGGGGGAATGGATTGTTTCTTTTATCTTTTGGGGACGTGAGGGGTTGATTTGGGTAGATAATAATATTTTTTTTGTTATTTGCAAGCCTGTCACTATGTGGGCTCTCTACTGAAAGAAGGGAGTGGGGTCCTGAAGTATGTTAGTTTTGGGAGGGTGGTAATGGGAAAGTCAAAGGGGTGTAATTTGATATCTTGGCTTCATAGGAGCCTCATGGGGGTACTGGTGAGTGATCCCTTTGGGGCTACAGTTCAGAAGCGTGTGTCCGAGCTGAATGAAGAGTTTGATTTGGTTGACTTTAGTCAGCGTGTGTATGGTGTCCGTGAGTTGGTTGAGAGTATAGTTTGGCATGAGCTGCAATTTCAATTCTTCAATAGGTTGTTTATGTGTCCTCAGTGATTCTTTAGAGGTGTCACTTTGGATGAATCCATAAAGCATGGGGCTGTGGAGGGGATGTACTTGCATTGTGTGTGGACCTGCCTGAACATCCAGAATTTGTGGAAAGAAGTGATTGTGTGTTTGACAAGCTGGATGGGAGTGGAGCTGGAGGTTAAGCCAGATATTTGTTTATTGGATATAAGTGATGAGCTCCCCCTGCGTCATGGCAAGATAATCTTGTTTGTGTGGAAAGCATACCTGGTGGTGAAGTGCTGTTTTATAATTCAATAGATCCAGGTGGAGTGTCCACTTTGTGCCAGTGGTGAGTGCAACTCCACAAGTTGATGTGTATGGAGCATATGACAATGGAAAGGTTGAGGCTGTGCAGGCAAAAGGGATTTGTATGTATTTGGTATCCTTTTCTGATATCTCTCATACCAGAATGTTGCAACGGGATACTAAATGGCTTGGCTCTGGCATAACACGGATATCACTTGTGAGTGGGAGGGTGGAGGGGGATTCCTTTTGTAAATGGAATGTCTGAGCATTTTGTATTGTATGAAAAGTTGGCTTGCTTCTAAGATAAAGGCTTACCAATTTCCTGGTTGACTCATGCAGCCCTTGCTTTGATAGAAGGGGCCTTTTAAATTGCCTTTTTGATCTGTCACTTGCCTTTAACACTTATTGAAGACAACGTCACAAATCTTTTGCTTCCTAACTGGAAGGCCTCTTTGTAAAGGTCACTAGAAACAAGTTTATTTCTTCCTACTCAGGATTATTCTACCTGTATGCTAAGCTATGCTCTGATTTGATTTAGATAAAAAGCTATCTAGAAACAACTTTATTTCAGTAACTATTTACTCTATTTAACTTTCTATGTTTAAGCTATACTCTGATTTGATGGAAATGAAAAGCTCTCTAGAAAGACATTTCAGAGTCTATTTACTCTTAATTTACTTTCTATGCTAATTATACTCTGCTTTGACTTAAATACAAAGCTCTCTGATGGTACTAAGACCTTACTGACTCAGCAAAAACTCTGAATTCTAAAATACACAGATCTATCAGTTTTAATCCAAATAATTCCCTTTCCCACCCAAGATTTAGAATTTATTTCAGAAGCTTAATACTCACAGGTGTAGATCTATTTCCTTGTAGCAGCCCCTTTTGGTAGTCCTTCAAGAATATTTATCTAGATATAGAAAATAAAGGCTAGATATGTTGGCATACATAATCATGTGAAGGACAGTTTCATAGTTTAGTGATAAAATAAAGTTTAAGCATTTATATATGTTTGTGCTCTCCCCTCCCCCCATTGCTTACGCTCCCTCTAGGACAACAGATTGGTCCTTCCTTCTCCAACCCAGGCCAGACTTGAATCAACAAGGCATGCGGCCTTCTTCTTTCTGGCCCCTACACTTTGGAACTGCCTCCCATCTTGAATTATCCTTTCCTAAATTCAAAACCTTTTTGAAGATCTATTTATTTGAGCTGGCCTTCGGCGCAGATGCAGTTTTGGCGCACTGCAATTTGTTTGATGAATGTTGATATGCTACTGCTCTTAGATGCATGTTGTACTTCTGTATGCATGTTGTGTGTTCTCTTCTCCTATCCCACAATAGAGCTTCTTTCTTATTTTCACCCTATATGTGTTTTTATTTTTGATTATGTAAACCAATCTGTATGTCCGACAAAGGGCAGTATATCAAAATTGTTAATAAATGATAAACAATAAATAAATGATAAGGGCTGCTACTGTCTTTTTTTAAACTTTTGAAATTACTGAATGCTACCTAGACTTGTCATTTCAAAATATATGTGGTAAAGATGCCCAAGGAGGGAGGACCCTGCCCAGGTGTCCCAGATTTGCTTTTCAAAAATCTGGTAACTCTATCCAAGGGGCACATACGGCTTCCCACATCCGAGGGCTTGATTTGCAACTCAGTAGCCACCATTTCAAGTTAAATGTTGGCCCTGGTTCTTAAGTTAATACATACATTTATTGGCTAAAACACATCCGTTTAGGGCTGAATATAGATGCTAAATGGCTCTGCTTTTGTTTCTTCCCAAAGCCGACCCTTTATTATATGGTTAAAATTTGGCCATTTAGCAAGTTAAGCAACCGGGTTTTATTCATATAAAATCTGAAAATATATGGATGTACGAGTTATGCGTTTGCCACTTACCAGCAAATATATAGCTTATTTTGACTATCAGGCCCTGAGTTTATTGCCATATAGTTTTACCCACAATTATTTGTGAGGAATGATTTTTGGTTGGTGTATGGATAATTTCTTCTGCTTTTTTGAATCAGTTTTTAAATTTTTTTGAGGACTGAGTAGAACAACAGTGTCCATAATTTAGCAGTCATTGCATCGTTGATACATGCTACATGGTTTGGGTGGTCCTGTAAGAGAAAATATTCAAAGGCTTAGATAAGATGTTCTATGTAAAAATTAAGATGTTCTATGTAAAAATTAAGATGTTCTATGTAAAACAAACTTAGCTTTGTTAATTATTGTTATTTGTACACCGCATCTGATCTCTGGAAGATGCGGTATAAAAATGAGTGTTAAATAAATAAATAAATAAGAGGTAAAAAAGGGGATTACAGAGGGTATAATTGTTGAATTTGCCTGAGTTGATCTTCAGCTGAAGAAAAGTATTCTCACACGTTCACACCATACGTACTTTTGATTAGCACTCTGGCAGGCATAACTTGGCAAGGGAAGAAAACTACATGCGTTCATTAAAATTCAAAAATAATTTTATGTCTTCATTTCAGATAAAAATGTCTGCACATACTTTTTATTTGCACATCACCCCAATCTTCAAATACAAACAAAATACAAATAAAGTGGATAATTATGTTTGAAAATAAAGTTGGGTTGTGTAACCTGAAAAGTCCACATCTTAGCAGCTTACTGAAAAATGTGCCCTTCGACTGATCTAATTCATTATTTTCTAATCTTTAAGCAAAATGTGTTGGCAGTTGAAAATGTAGGAGGTGCTTCTGAAAATATACTTTGGAAAGCGATTATTACATTTTGCTTTGATTTTAAACATCTTTTGTTGCCATTTTCATGTCTCCAAGTGATGTGGCAGATTTTGCAAAGAGTGGGAAGAGGCACAGTTCATTTTGAGTCCAATGTCTTTGATGGATGAATTGCTAATTTTTCAAAAGTGTTTCTGAACTAAGAATTTGTGTTTACAGATAAATATTTCAGTACTGAAGGATAAATACTTGAGTAAGACCATTATGAGGTTGACAACTTTTTAAGTGCAAGGAGCATTCTACCAGAAGAAATATGAAAATAAAATTGAAGAAATAATTCAGAGAATTATCCTTCCTTGAAAGCGGAAAACCCTGAGGACGTAAAACAGAGAGCACATTGTCAGAGACAATGTCATCATTTCCTCACTGACAATGGTAACACACTAATATTAGGTTACCTTTATATTTAGTTCAACCACGTATTTCAGTAAGGGAAATGACTACTTCTGTTTTTTTACCATTTCTGTGAATTTTGTAATTTCATAATGACTTATTTGCATCTCAACTAGGACTGGAATTCAAAAGAATGGGAAAAGTGACTAGGACTAAAGACAGACAAGTTGAAAAGAGCACACTTATAGTGTTACAAAACAACACATTTTCCCTTCCTCCATTTTCAAACTCATACATATTTGGGGGGGGAGAGAGAAAGAATTTAATGATAAAGTGTGTCTTATTATAGTAACAGGTGCTATATGAGACATCTTTATAATTGGTGCTATCTACATATTTGTGTCTATCTTCAGATACTAGGGGTAGATTCTAAGGCCCGAATAGTGGGGTTGTATGTCTGATTTGGATGTACAATTCACAAACAGGACTGGGACGCAATTCCAGTCCCAGCGCTCCCCGCACATATAGAGGGTTTGTGTGAGGAGTGCTGGACAGGGGCAGGAGGGGGTGGGGCAGAGGTGAAGCAGGGGTGGGCTGAAGCACCCAGATGTACTTGGATGCCCAGCTTATTCCATCTCAAAGGTGGAATAAGTGCCAGACATCCTGGTGATTGCGGCCTGCAGCTCCCCCAGCACCATCGTGTCACCGTGGGAGAGCATCAGCCGCCCAATCCCAGCCATGGTACCAGCACATCAGCCAGAGCATTGGGCATGCTAGGCAGGCAAATCCCCAGATGTTTTCACCATCAGAATAGGTTGCACACGGCTGCAGAATCTGATACAAATGTGCCCCATCCATTTTCTGTATGTCCAGATGGCCCAGACGTGAAGACCTCTGAATTGGCCTCTAACTGTTCTTAACTAGATTGTAAGTTATGATGAGCAGGAACTGTCTCTTACATGTGTCTTTACAGCACTGCGTATGCTGTGTAGCGCAACACAAATGATAAGTAGTAGCAATAGTAGTTTGTGTGTATGGTGTGGGGGATGGGGTGTCTGTGTATGTGTGTGGTCAGATAGTGGGGTGGGATACACCCTAGAATTCTGAGGGAACTTGAGGACGTTCTAGCAGCTTCACTGACTGACCTTTTCAATGCCTCGTTGGAGTCAGGAGTGGTGCCAAAGGACTGGAGAGAGGCTCATGTGGTGCCTTTACACAAAAGCAGAAGTAAAGATGTGGTTGAAAACTACAGGCCGATAAGTTTAACTTCAGTGATGAGTAAATTATTGGAAACGCTGCTGAAAGAGAAAAAAGTGAAGTTTCTGGAGTCCAGCGGATTACAGGATCCGAGGCAGCATTGAGGCAGGTTTTGTCAGACAAATCTGATTGATTTCTTTGACTGGGTGACCAGGGAGTTGGACCGAGGGAGAGCCCTAGATGTGGTGTATTTAGATTTCAGTAAAGCCTTTGACACCGTTCCTCACAGGCGACTTATAAACAAACTGAGCACCCTAGGGGATGGACCCTAAAGTTACTGCTTGGGTTAAAAATTGGTTGTGTGGGAGGTGACAAAGAGTACAGGTAAATGGAGCTCACTCTGAGGAGAAGGAAGTTACCAGTGGTGTGCCCCAGGGATCTGTCCTTGGTCCGATTCTTTTTAGCATCTTTGTTAGTGATATAGCGGAAGGGCTGTTGGGTAAGGTTTGCCTCTTTGCGGATGATACCAAAATCTGCAATAGAGTAGACATCCAGGAAGGTGTAGATAACATGAGGAGGGATCTAGCTAAGCTTGAAGAATGGTCTAGAATTTGGCAGCTGAGATTTAGGGACTTGTTTACAAAGCCGCGGTAGCGGCTTTGTAAACAAGCCCCTTAATGTTAAAAAATGCAAGGTCATGCATTTGGGCTGCAGCAGTCCAACGGAGCAATATAGTATGGGGTGAAGTACTTTTGTCCACTAAAGAAGAGCGGGACCTAGGCGTGGTTGTGTCTGATGATCTTAAAGTAGCTAAACAGATAGAAAAGGCAACAGCAAAAGCTAGAAGGATGCTTGGGTGCATACAGAGAGGAATGGCTAGCAGAAAAAAAGAGGTGATAGTACCTCTCTATAAGTCTTTGGTGCGACCTCATTTGGAGTATAGTGTGTAATTCTGAAGACCGCATCTTCAGAAGGATATAAACAGGATGGAGTCAGTACAGAGGATGGCTACTAAAATGGTTAGTAGTCTTCATTATAAGCATATGAGGACAGACGTAAGGATCATAATATATACACCTTAGAGGAAAGGCGGGATAGATATGATTGAGATGTTAAATACCCCCGTGGCATAAATGCACAGGGGAGAGCCTCTTTTCAATTGAAAGCAAGCTCTGCTACGAGGGACATGGAATGAGGGTGAAGGGTGATAGATTCAGGAGTGATATGCGGAAATATTTATTTATGGAAAGAGTGGTGGATCCGTGGAATAGCCTCCCAGTGGAGGTGGTAGCGATGAGGACAGTATCTGAATTCAGAAAAGCATGGGACAAACACAGAGGATCTCTAAAGGAAAAAAGGGGACTGTTACAGTTGTTGTTATGGAAGGACAGACTAGAAAGGCCATGTGGTCTTTTTCTGTCGTCATTTTTCTATGTTTTTATGTTTCTATGTCTGACTGTGGGTGGGGTGTGGCGGTGGGTTTCTATGTGCGCATGGGGCACAGAACTGCAGTGCATGTGTGTGTGGCATGGGGATGGGTTATGGGGCTGAAGTGTTTGGTATGGGGTGGATTGTGGGGCTGGGTGGCTGTGTGTCTGTGTCTGTGTGGTATGAGGCTGGGGTGCTTGTCTCTGTGTGGGGTAGGGGTGGGATGCTTGTATTATATGTGTGTGTGTGGTTTGGGGTGGTGTGTGTGTGTGCGTTTGAGTGTGTGATTTGTGGGTATTGTTTGTTTGTTTGTGATTTGGGGGGTGTGTGTGTGTGTGTGTATATGCCTTTTAGCATATACACATTGTGCCCTTTTCTCCCCATGCATTTATCCTTTTCAATCTGCAACCTATTGCAGGTTTCTCTCAACCCTCTCCTGCTGTCCCTTCCCTCTCTGCTTCCCTTTCCAGACTCTCTCCCCTTTTTCCTCCCCTCCTTGCACTCTCACCCACTACCCTCCATTCCTACCCATATTCTTCTTTTCACAAGCCTACTGCCCTTTAAATTTTTTCTGCCTTCACTGATTCACCCTCTTACTGCCTCTAAGCTTTTTTCTGGGTGTGCAGTCAGGCCCAGCACTGATTTCTCTCTTCCTGTGCTTGCTAAAGATAGGTTTCCTCTGAGAAGACAGCAACAGTCTTGGATCGTGGTCTTCTCCTCCTGCTCATGGGAAATGCGATCCCCGTGAGCAGACACTGACAGTTTTGCCCTTGTTTGCTTGTCTGTCTTAAATGGAACACATAGGGGCATATTTACTAAGCGGCGTTAATGTCACTGGTGGTAAGCGCAGCGCTAATGTCACCGATGCCATATAAGGATGTGGGCAGTGCGGCGTAAAGGTAGCCATGGGCCATTTACTTCATGGTACAGGGTGCCCTGGCCACTTACCGCATGGTAATGTAAGATCCGACGGCAAGGTGACAAGCAACAATGTGCCGAAGGTCTATAACGGTCTGCAACCGAAGGCGCCCTGAGAGTATAAGATGCCCTGAGGGACTAAGACGTATGAAGTTAAGGTGTCCCAAGATTGATGGATGTACAGGTGGTAGGTGATAGATCTTTGCCAGCTGATATTGTAGTCAGTAAGTGGGATGTGACCCACAGCTATGGTCATGCACTCAGACCATTACAGATTGCCTGGATTGAAAAGAGCATGCATAAAATAGCTAACATGGAATATATGCAAGGGTGCCCATGGTGGGCTGAACCCGCACCCTTTTGGATGGTATGTGCACAAGGGCAGAATGGAAAAAACATGAAGAAAGAAAGAACATGTGTGAATCAAACCGGCCCTCTGGGGTGTCTAAACACAGTGCACAAACAACAATGCTAATGCTGCAAATCGTCTGCTGTGTCAGGAATTATGAAGAAAAGGTCCATTTGTATTTGCTAACAATGTAGAAGCAGGTTGATAGAACCATGTCACCCCTGTAGGGTGTGGCTGTGTGTAAAATATATCTGCGATGGAGGCCCAGACCGACACCCACAGTCAGGGTTCAGTCTCCCAAGCCTGCCCACTGTGCGGGTTATGTATCTGCTGCATTCACATTACCAACACACACCAGTGGGCCACAGCTGAGGCTACACTCTATGTGTGACAGGTAGCCTGGATGGCGTGCATAATGTAGCGCACACTGAAGTGCTGCAAATGTGTTTGGTGCAGTGCTGAAGCTGCACCCCTTTGTATGGGAGCAGCACAGAAGAAAAAGAATGGAAAACAACCTGTGGGAATTGAACCGGCTCCCTAGTGTGTCCAATCACAGTGCTCTAATCACTATGCTAACCTTGTACAGCCACTGCAATGGAAATATTTCCAATAAAGGGAAAGTATGAAAGTTTATTTTGTATCTGTCTGCAACATTTCAGCTGATTTGCAGCCATCCTGCTGCTACATTTCAGGGACTGGTGGCAAAGTGAGTTATGTCAGCATGATTATGCCAGAGTATACATTGGTGAGTGTGGAGATGCAGTAGCTTAGACAGGTATATTTCCAACATATCCCATGTACATTCACTGGTATGTCTACAGCTCAGCTGCAGGACAGATCCCGTCTAGAAGCTGCATTGTGTGCATTGTTCAGTATGCCCCCTAATGCATTCCTATGCTCCGCAGGCCCGATTCTCATGTGCATGTGTGTAGACAGTATGTGGTGTATTATGAGGCAACCAACACACAACATCCATGACATGCCGTCTTTCACATTCCTGCCTGTTAGTGTAAGCCATACAATCCAGCACATGCATACTGTGCAAAAACAGTGCAGGTGTATGGAGAGCATCAGATGTGTTTCAGATGGTGTGTTTACAAGGAGTTACATGTGGGGGCAGTCTGTTGCACCTCTACTGTGATCTCCAGTGCCAAATATGTCATAGGCCATCTATGTCCCTGATAGCTCTCACAGATGGGGATGTAATGCTACCAGCACGTTATCCCAGGTAAACCTGGCTGTGGCATACTATTTGTGCACATCATGAAAACAAGCCAGGAAGGGATGCAGGAGCTGACATGCAGCTGTACCCTGCCCATGGGCCGCTAGAATGTGGTTTTGGCAGCACCATCTGTGGGCCATAATGCAGCAGCACAATGTTGGGGACACCACTCCATGCAACATCCCTTGACAATATGGGGCCCTGCTGCATCAGCTGTGGGTGTGCCTGATGTGGACGTAAGAGCATAAGATATGCCATACTGGGTCAGACCAAGGTCCATCAAGCCCAGTATCCTGTTTCCAACAGTGGCCAATCTAAGTCATACGTACCTAGCAGTTTCCCCAAAAGACACAGGTTTCCACAATGCTTGTGCTGGGTTCAAGCATTGATATCCTGGGTCCCTTCTTAATAATGGTTTATGGACCTTTTCTCCAGGAACTTGTCCAAACCATTTTTAAACTCAGCTACACTAACAGCCTTTACTACATCCTCCGGTAACAAATTCCAGAGTTTCATTACACGTTGAGTGAAAAAATATTTTATTTTATTAGTCTTAAATAGTTTACCCTGTAGCTTTATTGCATGTCCCCTAGTCTTTCTATATATTCTGATAATGTAAACATCGATCTACGTTTACCCCGTTCCACTCCGTTCATTAATTTATAGACTTCTATCATATCTCCCCTCCGCCGTCTCTTTTCCAGGTTAAAGAGCCCTATCCTTTTTAGCCTTTCTTCATAGGAGTATCCTTCCATCCCCTTTACCATTTTGGTGGCTCTTCTCTGAACCTTTTCTAATAACGCTATATCCTTTTTAAGATACGGCGACCAGAATTGCACACAATATTCAAGGTGCGGTCTCACCATGGAATGGATAAAGAGGCATTATCATATCTTTTGTTTTATTTTCCATTCCTTTCCTTATGATACCTAGCATTCTATTTGCTCTCTTGGCCGCCGCTGCACACTGGGCCGAGGGTTTTAACATGGTATCCACAATGACGCCTAAATCTTTTTCCTGGGTGGTGGTTCCTAATGTGGAACCTTGCATCGTGTAACCAGAGTTTCGGTTGTTCTTCCCTAGGGGCATAACTTTGCACTTGTCCACATTAAATTTCATCTGCCATTTTGATGCCCAGTCTTCCAATTTATCAAGATCATTTTGCAATTTTCCACAATCCTCTTGGGTTTTAACAACTTTAAATAGTTTTGTGTCATCTGCAAATTTGATAACCTCACTCGTTATTCCACTTTCCAGGTCATTTATGAATATGTCAAAAAGCAGCGGACCCAGCACAGATCTCTTGGTACACCACTATTCACCTTTCTCCATTGGGAAAATTGGCCATTTAGCCCTACCCTCTGCTTTCTGTCTTTTAAGCAGTTCCTGATCCACAATAGTACACTGCCTCCTATCCGATGACTCTAGTTTTGCCAAAAGTCTCTGATGAGGGACCTTGTCAAAGGCTTTCTGAAAGTCCAGATACACTATATCAACCGACTCACCTTTGTCCACCTGTTTATTCACACCTTCAAAAAAACATAACAGATTAGTAAGACAAGATCTTCCTTGTCTAAGCCATGTTGGCTGTCTCCCATTAGGCCATGACTATCTACATGCTGAGTAATTTTATTCTTTATGATGGTTTCTACCATTTTTCCTGGTACTGAAGTCAGGCTCACCGGTCTGTAGTTTCCCGGATCACCCCTGGAACCCTTTTTAAAAATTGGGTGTTACATAGGTGGTCCTCCAATTTTTAGGTATTAGAGATGATTTTAATGATAGTTCACAGATTACTAATAGCAGGTCTGCAATCTCATATTTCAGTTCTTTCAACACCCTTGTATGCAGGGCCGGATTTACCTTGAGTGAGGCCCTACGCCAACAAAAATTGTGGGCCCCCAGCAGGGGCGGCCCAAGGGGGGTGTGGGCCTCATTTGCATAAGGGGCCTCATTTGCATAAATATTTGCATAATGTTACCATATACTAACTTTTAGTAAACGTGCCTCTTAATGAGTGTATGGATAAAGAAAGACTAAAGATTTCTACATTACTATAATCCAGTGCCAACTGCCAGACACATTAGGAACTACTACAAACACTGCCCATTTAGAACCCATAGCAAACCCGCCGTATCCTAACAGCACTACCAGGACTCACAAAGTACCATACTCTACCAATCAAAAGGCAACACTGCAAATATTAAACCAATACATTTCAGAGAACAACAATACATGACCTACTGGGGAAAGAGAACAAGTGGCAATGTCAAATAGGAATTATATAAACAGAACACCTCAGCTCAGTTACACATGCAGAACATAGACCATCACCAAACAAGTAATCACATTTTAGAAACAGGAAGACAATAATTAAACTGGGAATCCCAAAGCCAAACTTGGAATGTACAACACTGTAGAAATAAAACTATACATTAATTTGCTCTTGTACTAACAAAGCGCAGACGTTAATGATGCACATTTACCAGAGCTGACATATTCCAATTAATAAATTCAAAATAAAGAGATATTTTTTCTACCTTTTGTTCAATTTTTTAAGCTGCAATTGCTCCAGCCACTTTCTTCTGGTTACTTCGTGTCTTCTGCTAACTCTCTCCATCGTCTGCTGTCCATTTGTCCTTTCTTCTCTCTTCTAGTTTTTTTCCATTCTCTCTCTACATCTGCTTTAACATACTAATCTTTCTCCTTTTGCTCTTTCCTCATTCCTATTTCATCCACTCAAATTTTACACCCTATCCTCATCCCCACTTACTCTCCCAATACCCGGCCAATTGTAGATTTTTCATCCCTCCCACACAAAATATTTTTCCCTTCTCCCATTTTACTCTTCCAGCCCCATCCCATTCTAATCCTCCCCCAACATCAGCTCCCTTCTAGTTCCAGCCTCACCCAGCATCCATTCCCTTCTAGTCCCTGCATCAGCCCATTTCCAGTCCTAGCCACCCATCAGCCCATTTCCAGTCCTAGCAACCCCCCAACCCAATACCAGTCCTAGCCCCCCATCAACCCACTTACAGTCCTAACCCCCCATCACCCCATTTTCAGTTTAAGCCCCCCCTATAACCCATTACCAGTCCTAACCCCCCATCAGCCCACTTCCAGTCCTAACCCCATCAACCCATTTCCAGTCAGCCCCCATAGCCCATTGCCAGTCCTAACCCCCCCATCAGCCCACTTCCAGTCCTAACCCCATCAACCCATTTCCAGTCAGCCCCCCATAGCCCATTGCCAGTCCTAACCCCCCCATCAGCCCACAGCCCATTACCAGTCCTAACCCCATCAGCCCACCTCCAGTCTTTACCCCCCCAGCCCATTTCCAGTCCTAGCCCCCCCATAGTCCATTACCAGACAGCCCCCATCAGCCCACAGCCCATTACCAGTCTTAACCCCCCCAAAGCCCCTTACCATTACTACACCCCCCCAACAGCCCATTATCAGTCCTAACCCCATCAGCCCACCTCCAGTCTTAACCCCCCCAGCCCATTTCCAGTCCTAGCCCCCCCCATAGCCCATTACCAGACAGTCCCCATCAGCCCACAGCCCATTACCAGTCTTAACCCCCCCCAAAGCCCATTACCAGTTCTAACCCCCCCCAACAGCCCACAGCCCATTACCAGTCCTAACCTCATCAGCCCACCTCCAGCCTTAATCCCCCACCCCATTTCCAGTCCCAGCCCCCCCAATAGCCCATTACCAGTCCTACCCTCCCCTTCCCCCTCCCCCGGCCTAAAGTAAAATTTGATTTAAAAAAACAACCTGCTGGCTGCCACCGCGGGGCCCCCTCTGCTGCCGCGGCAGCATGGACTGACCCGCGGGGGCCCCCTCAGCAAGCTCGATCCCTCCGTGCCGGCTGTGAGAGACGCGAAGGAGACAGTCTGCCATCGCGTCTCTGTGAAGCCCGCAGGGGCGGATGGGAAATTGCCCATCAGCCCCTGCGGGCTTAACAGAGACGCGAAGGAGACAGTCTGCCATCGCGTCTCTCACAGCCTGCACGGAGGGAGGGAGGGAGGGATCGAGCTTGCTGAGGGGGCCCCCGCGGGTCAGTCCATGCTGCCGCGGCAGCAGAGGGGGCCCCGCGGCGGCAGCCAGCAGGGTTTTTTTTAAATTTTATTTTAAAAAAAAAGCCGAACTTGATCCTTTTTTGTGGGCCCTTCCCAGCTGTGGGCCCTACGCCATGGCGTACATGGCGTATACGTAAATCCGGCCCTGCTTGTATGTATACTATTCGGCCCATGTGATTTGCTATACTTTAGTTTATCTAATAGTTGTAATACATCTTCCCGATGTATCGATATTTCCTTCAATTCTTCCGCACCTTTAAATACCACTTCAGTCATGGGTAACATCCCTACATCTTCCTCAGTAAAGACCGAAGCAAAGAATTCATTCAGTCTCTCTGCTATCGCCTTGTCGCCTCTTAGTGCCCCTTTAACCCCTCTGTCATCATGGACGTCATGGAGGTTGGCCCATTGGAATGCATTTAGCATTTTTGAGGGCAAATATGTTCATGTACACACAATGTACACCTGCTGTGTCACTATTGCACCGTTTGCAGTATGTTATGAAGAAGAGTAGTTGTAGAGGGTCTGGATGAATAACATGCACCAAGTCGCTATGTGTGAGTCATAGACAATGTGAGGGCATTATGAATTACAAATCAATGCAGATGTTGTTAAAAAACATGTAGAATAGGCCTCTATTTGTCCTGTATGACATCTGTTATATTATGTATGTGTAAAGCTAATTTTACGATATAGGTGTTGCCCATGTGCACCAGGGGTGCTGCTGACAATCTCACATGTGTCACAGGGCTATGGATCATATGCAACAAATAGGTGGCTCAGCTACATCTCAACAGAACATACACATGCCATGTATGCCACAGACACCTTGTTACCTAGCTGTCAAGAGTTATATTCTAGCAGGGAGCTCTGAGTGAACCACAGGTCATAAAACAGTCTTTAAGGCTATGCAGGTGTATGATGTGTGTGGATATATATGCACCTCACAGCTACCTCTGAGAAAGGACCAGATGAAAGACAAACGGTGTGCCTCCCCAATGGCTGGGACTCCTTGAACAAACACATTGCACAAACGTCTGGACATCAGTGGTGTGCATCTTTATGTATGTCTTCTGCCTCACAAATGACTGAAACATGGATAACATATTTGCTCAACTGTGCTGCTCACACAAATCTCTGTTACAAATATCTCCACACTGGCCATTGATGACATTGGTGATCTGGGGGTTTCAGTGTGGTGACTGAGCATGAGGGCATGCAATGAAGTGTCCTGCATCAGCACTGGAATTCTAATATTGCAGATGGCACATGGCTGATGTTCCAACATACCTGTAGGGATTGTTTGCACATGTATAGATGTTATTCTCAGAAATGTTTGTTTCAAGAATTTTAATCTAGGTGGTGCAAAGTGATGTGTTAGTGAGTTCTATGACCGCCAATTGTCTAACCCTGATGTCAATGCTGTGGTCATATGTGGGCCAGTCCTGACATATGTGTCTTCCCACACAAACGAGAGGGAGCAGGAGCTAGGCAGGTAGGCTAAGATGAACCTGATAACCACCAAGATTTAATGGCAGAAAGATAATTGGTGAAAAGTAGGGCCAAGCTGCCATGCACAGATGGCTATGTGTAGTGCATAGCAAAACACCGACACATGCCAACTATGTTATGTGCCCATGCCCTATCACACAATGCCCCCAACACACTCGATGGCAGTCACATAGCATATGTGCATGTTAGTGGGTTAAACAGCATTGTAGAGGGCCTGCACATAAGTATGTGCTGTGCCAAAAACAACCAGAAGCCATTTACACAGGTAACTAGGCCAGTTTACTGTAGAAATGGCCTAAAAAATCATGGACTCAATCTAAATGATGACATGTAGGTAGGTAAGAGAAGCACGTGTTGGCACATTAGTCCAAAAAATGGTTTTCACAGGTGCTGAGGCAGCAGAATGCAATAGCTCTGGGGTAACGGTAGCCATATGTCCATGAGCTGTACGGGTACGAGAATCTATATACAATGCACAATCCAAGCTATGTATGAAAATACAGAAGGGAACATCAGAAAATTGGCCTTGCTATGTGTGTGGCACATTGTCATGAGAAACATAGGATGGAGCACAAATGGGACTGTGTAAGTTGTGAGCAAATCAATAATTACACATCTTTATTGGACAAAAACAGCTCAATATGTTTTGTGAAGTGTAAAAACGTGAAAAATATGGTGCAGTAAGCATCACAAAATGGACATCATCACATTTCACTGTGGCACAACATATTTATGCACATGCATATGCACACTGTAATTCACAACATGACACAGTGATACCCTATATGTAGAGTATCACTCCTGCATATGGCCAAAGAGAAATCAAACATGTTATAGTGGTCCACCTTGTGAGGATATGCAACAGCATGTCACGGCCAAGCACAAGGGTGACAAGGAAAGAACGCAACACATATACAATGTTCCTCTGCTGCGACATACCCAGTGGGGGTGTACTATTGAGCACCTGGCCAGAATGACCAAATGGATGATGAAATGCTCAAAGAAATCAAGGAAGCTAACAAAAGTTACAGCGCAGTAATAATAATGGGTGATTTCAATTACCCCGGTATCGACTGGCTCAGTGTCACGTCAGGACATGCTAGGGAGATAAAGTTCCTAGATGAAATAAATGACTGCTTCTTGGAGCAGCTGGTTCATGAACCAACCAGAGGGGAAGCCATATTAGACCTAGTCCTTAGTGGAACACCAGATCTAGTGCAAGAGATAAGGGTGTTGGGGCCACTTGGCAATAGTGATCATATCATGATCTCCTTTGATTTAATTAGTTGAGTAGGGATAGTAAGGTAATCCACAGTACTACCTTTTAACTTTCGAAAGGGAGACTATGATAAAATGAGGAAAACAGTTAAGAAAAAACTAAAAGGAGCAGTTGCAAAGGTTAAAGACGTACATCAAGCTTGGGTGTTGTTGAAAAATACTATCATGGAAGCCCAGACCAGCTGTATTCCACGCTTTAAGAAAAGTGGAAGTCCAAAAAACTGCCAGCATGGTTTAAAGGTGAGGTCAGAGAGGCTGTTGTTGCCAAAAAAGCATCTTTCAGGAAATGGAAAAAAGAGCCAAACGACGAAACCTGGAAACAGCACAAGCACTGGCAAGTCAAATGCAAGGCATTGATAAGGCAGGCAAAGAGAGAATTTGATAAGAAGCTTGCTGCGGAAGCAAAAACGCAAAATAAAGACCTTTTCAAGTACATTCGTAGCAAAAAACCTGTGAGAGAGTCAGTTGGTCCATTAGATGATAAAGGGGTTAAAGGAGCACTAAGAGGCGACAAGGCGATAGCGGAGAGACTGAATGAATTCTTTGCTTCGGTCTTTACTGAGGAAGATGTAGGGATGTTACCCATGACTGAAGTGGTTATTTAAAGGTGCGGAAGAATTGAAGGAAATATCGATACATCGGGAAGATGTCTTACAACTATTAGATAAACTGAAGAGTAGCAAATCACCTGGGCCGGTTGGTATACATCCAAGGGTGTTGAAAGAACTGAAATATGAGATTGCAGACCTGCTATCAGTAATCTGTGAACTATCATTAAAATCATCTCTAATACCTGAAGATTGGAGGATTGCCAATGTAACACCAATTTTTAAAAGGGTTCCAGGGGTGATCCGGGAAACTACAGACCGGTGAGCCTGACGTCAGTACCAGGAAAAATGGTAGAAACCATCATAAAGAATAAAATTACTCAGCATGTAGATAGTCACAACCTAATGGGAGACAGGAACATGGCTTTAGACAAGGAAGATCTTGTCTTACTAATCTGTTATGTTTTTTTGAAGGTGTGAATAAACAGGTGGACAAAGGTGAGTCGGTTGATATTGTGTATCTGGACTTTCAGAAAGCCTTTGACAAGGTCCCTCATCAGAGACTTTTGGCAAAACTAAAGAGTCATGGGATAGGAGGCAGTGTACCTTTGTGGATCAGGAACTGGATAAAAGATAGAAAGCAGAGGGTAGGGCTAAATGGCCAATTTTCCCAATGGAGAAAGGTGAATAGTGGTGTACCCCAGGGATCTGTGCTGGGTCCGCTGCTTTTTGACATATTCATAAATGACCTGGAAAGTGGAATAACGAGTGAGGTGATCAAATTTGCAGATGACACAAAACTATTTAAAGTTGTTAAAACCCAAGAGGATTGTGAAAATTTGCAAGAGGATCTTGATAAATTGGAAGACTGGGCATCAAAATGGCAGATGAAATTTAATGTGGACAAGTGCAAGGTTATGCACCTAGGGAAGAACAACCCAAACTATGGTTTACACGATGCAAGGTTCCACATTAGGAACCACCACCCAGGAAAAAGATTTAGGCGTCATTGTGGATACCATGTTAAAACCCTCGGCCCAGTGTGCAGCGGTGGCCAAGAGAGCAAATAGAATGCTAGGTATGATAAGGAAAGGAATGGAAAATAAAACAAAAGATATTATAATGCCTCTATATCGTTCCATGGTGAGACCGCACCTTGAATATTGTGTGCAATTCTGGTCGCCGTATCTTAAAAAGGATATAGCGATTTTAGAAAAGGTTCAGAGAAGAGCCACCAAAATGGTAAAGGGGATGGAAGGATACTCCTATGAAGAAAGGCTAAAAAGGTTAGGGCTCTTTAACCTGGAAAAGAGACGGCTGAGGGGAGATATGATAGAAGTCTATAAATTAATGAACGGAGTGGAACAGGTAAACGTAGATCGATTGTTTACCTTATCAAAATATAGAAAGACTAGGGGACATGCAATGAAGCTACAGGGTAAACTATTTAAGACTAATAAAAGAAAATATTTTTTCACTCAACGTGTAATCAAACTCTGGAATTTGTTACCGGAGGATGTAGTAAAGGCTGCTAGTGTAGCTGGGTTTAAAAAAGGATTGGACAAGTTCCTGGAGAAAAGGTCCATAAACCATTATTAAGAAGGGACCCAGGATATCAATGCTTGACCCAGCACAAGCATTGTGGAACCTGTGTCTTTTGGGGAAACTGCTAGGTACGTATGACCTAGATTGGCCACTGTTGGAAACAGGATACTGGGCTTGATGGACCTTGGTCTGACCCAGTATGGCATATCTTATGTTCTTATGTCTGCGTATCTCATGCTGCAAACAACACATGGCCTACTGCAGGAGCACTGAGGTTTTCTATAACATTCTACACACTGGTGTTTCTGCTGTGCCATATTACAGCACAGCCATAGCATCCATGCCTTTCTGTGGCTGGGCAGCAATTGCACTTGGTACCCCCTTGTTCCCTTATTTAAGTTTTGGTGGTGGGAATCTCCAATGTTGGGTATCTGTGACTACTATCTCAGCATGTCACTCTCTGCAGAATAATGTTCACATCCCTTTTTGTATATTAACAATGACATCTGTCTGGCATTTGTTTTGAGTATGTCATTTGTGGTACCACGCAGCCATGATGTTTAGATCGAAATTCCAGACTGCTGCTCTACTTGACAGTCATTTTAGCCTCTGCAGATATCTGTACATCTGATGTGCTCATCATGTCCTATTCAGCAGTATGTGTCAGCAGCACATCTGCTGGTTACACCTCTCATGACCTGGATACCCACATGTACATCTGTTTCACATTTGTCTGAGAGGCGACGGATAAGGGACACATGCCATCAAAAGCTGCTGTGTGTTTATGTCATTATTGAATATCTTTGATGTTACAGCTACATAATTTGTGTGTGGGTGTGTGATGGGGAAGGGCAAGCTGCAATGGAGAGGTACCAGCATGTACATACAGACATTGTGTTTAAACATATGTTACTTGTTCAACTTTCTACTTTTCTTTCTGCAGGTGATGCTGGATATGGGTGTCAGGCCTGTTGACTGACCCCTGTATTTTTTCCACAGTCACCTGCAGAGATGAGCTACAATGAGCCCCATGCCTCCAGCCTCTCTGTCATTGATCGCACCTTTGGAGTGTTAAAGAGTCACTTCAGGTGTCTGGATAAGACCAGCAGGACTTTACAATACTGACCCCTGACTGTGGCACAGATATTCTGGTCTGTTGCATCCTGCACAACATTGCTCTCAGGCACAATATCCCAGTCAACATTAATCTGGATCTGGAAGATGATCCAGTGTGGCCCTCCTGTACATGGCCACGGAAACACGTGTGGGCACAGCAATCCAGCAACATCTGATTGAGGAGCTCTTCTCATGTAAGTACTGTGTATGTGGGGAGATGCATATGTGCACAAATGTGCATGCTAGCCTGTGTGCTGTAGGACTACATCTTAACATATGTATCTCTGCTGTGTTTGTGACTATACAGAATATGCTTGCCAGGCTGTCACTCCTGCTGGTGTGGTGAGGTAACTACTTTGGGCAAGTGGATCTACATGCAGTCGACTGTGTTACAGATCCATACAGATGACAACATGGCAGTTACGTGTGACTGGTGCATTATACACAGTGGCATCAGAGGTATGCATTTAACATAACATACATGCATGGGTTCCACAAACATAACTGCCTTCTGTGCTGATGCTGTTGTGTCACTTGCCATGCATACACTGTGGGCACAGGACAACATTTGACATGTGTGATGTTACCTTGTATTATGACCTATATTGCTCTAAACCTATTTGGCATGCTGACATATACCTCTTATCTATAACACTGGTCAACAAAGTTTTACAAAAGTCATGTTACTGAAATAAAAACAGTCATTTCTTATCAATTTTATATGCTGAACACGAATATGACAGTGAAATTGCAAAGTTGGCTCTAGTTTTATTGTAATCTACAAGAATTAATGTTTACATCACGAAATGCATGTCAATAGTAAATATATAATAGGCCTTCGGTTAATACCTGTAAAAACCAAGTCATAGACTACTTCTTAGATTTTTTCGCCTGTCTCTTGTACAGCTGTTCGGGAGCTTCTCTGGGGAGTGTCCAGCAGTAGTCAGCCAGCATTGTAGTGGACCATTTTCCCTGGTATCTTTGCTCCATCGTTGCCGATATCCTGGTGAAACATTCGCCCTTTTATCACTAACCATACCACAGTTGTCAGGAAAGAAATTGAGATGGGAATCAAGGAAAAGGATCTTTAGAAACATATTGCAGCCAAGTTTCTGATACTGCATCATCATGTCTTCTACTATTTCCTTGTAGTTTTCTGCCCTAACATCCCCGAGAAAGTTTGTTGACACTAGGCGAAAAGCATTCCATGCTTGTTTTGCATCACCCTGCAGCAAGTTGTTGAACCGGTCATCTTTGAAGAGCTCTCGAATCTGAGGACCTATAAAAACTCCCTCTTTAATCTTTGCTTCGCTGAGTCGAGGGAATCTTTCATGCAGGTATCGGAAAGCTAGCGAAGTGTGGTCCATGGCTTTCCACAAAGTTTTTCATCAAACCTAGTTTGATGTGAAGGGGTGGTAGCAGGGATTTTGTGAGCCTCAACCAGAGCTGGGTGCTGGATATTCTTCTCTCCAACTGTTACATTTTGTCTGCAATTCCATTCCTTCTGCAAGTAGTGCCAATCCCTTGCTCGGCTATCCCACTAACATAAGAAACACATGTATTTTATATATCCCTGCTGCAGTCCCATTAAAAAGGTAACTACCTTCAAGTCACCACAGAGGTGCCAGCTATACTTGTTATAGTCAATGGAAGTCAGTAGATGCTTTACGTTATCCTATGTCTCTTTCATGTGGACGGCATGCGCTACTGGAATAGATGGAAGAAGGTTTCCATTGTTCAAAAGCACAGCCTTCAGACTCAGTTTCGAAGAGTCTATAAATAGTCTCCAGTCTTGTGGGTCATGAGTGATTTTTAAGGCATTCATGAGGCTTTCAGTATCGGTACAGAATACCAGATTACTTTCCTTTCCGACTGCGTATAGTACACTGCTGACGTCAGATGGCTTCAGCAGCCGTCTGGCAGTAGTATTGCATTGCATCAGAAAATGATGCAATCAACTCTGGATGATGTGTGCATGCTGGTATTATGCAATGTGATGCAGTATTACATCATTCAAGGCTTATTGGGATGTTGTTGATGTCCTACTGGATAAATTTACACAGTGAAACGTCAAAAATGAACTACATGCAATATCTTCAAAACGAGAGCCAATAAAATTTTTTAAATTTTATATTTGTGTTCAGCTCACCAAGATACTACAGATTAGGGCCTTTTAAATTCAGTAATGATTTCAATGTTGACCAGTGTAATTTGCAACGTATCTTAAATGGTCTGCTCAGAGTATATAACTAAATTAAACTGTAGGTGAATACTCTAATATAACAAAACGTCAATATGTATATCTTCTGGCAATAGTTCTTAAATAATTCTTAAATAATTACTCAAAAAACTTATCGTAGAAAATGTTTTTTGTAAGAGCAACTGTAGTCTCAGACTCTGATGGCACTCAGAACCACAATCTTTGTGGAGAATCAACTGTGCCTCATTTGCATCAACGACTACTGATGAATTGTTTTTCTTCTTTTTTATCTTGTTTTTTTAAGCAGTGAAAATATCTTACACCTCTATCACCAGACTATCTCAATCTTGTGTATCTAAAAAGGTTAAATAATCAGCTTATCTTAGCTCCGTTGGACTTTCTTCTTATTTTAAACCTGAACTAAGTTAGTTCATACTTAGTTCAGGTTTAAAATAAGAAGAAAGTCCAACGGAGCTAAGATAGCTGATTATTTTAACCTTTTTAGATACACAAGATTGAGATAGTCTGGTGATAGAGGTGTGATATTTTCACTGCTTAAAAAACAAGATAAAAAAGAAGAAAAACATTCATCAGTAGTCGTTGATGCAAATGAGGCACAGTTGATTCTCCACAAAGATTGTGGTTCTGAGTGCCATCAGAGTCTGAGACTACAGTTGCTCTTATAAAAAACATTTTTCTACGATAAGTTTTTTGAGTAATTATTTAAGAATTATTTAAGAACTATTGCCAGAGATATACATATTGACGTTTTGTTATATTAGAGTATTCACCTACAGTTTAATTTAGACCAGTGTAATTTAACATCCATATGGCCATCTTTATTTCAGAAGTTGTTAAATTTGACACCATCGTTTTTTGGACATTACTAACTAAGATGTGGGTCTACAGAGCAGATAGGAGTTGTTGTGTTGAACCTTGCATACACTTTTTCATTACATTGTGGAAGCAGCCAACATAATTGTATCCTTGGATAGGCTGATGCCATTGCTCCTACTGACCTCAAATTTGTGACAGACAGGGAGAATGCTACCAGGTGCACAATGTGTTTTACATTACAGTGTGTGTGGATTGTTGAGTCATGTTGTATTGATACACTGTGCTGGCATATGTGCAGTATTTGTTCCTGGGATGAGGTCTGATCAACCCTTTACAGATGACCACAGTGCTTTTGGTACATTTCAGATGCTGCCCTGTGAACAAAGTGATCATGTCATGCATTGTGTTCTGTGCTGATAAATGACATAAGCGTTGTCTGATATCAAATCTGAATGCCTCAGTATTCATGTTTGACACATGACAGTATATTTTTGACAAGAGGCAATGTTGGTTTTGCATGCAGATAGACTACTGCAACACTTTTCAAACACCACATTTGTGTGTGATGACAGCTTGGACAAAATAACATCTTCACAGTCCCTGTTCAACACATGCTCCACACAGCAGATGGCCTACAAATTGGATCATGTGTGACTAACATCATCACATATCTTGTATGTGATTTGCTGGTTTGGGTACTCAGAGTTCATTGAGAGGTCAGTACCCGGAAGGACTGATAGACATGATGGGGACCTAACCTGTAACAAGTGTCCATGGACATATCTATGTGCATGTGCAGATGTGAACATACTCTGTACTGATATTTTGTAGTGTCCTACACCTTCAATGTGAGCTGTGTTATGGAAATGTAATGGTTGAATGTTAGACGTTTCCTACTTTACATATTAATGTTGCAGTCACTGGGATGGCACCTCATGATATGTGATGTATGTCCTAAATACCTTTATATTCCTTTTTCTACAAAGCATAGCCCACACACAACAAAAAAGACCTACAGTGCATCTGCGGCCACCATCACCCACGTGTTGGAGGACACAGCAACAACATGAGATGATCCCTGAGAAGGGGTGGCACACAGTGATGGAACTTAGGTTGAGGAGCACATGCCTATGCTGGACATTGCTATTCACATGGGGGATTGGTGCATGCAGGGGGTGCACGCTAACCTGGTGATAGGATCCACTGCCTGGATGGCGTGACTCCTTGCCACAACCAAGTTTTGCCATTCCCTTACTATGGATTCTCCCATCATCCATCATAAGATGTCACACCTCAATGTGCACATCCATGGATGCATAAACAGACTTTGTAAGAGCTGTGATGGTGCACACATCATTTGAGCTGTGGAGACAGACTAGTGGTAGCTAATTGTCTAGCAGGGGAAACACTATCCACCAAGTCCTGCCACTCCGGACTGTCATCTACCTTTTGGTTGTTTTAAACCGTATCATTGCCATGCCTCTATGGATGACCTCAAATGTTTTGGCCAACAGAAAATCAACAGAAGAACATAAGATATGCCATACTGGGTCAGACCAAGGTCCATCAAGCCCAGTATTCTGTTTCCAACAGTGGCCAATCTAGGACATATGTACCTAGCAGTTTCCCCAAGAGACACAAGTTCCACAATGCTTGTACTGGGTCAAGCATTGATATCTTCGGTCACTTCTTAATACTGGATTATGGTTTACTCCAGGAACTTGTCCAATCCTTTTTTAAACACAGCTACACTAACAGCCTTTACTACATCCTCTGGTAACAATTCCAGAGTTTGATTACACGTTGAGTGATCCTCCAATCTTACAGGTATTAGAGATGATTTTAATGATAGTTTCACAGATAAATAATAGCAGGTCTGCAATCTCATATTTCAGTTCTTCCAACACCCTTGGATGTATACCATCTGGCCCAGGTGATTTGCTACTCTTCAGTTTATCTAATAGTTGTAATACATCTTCCTGATGTATCGATATTTCCTTCAATTCTTCCACACCTTTAAATACCACTTCAGCCATGGGTAACATCCCTACATCTTTCTCAGTAAAGACCGAAGCAAAGAATTCATTCAGTCTCTCCGCTATTGCCTTGTCGCCTCTTAGTGCTCCTTTAACCCCTCTATCATCTAATGGACCAACTGACTCTCAATTTGGCGTGGCCCTTAGGCGTTGGTCCGTGGCGTCGGTGTCTGGAGGCTAGTTTGATGTCCTGCTTATCTATCTGGGTAATGTGCTGTAATGTGCTATTCCATTGGAGTGGAGGAGTGGCCTAGTGGTTGGGGCAAGGTACTTCGGGCCGGAAGGTCGGGGGTTCAAATCCCACTAGAGGACAGCAACCTTGGGCCGGCAGGACTGGGGTTTTCTAGTCCCACAGGTGCTCCTTGTGGTCTTGGGCAAGCCACTTAACCCTCCATAGCCGCATGTTCCCTGTAAAATAGTTTCTCTGTGTGCTGTGCTTTCCTGTCTAATCAATGTGTTTATAAATCAAAAATTTCCTGTAATGATTTGACAAATTACAATCTCTAATCAAACCGCTGATGATAGCTGTAAGAACCGGTATAAAAATGTAAAATAAAATAAATAAAATAAAATAAATAAATGTCTCTCCTCCTCTCATCTGTTTCCTTTACTCTGCTCTGTCCTATCTTATAATTGGCGTTCCTTTCTTTTTCACTAAATGATGTGGTATTGTAAACCGCTCTGATGCCTTTTGTGGTCTGAGCGGTATATCAAATTCGAATAAATAAATAAATAAATAAATTAGGTTTTTTTGCTATGAATGTACTTGAAAAAGTCTTTATTTTTGCGTTATTGCTTCCGCAGCAAGCTTCTTCTCAAATTCTCCCTTTGCCTGCCTTATCAATGCCTTGCATTTGACTTGCAGTGCTTGTGCTGTTTCCAGGTTTCGTCGTTTGGATCTTTTTTCCATTTCCTGAAAGATGCTTTTTTTGGCAACAACAGCCTCTCTGACCTCACCTTTAAACCATGCTGGCAGTTTTTTGGACTTCCTTCCACTTTTCTTAAAGCATGGAATACAGCTGGTCTGGGCTTCCAAGATAGTATTTTTCAACAACAGCCAAGCCTGATGTACGTCTTTAACCTTTGTAACTGCTCCTTTTAGTTTTTTCTTAACTATTTTCCTCATTTTATCATAATCTCCCTTTCGAAAGTTAAAAGGTAGTACTGTGGATTTCCTTACTATCCCTCCTCCACTAATTAAATCAAAGGCGATCATGCTATGATCACTATTGCCCAGTGGCCCCAACAACCTTATCTCTTGCACTAGATCTGGTGTTCCACTAAGGACTAGGTCCTAATATGGCTTCCCCTCTGGTCGGTTCATGAAACCAGCTGCTCCAAGAAGCAGTCATTTATTTCATCTAGGAACTTTATCTCCCTAGCATGGTCCCTGACGTGACACTGACCCAGTCGATACCGGGTAATTGAAATCACCCATTATTATTACTGCGCTGTAACTTTTGTTAGCTTCCTTGATTTCTTTGAGCATTTCCTCATCCATTCTGGTCATTCTGGCTAGGCGCTCGATAGTAACACCCCCACTGCCATTACCTTCCCCCTTTACATGGAATGTTCAATCCATAGAGATTCTACAGCAAATTTTCTTTCTTGCAAAACTTTAATCCTTTCTGACTCAATGCCCTCTCTAACATAGAGAGCAACCCCTCCACCAATTTGATCAGCTCTATCATTACGATATAGTTTGTACCCAGGTATCTCAGTGTCCCACTGGTTGTCCTCCTTCCACCATGTTTGTGATATTCCAATCATATCTAACCTTTCATTTAGTGCTATATATTCTAACTCTCCCATCTTATTTTTTAGACTTCTAGCATTTGCATACAAGCATTTTAGAGAATGTATTTTATTCTTATTAATTTGGCTATTTTTAGACATGGATAATTTGGGATCTTTAAGCTCTTTCTGCTCCATACTCGAGGGCATTTGGGCTACTTTACTCTTTTGTAGAACCTCTCTGCTTTTGGTAGTATCCTTCAAGGATACATTCTTCCGAACCATCCGCTCTTGGGCGACTGTTGGCTTTCCCCTAATATCTAGTTTAAAAGCTGCTCTATCTCCTTTTTAAAGGTTAATGCCAGCAGTCCTGGTTCCATCCCGATTAAGGTGAGCCCATCCCTTCGGAAGAGCCCCTCATTTCCCCAGAATGTTCCCCAGTTCCTAACAAATCCAAAACCCTCATCTCTGCACCATTGTCTCATCCCACGCATTGAGACTCTGGAGCTCTGCCTGCCTTTTGGGTCCTGCGCGTGGAACAGGAAGCATTTCAGAGAATGCTACCCTGGAAGTTCTGGATTTCAACTTCCTACCTAAAAGCCTAAATTTTGCCGTCCAGAACCTCCCTACCACATTTTCCTATGTCATTGGTACCGACATCTACCAAGACAGCAGACTCCTCCCCAGCACTTTCTAAGACCTTATCTAGGTGACATAAAGGTGCCAACCAGAACCACCTGTGACCCTAGCCCATCTGCAATAGTGGTCATGCACCCCAGATCACCCTAACAGCATGTGCATAGTAGACAGAAAAAATACCCACCCAGCAGGACACAGTCCTCATACTGTCCACTTCTCAAACTGTTGGAATAGTGCTGAGTGATGCAGGATATAGGAGTCATGAGTGGAACCCTGGAAACCGAGGAACCACATTCAGAATCTGAATATTTGCATCACATACAACAACCTGTACATTCAGGGAATGGTAGTGTTTGCGGTTGCAGAACACTGCCTCCTTGTCTCTGGGTGGCTCCAGGGCAATATGTGTACAGTCAATAGCTCCGATCATGTGTGGTATCCCTACAATCTGCTCAAATCCCTCATTCAGGGCCCCCCACTGTTACCTACTGGTAGGAAATACAATGTAATTCCTTACCCGGCCTGATCATGGCTTGCACTACCTGGTGGAGACAGTGTGAGAAGGTGGCCCGGCTCATTCCACCTACTGCAGCCACTGATGTCTGGAAGCAGCCAGAGGCAAAGAAATGTAGGACACTCAGGAGCTTGGCCAACCCTGGTATGGCATGAGACTGGCCAGTCTGAGGCTCGAGATCAGATTGTAGATCCTCATAGAGCTCTCTAATAGCTCCTGTGCTCAGATGATAGAGGGAGATGACCTAGTCCTCACTCATGCCCTGGAGCATGACCCTGGACCTGTATAGGCGAGGCTGTCTGAGGCTGCCGTGGTGCCCCATCCCCGGCTGTGGATCCTCCACAGCTGCCGGTCTGTGTTTTCTGCGGGACTGGACCCATGCCCATTGCCACTCGCCTCCCCTGGATACCATCTCTCTCCTCAGGCAACTGTAGTTCTCCATCACCATGCAACCACTGTACAGCACTCGCAGCAAAGACAAAGTGAGCCATCATGGACGAATGCTTCAGCAAATGCACACTGCCTCAAATAGGAAGGGTATGGGCAAATGATCAGAACAAACACTACACACCTGTGCATTACGCATTGAACATGAGCAGCAGTACTAAGTGGATTTTGTGAGGCCCCCCAGCGCCCCTGCACATGCGGAAGGAGTGGAATGCAAGTGTGCAACTTGCCCTGCGCATGCGGACGGAGTGGAAGCAGTTGTACAACGCCCCCTGTGCAATGCGGAAAGTGCAGAACGCAGATGCAAGGCACCTTGCATCTTCTGTGTTTTGTGCCTTACGCATGCGCAGAACGCATATGTAAGGTGCGTAACAGAGGCACAAGGAGGCTTGTGTTCCACGCCTACCAGAGTTTCATGGCAACTCGCACTGCTCATGGGCTTGCTGTTCATGTGGGTATTGTTGCTTGCAATTCTCTCTATGAGGATCATTGCAGTACTTAATAGCACAAGTACATGTCCGGACATCAATAGGGTTTGCAGCGCGTGGCACACATGATTAACCACATTTGCATATGGGCATGGCGTCACGCCCACATGCAAGACTACTGTACATGTGTTATGCATCCTGGGTCTGCGCAGGGTGCCCGACACGTGGGTGAGGTGGCACTGCATATGCGGGGTGCACACTCCACAGGCACAGCGCTCCTCACGACTGATCCTGGCCTGCTGTTAATGTTTTCCTCTCACAGCATATTTTCCCTAGTTAAGAGTACTGGCACGTGTGCGGACATTGTTAGTTTTTGCACCATGTGTCACACCTAGAATGTGCCTCATTATGTATGCCAATGCGAATGGTGCCATTGTGCCCATGGGAGGTGCCGTGCGCATGGGCATCGTGCATAATGCATGTGTAGAGCACCCTTCACACGTGCATCGCACTCAGCATGGGCACAAGGTAGGCACCCTGCAGATGCTCACCACGCCATGTGCATGTGCAAGGCACCCTTCATGTGCGCACCATGTCCTGCACATTCACACCACGCTCTGCATGTGCACGAGGCACACTGCTCATGTGCAAATGGTGTAGGGCGTAGTGTAGTTTGTGACATGTGGTGCACGGCAGTGTTCAGTCCGGAGATGTGCTACTGCTGTGAAATACGGGAATATGCAGTGAGAGGAGATACCAACCGACCACGGTGACGAAACACATGAAGCGCAGCCCCCTTAGCAGTCTGGGGTCCATGCCCCAGAAGAGGAACAAACTGGGCCATCTGGAGTGGTACAGCAAACACAAGAAACAGCCTGACAAGCCCCTACCTGGCAAAAGGAAAAGGAAGCGTGGTCCGTGTAGAGGTGTGCAATGTAGTTCACCCCAGAAGGAAAATGACATCCTCCTGGCCAATGCTTTGGAAAATTATTATGTGCTCTATGGGCAGCTCATAGAAAAACACCTCTGAGCACAAGAAACATTGTCTGGTAGGAGATCCATGAAGCTGTTGGTGAGGCTGGTGGACCACCCAGGGACATTGAGAGCCTCAGAAAGAGGTATAATGACATAAAACATGGTGTACAAGTACACCTCACAGCGGAGCGCCAGCATGCAATGTGCACAGGTGGTGGTGGCGGACCCAGTGGGGCACAACTTTCTGCGCTTAGAGCAACAGTTGGCAGAGAGACTGGTGCCCATCTACATACATGGACTGCCCCGAGAGCTGGACACAGCCCACTGTGATAAGGAAGCTTATCATAGTCAGGAGGAAATAATACAAGAGGTGAATTGGCTCTGAATAAGCAACCTGTGCTGGCTGGTAAAAGCACTAAAACAGGGTGTTTACCTAAAAGACTACCAGACCCAGAATGCACTGGTTTACAGTAAAGCCTCTAGGAGAGCTGAAGTAGGGAAATGTGTGCCTAATCAGAGAAGCAATGATGTAATCCCTAGTCGCACATCTCCTTGGGCAGGGCTTAATTCAGAACACCTGCAGTGTGCTAGGGTGAAGCGGCCATCTAGACACTTTAAAGCTAGAAGGAATTCATCAGACAGACAGCAAGGAGGGAAAGAGCAAGGAGAGCAAAGACAGCAAGGACAGCAACGGGAGCTGGAGAAGGAGAGACTGATCATGAACAGAAGGAAGAACAGCAAGACATCCAGAAGGTCTAAGAAAGGAGCCCAAGGCAGTACGTATGCTGGGAGATATTCCAGGGGCAAGTATTCTTCATTGGACTGGAAGAAGCCAGAGGCTTGGAGATATACAGCCAGGAACCCTCGGACAGCATCTGTAAGGGAGACTTCTGCATCTACAGAAAGAAGGGAGCTTTGATTACCTATTTAAGGAGGTATAGGAAAAGAGACCTGAAGTCCAGGGATTCTGACTGGAGAGCTGGGCACAGAAGCTTTGCTACCTACTGGCCAAAATACCCAGAGAGGAAACCCTAATGACAACGTTATCTCAGGTATGAACTCTGATCTGTTCCCTAGCCTTTGCACAAGGGAAGACAGCAGGTAAACAGTTTTCATCCTGGTAGAGATCAGTTAGAGAAAATACTCTGAGCCAGTGTTTTGAAAGTGATCCTATGATATTTCAAGTAGCGAGGGGAAATAATCAAATGAGGAAGTTGAATGTATGGATTGTTTCTCCTTCTAAGCTGCTGTTCTAAAGTAACTCTCAGTTAAGGATCAAACCCAAAAGGAACTGTATACTGATTTTTAACTTCCCCAGAAAAGTTCTTTGAGAGAAAGATTTGGGGAAAGTTGGAGCCACGTGGAGAGTGGGCTCAGCAATGGTTTGCAGCTGGTTAAGCACCTGTGATTAGAGCAGGGCACAAGTGCACACTTGGGACTTTGAAAAAAAAGGTTTCTTCTCTGTGTGGAATGGAAGAAAGCTGTGTTTTTTTTGATAAAGAGAATTTTTCCTTTTGGTTTTATTTTTTCATTCCAGCACTGCTACGAAAGTTTATTAGCATGGGCTAGAAGAAAGACCTTTTTTCTGTTTCCATCAAGGTCTTTTACTAAGTTTTTGCATACGTAATTCAGTTGCCTTATTTGTTTTGTTTTCCTCGAAATAAACACTCCTGGAGAAAAATTATCCTGTTGATTTTTACCAAGCATAATCTGTGCGAGGGAATAAACACCCCATAAAATAAAATCCTGTTTTTCTCTGCTTTACACTCGAGCAAACTACAATTCTTTATTCTTGTTAAACGGCTAGTTTTTTGTTATTGAACTACAGCACCCAACAAATCCTTTGCAAAGTCAAGTAAATTCATGTTCTTTGGCAAGATTGTGGAACTTTCACAAACAAGCACCCCTGTTTACACCACTCCACGTGCTGGTAAGGGTTTAAATGTGACGGGCACCACCATCTACCTAGTTGATAAATGCATAGGATTAAAGCTGTGAAAACCCCAGTGTATTTGTTAAATCAGGGCCTAGTAAACAGCATTTTAAGTTTAAATATTTCAAAAAACACAGAAGAGTTTTTCTAGTTAGGATTTCATAACCAGCAGAGAGCTTGGTAGTTTGACATTTAATTACTCACTCAAGGCCTAAGTTATCAGTCAAAGTAATTTTTAGTTTAAATTTAAAACCAACACGAAGAGAGCTTTCTGTTTAAATTTAGAACGCATAAAGAAACATTAGATCATAAGATATGCCATACTGGGGTCAGACCAAAGTCCATCAAGCCCAGTATTCCTGTTGTCCAAACAGTTAGGCCAATCTAGGTCATACGTACCTAGCAGTCTCCCCAAAAGATACAGGTTCCACAGTGCTTGTACACCGGGCCAAGGCATTGATATTCTGGGTCCCCTCTCAATAATGGTTTATGAACCTTCCGCCCAGGAACTTGTCTAAACCTTTTTTAAACCCAGCTACACTAACAGCCTTTACTACATCCTCCAGAGTTAATTACACGTTGAGTGAAAAAATTATTTTCTTTTATTAGTCTTAAATAGTTTTACCCTGTAGCTTCATTGCAATGTCCCATAGTCTTTCTATAAGTCTGATAACCAAGCAGAGAGCTTCAAGTTTAAGATTTCATACTAAGTCAGAGCCTAGCAGCAGCAAAGAAGACTTTAATTTTTTTTTTAAACTCAAAATCAAAATGAGAACTTAGCATAAAAAGCAAAAACAGGGTCAGTATTCTTTGAAGCAACAAATAAAGTCTTCTAGAGACCTTTACCAACAGAGGCCTTCTACCTAGGGTGCAAGAGAACCTGTGGAAAACCTTTTCAATAGGTGTTAACGCCAGTTTTTTTTTTTTGGGCAGGTGAAAAAGGCCCATTTTGAAAGGACTCCTTCTATCCAAACAAGGACTGTTAATCACCCAGGAAGTTGCGTCACCAGCTTACCTCAAGAAGATACAGGAGAAAAACGGGTCCCGTATAGCATCCCTCTTTTTAAGCCTGTTATTTCCTGATCACACCGTCACCCTCCCACCAACCCACCCACCCACCCCTGGGATAATGGTAGCTTTAAAAGGCAATTACCACATCGTAAAGGAAAGGAGGTGCTCTCAAGGTGCAGCTCATTATTATCCAAATCAGTCATAAACTACGGACCTGAGATTATTTAAGCTTCAAGGTAAAACAAAGGTATACCTTAAACATATTAGGTACAATTTTTATTAGGAGAAGTATCCATGAGCAACCCTTAGTAAGTAAGAACTTAAAGCATGAAACACACACAAGCTTACAACTAAGATGCAGACAGCAGTCCAGCAGCAAGATGGGGGCTGTTCCAGTCGTTTTGCCAGTTAGTGTCACGTGTATGATTTTCTATTTTCTCCCAGTTGGTGAGAGGTCTTTATGTGTGCCCTAGGTGCAAGGAGCTCTTTGCTCTCAGGGAACAATTCTGTTCTCTAGAGACTAGAGTAGCAGACTTGGAAGAAAGACCCAAAAGAGAGGTACATAGGACGAGACCTACAGGGATATAGGTCCTGAAGGCATTTGGGTTTAAACTGAGGAAAGAGGGAAAAGAGAATTGATTACATTGGTGCTGATATAACGACATAAAAACCTCACAGGGGAAGGGGGGGGGGGGGGGGGGGGGGGGGGGGGGAAGTGATGGATGGAGATGAAAGGACATACACAGCAGTGCCAGGAAAGGGGACGTGTTAGTGATAAATGAATTTCAATAGCCGAGATGTTGATTGGAACATCCCTGCTGTGGTGTCATCTAGAATAAGGAGGCTGCTATGGTTTCTCAAAAGAAGTAGCTGAAAAGGTGAAGAAACAGGGGGAGGCCTTTATGAAAATACAAGACATGCACATAGATGAGGAAGGACAGGGCCATCTATATTTGGAAAAAACTTAGAGAAGCTAATAAAGTAGTCAGGAAAGCAAAGATACAACAAAAGAAGAAATAGCCCAATGCACCCACAAAATGGGGTGATAAGACATTTTGTCAGATATTGTTTTAGTGAGAGGAAAGAAGGGCAAAACGTGGTATTGTGAGACTCAAGTGGTGAAGAGGAGGAATAAACATTTGGTTTTAGAAGCTGATGAGGATAAAGTGGAATTGCTTAACAAGTATTTTCGTTTGACGACGTTCCACAGCATGAACGGACCAGGAACAAGTACTTCAGACAAAAAAACCCCCATAAATAGGAACCCCAAAATTGACAGGGATCTCCAACGATTTTTCAGAAGACGTGTTTTGTGAGGAAACTAGGCTAATCTAAAAGTAGACAAAGCGATGGGATTGGATGGGATAAATCTTTCGAGAATACTGAAGGAAACTTGGGGATGTTCTGGCAGCTCCACTGACTGAGACCTTTTCAATGCCTTTCTGGAGTGGTGGCCAACAGGATTGCAGAGAGGGCAAATGAGGGTCCTTTAACACAAAAAGTCGAAGTAAGGATGTTGTTGAACACTAATGGCATGGTTCTAACCTCTGTGGAGACGAAATTATTGGAAATGCTGCTGAAAAAAAGAAAAATAGTGAGTTTTCTGGAGTCCCAATGGATTACAGGATCCAAGGAAAGTAATGGATTCACCAGGGGAAGGTCTTGTCAGACAAATCTGATTGATTTCTTTGCCTACTGGGTAACCGGAGGTGAGACTGAAGGAGAGCCCTAGATTGTGGTGTCACTTGGATTTCAGTAAAAGCCTTTGATACCGTTCCACAGCAGGCGACCAAACAAACCGAGCCACCCCTAGGTAATGTACATTAAAGTTACTGATTAAGTTAGTAAATTGGTTGATGGGTGGGAGGCGACAAAGGGTTTAACAGGTAAATGAAACTCACTCTGGAGGAGAAAGCGTAGTTACTCACCTGTAACAGGTGTTCTCCAGGGGACAGCAGGAAAGCACAGTTACTTTACCTGTAACAGGTGATCTCTGGGAAACAGCAGGAATAAGTCATTCACAATATGGGGTACGTCGGTTTGAACGACGGAGTCTGCGCGGGAACGCTCCCCAGCATCCAATCAGAACGCTTTTGGAAGCATCCCCCCCTCAACACGCTCTGCGGGCTGCCTTCCCGCCTTTTCCCAACTTGGCCTCTCCTCAGTTAAGTTTTTAAAGCTGAGACAAAAAGAGAGAGCGAGAAAGGGAAAAGATCAAAAATAAGAGAAATGCAACTTCCTAGGGGAGGTGGGTGGGCTTGTGAAGACCTTATTCCTGCTGTTCCCAGAGATCACATGTTAAAGGTATGGGGGGGAGAAGTAACTGTGACTATCCTCCAGGAACAAGCAGGAATGAGTCTTCACATATGGGGACTCCCAAGCTAAGATGCCTGGAGGAGTCCCAGCATGTTGCGAATCTGAGAGCCATGCTATTTTACCAAAACCCCAGGCATCCTAAGGATGGAGGGTAGGAGTTGAAAACCAAGAAAGATGTGCAGTGGAAACAGCTGCACCAAACAGGCTGCCTAGATAGGAGTCTCTTGTGGGCAGGTGATATTTAGTGGTAATATTGTTCAGAGCAATAAACCACTATGGACCTCACCTGGTGGTATTTTGTAAAGGAGTATATGTAGGATCATGTGGATTTGTGAATATTGACCTAACAGAAATAACCCCAGGGAGTACCCTCCAATGTAAGGAGTAGGTAAATAACTGTGCAATAAACAGGCTGAGGTTAGAATCCCTTAGGGTGAGAGAAACAATCCCAGTGGAACTGGGGTAGCTCAAGGAGGGATAGGGACTTTGCGGAAAACGCGGAAGTCCCTATTAGATAAAAACACTGAAGGCTCTTTTGACTTTAAAGAGGGACATAGTTCTTATAGGAGTTAATGAGACATTGTAGCCTCGTCATTTTTCTGAAGTATTCAGGAAAGTCCCTCCTAATTGAAAGGAAAATATATGGAGGGCTTCAGGTTGTACCTAAACTGAAGGTCAGGGTACAAAAACTTCCTTCAACTACCACAGGAGTGGTTGATTATGGAGAACCCTAAGTTATGCTGTGAACTGAAAGGGAAAGAGTATCTGTCGGGTCCATAGGGGAATATATATACTATGTATGAGTATATAGATATATATAGGCAGACAGATCGAAATAGTATATAGGACATATCTACCCACTATCATATATTCGAATACATATATATAGATAGTGTAAATACAGATGTATCCATCATATATTGCAATATAGATATATATGGGCACAGACATGCAGATGTCCCTATACATGTTACTATATATAATATATATATGTATGTATAGATTATTTATATATATATATATTATTTTTATCATATTATATATTATCTAGATATATATAAATTAATTTATGTATACCCCATACCCATGTCCGGGGACATAGGGGTATGTGGAGAAGGAATAGATTTATCTTAAACAACAAGAAGGGAAGGTACCTGCTTGAGAAGATATTTAGAAGAATCTCTCACTTCCTGGTTATGGGTAGGAAGCCCAATGAGATTTTTTCTCACTGGCAAGAGAAGCTCTAGATTGTCCTCTAAGAACTCTAGTCCATGAATAACCAGGAATGGAGACCTACCTGGAAAAATGCAGAGGATAGTTTTTAAATCTGCAGGACAGTAAAGTTCCAAATCCTTTCCATAACTCCAGCAGGTAGCTGGAGAAAAAAGATGTACAATACAAAATAACCATATTTACCCCTTAAGAGAGGGTAAAAGGGTAATGGTGGCATTCTTATGCTCAACATGGATTACACCATGAAGAGATTGAGGATGGAAGGAAAAGGAACCAGACAAAGGATTGTCTTATACTGAAAGGGGGGGGGGGGAAAAAAGCCATCCCTGGTGAAGGGGTCCCCTGGAGATGTGAAGCAATCCAGGGAATTGGATACTTCTTTCGGTCCTCCCTTAATTAAAGGTCTGTGTCCTTTATTTAAGAAGCCTTTTAATGGGCAGGGCGAACCCAGTAGGCATGACTTGGTAAAGCCCTTCCTAACCATCTGACATTATGTGTCTCTCCTAACAAGGCCCCATAGTGCAGAGCTGCTCCGTAGAGAGTGAAGAGAGCAGGTTGCAGGTTAATTAGAAGAAAATAATTGTTGTTTAAGAGCCAGTAGGTATCATCAACTACTCCGCCAAGCCCAAGGAATGTGGAAGGGCTGAGGATAGAAGGTAAGGTGATGGTTCTGCAACAATGAGCCAGAACAAGGTTTTTAAAAAACCGGTCTGGGACTTAGTAGGTAAGGCCAGAAACCCTTGAACTTGGAGAACAAGCCCTTGGTAGCTTGGTCCAGCAAAGTCAGTGGTATAACCAGTAAGAGCCCCTGCAGTTCTAACCTATTGATAGGGCAGCAGGTCGAAGAATCTTAGGTCCCAATGATTGGGAAAGTCGTACAGACATAAGTAGGAGTGGTAAAGCCTCCGCTATTGTCTGAGTCAGCTGCCAAGGAAAACGAAGAATGCAAGGGGAGACAAACTCTGAAGAAAACTTAGGGGCTTAAGGAAAAATCCCCGTAAGTGGTATCACTCTTATCCCCAGTAGAGGCAAAATGTCTTAGTAAGAGTAGCAGGAGTTGAAAAGAAGGACTTACGGTGGAGTAAATCTTTGAAGTAATATGAGAGAATGCAGATACAGGAGAAAAAGTCAAAGGTTAAAGGCATGGCAACCTTATTGACAGCTGTTACTTCCTCTGTGTAGGTAGAGGAAGAAAGGAGTTAACTATACTACCTGTCATCATAATCATCTTAAGAAGCTCTTTGGAGCTAATAGTCCGAGGATGTCCTCTTTAAGAGGGAACAATATCGTAAAGTTTAGGATGGAACCGAGTTGTAGATGCTTGCAAGTGGTAGGAAAGCAAACTACAGGCTTCTAAACCTCCAAACAGGGAAAAAAAGGATTCAGGGAAGAGTATCAGCAACCCTGCGGCTGCTGGGTCTGCTGAACCAATTGAGGTTCGTTGGTTTCCTGAGCCTGCGTTGGTGGTTTTTTCCCCTGCCTGGGAAGCATCGTGTATGATGGGTTAGAAGTATGGATAAAACTTTCTCCCATTAAGGGAACAAAGCTTAATGGTAGATTTTCTACAAGCTGGGATAGAGGAAGGCCTAGACAAGCCTCTGAAAGCAATAGTGTCCAGATGGGTTAACTGAGCAGCCTGGAGTTACGTCTCTTTATTAAAGAGGATTCTCTCCAGTGCCGGGAGTCATTTCCCAGTCTATCTTGTAAGGCATTGGTCCCAAGTCCTGAAAGCTTGGAGCCAGGCTCTACGTCGTGCCCCTATGGCTAGTAGCAGAAGTTCTGCTAACAGGACTCGAAAGAGTCCAGGGAAGACCCGAGTAAGGAACTTAGAAATATTTTGGGCATGATTGACTAGCAATAGAAAAAAATCTGCTCTTTTAGGCTCTTGGAGGAAAAGGGGTCAAAAGTAGTAGATCCTTTTGTGACTTCCTCAAGAGATAATCCCCATATAGAAAATATTATGACAGGATTCTTGCTGAAAACATGAATGCCTGGAAAGTTTTGACGTCCAAAGGCATCCTAGGTTTTAGCCTCTCACAGACCTGTCAGATAAGGAAGAGTGCTTCTTAGTACTCCTAACATGCCTCTATTGCTGATTCTACAACAAGAGAATGATTGAGGCGCTGAGGCTTTTGAAAACCTGGAGAAGGGGGGCACCTGGTATAGAAGATCCGTTGCCCTAGAAGGTGGGGACAAACATTTAAAGGAGTTTCCCACATCCTAAATAAGAGGATCCTGCAAGGTTTGATGCAAAAGGAAACATAAAACGAATCTCCTTTGGATTGCAGGGGATCTGTAATAGGTTGTGGATCCCTGGTGGCAGGGTCCTGACCAGGTAGAGAAATGGCAAGGACACTTGGCCATATCAAGCGAGGGAAAGCTTGAAAAGAAATCTCCCCAGAGGGGAGTCCTCGAAGAAGAGGAGGAAGAACTAGATCTGTTGAAGAACTAGCTCTAGCATCCACCGGTTGTTCATTCAGAAGTTCTGCAGAATAGGAGAGCTGGAGGGTGGAGGATCGGATATCTTTGAGAGATAGTTGACGGTACCGCTGAAAACCGGTACCGGCAACTCGCACGGTAGCAAAATAGTCCATGCTAGGGATCGATTCCAACTCGGTACTGGAAGGAAGAGAGCCAGCTGAAAGGAGCATGGGAGGTACCGACAACGATGATGTCGTCCGATACCGGTATCGGGACCGTTACCGACGGTGACACCAATATATGAAGATTAGTCTGTGTCAGCAGCTATCGTTAGGAGGTAACCGAGTGTGGCAGACCTTGATCATCGGTAGAATGTCTTCGGTACCGTCATGAAGTCCGGTACCGCGACGAGTCGGTACCCAGTCAATCAAGGGACTAGGACAATCGATTCTAGACTCGGCATCGAAACGAAGCGAGTCCTATCGATGCAGATCTGGAGGGCACTGACCACGGATACCATCATCGGTACACCTGAGGGGCCGGATTTGGGAAGATCGGTCAGTAGCGGCTCTCTAGCGGCACCGAAGATACCGAGAGCGCTTGACTATTCTCACTCGGTGTGGGACCACCTGTTTCAGTTCAATCCAGCACCATTGCCGATGGCGGGGTACCATAACCCAACTCAAAAGCGGGTACCACTACCGGGCATGGCTCAGGTATGTTCACACCGGAGGTGAAAAACCCCGGGAACAACCCTGAAACCCCGTTGAATGCTTTTGAGGCCGAAGCCTCCCGCCGGGGTTTTGCCAATATGTCCTCGTGGGGCAAGCCGAAAGGCCATCTCTATTGATGTACACTGAGAATCTAACCCCTGAGGTACCTGGACTAGTCTTTACAGACTTTTGTTTGGTTACCCTGATCCTGCGGAAAAGAAAGAAGATGTAGCTGGTACCCTCAGGTCTGAGGGGAACGGCGTATCGAGTGTGAGCTCGCATGCTGAAACACTTCTTACAGAAATAGTAGGTGGCAGGAGGGACACTCCAGCGGATGGTGTTCAGGTCCCAAAACATGGAAGGCACCAATTTAGATGGGTGTCCTAAAACTAAATTTGGTATCGCCACAGTTGAAACAGGTTCTAGTGGCTAGTATTCCATGAGGGAAAAGTTGGGAGAGGCCTAGCATGCCGAAATCTGTCCCAGGACACTAAAGAGGAAAAAATTTTCCCTACAAAAGGAAATTGTTTGGAAGAGAAAAAGAAAAAAAGAAAACACCGGCGGTTACCGGGTGCGTCGAGGGAACGGTAGATGCGACCCACAAGAAAAAAACAAAAATAAAAGAAGAATTTTCTGCGGTGACAGGACGACATCCTGCCGGCTCCGTGGAAAAAACCAAAAACTGAGGAGAGGCAGTTGGAAAGGGCGGGAAGACAGCAACGCATGCGTGTTGGGATGCTTCCAAACGTGTTCTGCTTGGACGCTGGGGAGCGTTCCCGCGCGAGACTTCCGTCGGTTGTTACCGACATACCCCCATATGTGAAGACTCCATTCCTGCTTGTTTCTCTGGAGATTCAATATTCACATTAAGAGTGGACATGTCGACTGATCGCTGCGCAGAAGCTTCTCCTCAAGCTTTCAAAGAAAGCCTTTGAAAGATGCCCAACATGCATGCGTGGTTGCCTTCCCCACCCAAGGGTGCCATTTTAATAAGTCATATGACACAGCCACAGACAGCCAATAAAACAAATTGGTAGGGACAACTCTAAATTGGGAAAGACGGGGATGGTTTGTAAGGACCGATTCCTGCTGTCTTCCGAGAGAGAACACCTGTTACAGGTGAGTAAAAAACTATGCTTTCTCCATGAAAACAAGCAGGAAATCAGTCCTCATATATGGGAATCCCTAGCTACAGTCTAACAACACGCTGTAGAAAAGAACAGAGTCAGTGAGTAGAGCAGCCGGTGTGGTCTGAAGGACAGACTCTGAAAGGACCCCAGTGTCCAGGGACAAACCCATTACTCCGGTAGCCTGAACACAGATGGGTCAGAGTTGCCTAAATCACCAAAAAGATTATGGAGTAAATGACCTGGTCGAAAGCACTGTTCCCGTTGGGGACTCCCTCTCCAGGCACTAGTGAGTTGCAAAGGTATGGAATGAAGACCAGGTGGCGGCCCGGTAGATGTCTGTCATCGGGACAGAGGTGCAAGTTTGCAACCCAGGTCAACCATAGCCCTGATGCCTGTGAGGCCATGAATCGGTGCTCCAGCGTGGAGAGCAGCTTAGCCTTTTTCGTAGGCGAGGGCCAATGTAGTCCACAACCCAGGTGGACAGGTCCGTCTTGGTCACCAACCTTCCCCCAGCTGGCTGGGGTCATAGGCCGATGAAAATCTGGGAGAATTTTGGGGTGGCCCTTGGTACGCTGCACATAGGAGGAACAGGGCACTCTTACAGTCCAGGAATATTAAGTAGTTAGCCTCCATGTTGCTGGCTTGAGGCGATGGCGATGAAGGTGGGGAGCACCCACCTCTGATTGAGTTGAAAGAGAGGGGAAAACCACCTTTGGCAGAATTTGGGGTGTGTGCGAAGCATGACTCTGTTCTTATAGAACCTTGTATATGCGGTGGCTCCAACACCAAAGGCCTGGAGCTCACGTGACCCTATAAGTGGAACTGAGTGCCACCAAGGAAGGTGACCCGTCCAGGGAAAAGGTACCACAAGTGGGCTAGGGGCTCAAACAGCGGGCTGGCTGAGCCGTGTAACCACTAAATAAGGTCCCATTCTGCCCGGAGGCGGGCCAGAATGGGGGCGTGGAGAGTCAGTAGGCCCCGCAGAAAGTGGAATGACGAAGGGCTGTAAGCCAAGAGAGCGGCGCTTGCCCCGGATAGGGTAGTGGTGTGCTGACGGGGCACACAGTTGCAACCTGACATCTGAGTTGGACAAAGTCTGTTGTATGGGAGAGGTGCAAGGGCAGGAAATTGGCAAAGCCTATCTGCGCACCATGCAGGAAGAAGGGGTCTGCATGTTTCTCCAATCACCACACGGAGACTACGCAGCACCACTTGAAGGCATGAGCAGATGGTCTTGTGTACGACTTTTGGGAGATCAAGCAGGACCATCCTCCACTGTTTCCCTCCGAGAGATTAAAGGGCGTTAAGGTTACTCTGTTCAGCAGCACATGCTGTTAACACCAGAGAAACCATTGGGGTGAAGGGGGGAAGCCCTCCCTCCTCAGTCAGCAGCCCCGGGGAGTTGCCTGAGAGGGACTGGGGGCTCTTTCACTAGGCCAGAGCAGCCGTGGGACACCACAGGCTGCTCTGGGCCAGCAGGGGGCTACCCCGAATTAGCGATGCCCCGAAGAACCTTTGAATAGGGTTTATTGGCGACCAGCGGCATGGGTAGAAAGGCAGTGACAGAAGATCATCTGACCCAGGAAAATGAAGGGAAAAAGCGTCTGCCGCTACCCGGGATGGGTGAGGTTGACGGGAGCAGAAGCAGGGTCAGCTGTGCATTGGCCCGAGCTTGCCGACGAGGTTCATCTGTGGGGTCTCCCCAGAAGCTGGAATGAGCCTGTGGCTACTCCTGCAGTTTAGCTGCCATTCAATGCTATTGGCAGGACTCTGCTTTCAGGCTGTCCGTGAGAACATTGTCTTTAGCCCGGCAGGTAGACCCGCGGTCTAAGGAAGCATCCCCTGGCTGGCATTATGAGCAGAGGGCTACTGTCCTCCTGGCAGAGGGCATAAGAGCCCCTGCATCCGTGTTTGTTCATATAGACACATTGCCACTGTGGTTGTCCATCTGGATAAGCACCAGGCCGGTGTTGGAGATGGTGGCGGGAAGGCCTTGAGCGGCCAGGGAATATGACCCTGAGCTCCAAAACGGTTGATCTGTTGGTTGGGCTTTGGGACTAGGACACAGGCACCCTGTGGGCGGAGGAAGTCCCGCGTTGGGCTCCCCCAAATCCAGTAATTGAGGCGTTTCGTGGTGAAGGACCTGCTGAGGAGTGGGGGGATTGGAAAGGAATGCCTGTCCTCAGGAGTTCTGCCGGTGATCTGCCATCAGCAGAGGCGACTCCACCAGATGGGGAGGGTCACGTAGACCCTTGTCCCGGAGGTGGCCGTGTGGCCTGACATCCACTGAGACCGTGAGGCCCCAACCACTGAGCCACCCTCAGGGTAAGGACGGGTGTTCGGTGTGACGTATAACCGTCGAGGGCCATGTGACCGAACAGGGGACCAAGCTCCTTGGGGGGGGGGGGGGGGGGGGGGGGGGGGGGGGGGGGGGGGGGGGGGGGGGGGGGGGGGGGGGGGGGGGGGGGGGGGTGGGGGGGGGGGGGGGGGGGGGGGGGGGGGGGGGGGGGGGGGGGGGGAGGGGGGGGGGGGGGGGGGGGGGGGGGGGGGGGGGGGGGGGGGGGGGGGGGGGGGGGGGGGGGGGGGGGGGGGGGGGGGGGGGGGGGGGGGGGGGGGGGGGGGGGGGGGGGGGGGGGGGGGGGGGGGGGGGGGGGGGGGGGGGGGGGGGGGGGGGGGGGGGGGGGGGGGGGGGGGGGGGGGGGGGGGGGGGGGGGGGGGGGGGGGGGGGGGGGGGGGGGGGGGGGTGGGGGGGGGGGGGGGGGGGGAGGGGGGGGGGGGGGGGGGGGGGGGGGGGGGGGGGGGGGGGGGGGGGGGGGGGGGGGGGGGGGGGGGGGGGGGGGGGGGGGGGGGGGGGGGGGGGGGGGGGGGGGGGGGGGGGGGGGGGGGGGGGGGGGGGGGGGGGGGGGGGGGGGGGGGGGGGGGGGGGGGGGGGGGGGGGGGGGGGTGGGGGGGGGGGGGGGGGGGGGGGGGGGGGGGGGGGGGGGGGGGGGGGGGGAGGGGGGGGGGGGGGGGGGGGGGGGGGGGGGGGGGGGGGGGGGGGGGGGGGGGGGGGGGGGGGGGGGGGGGGGGGGGGGGGGGGGGGGGGGGGGGGGGGGGGGGGGGGGGGGCGGGGGGGGGGGGGGGGGGGGGGGGGGGGGGGGGGGGGGGGGGGGGGGGGGGGGGCGGGGGGGGGGGGGGGGGGGGGGGGGGGGGGGGGGGGGGGGGGGGGGGGGGGGGGGGGGGGGGGGGGGGGGGGGGAGGGGGGGGGGGGGGGGGGGGGGGGGGGGGGGGGGGGGGGGTGGGGGGGGGGGGGGGGGGGGGGGGGGGGGGGGGGGGGGGGGGGGGGGGGGGGGGGGGGGGGGGGGGGGGGGGGGGGGGGGGGGGGGGGGGGGGGGGGGGGGGGGGGGGCGGGGGGGGGGGGGGGGGGGGGGGGGGGGGGGGGGGGGGGGGGGGGGGGGGGGGGGGGGGGGGGGGGGGGGGGGGGGGGGAGGGGGGGGGGGGGGGGGGGGGGGGGGGGGGGGGGGGGGGGGGGGGGGGGGGGGGGGGGGGGGGGGGGGGGGGGGAGGGGGGGGGGGGGGGGGGGGGGGGGGGGGGGGGGGGGGGGGGGGGGGGGGGGGCGGGGGGGGGGGGGGGGGGGGGGGGGGGGGGGGGGGGGGGGGGGGGGGGGGGGGGGGGGGGGGGGGGGGGGGGGGGGGGGGGGGGGGGGGGGGGGGGGGGGGGGGGGGGGGGGGGGGGGGGGTGGGGGGGGGGGGGGGGGGGGGGGGGGGGGGGGGGAGGGGGGGGGGGGGGGGGGGGGGGGGGGGGGGGGGGGGGGGGGGGGGGGGGGGGGGGGGGGGGGGGGGGGGGGGGGGGGGGGGGGGGGTGGGGGGGGGGGGGGGGGGGGGGGGGGGGTGGGGGGGGGGGGGGGGGGGGGGGGGGGGGGGGGGGGGGGGGGGGGGGGGGGGGGGGGGGGGGGGGGGGGGGGGGGGGGGGGGGGGGGGGGGGGGGGGGGGGGGGGGGGGGGGGGGGGGGGGGGGGGGGGGGGGGGGGGGGGGGGGGGGGGGGGGGGGGGGGGGGGGGGGGGGGGGGGGGGGGGGGGGGGGGGGGGGGGGGGGGGGGGGGGGGGGGGGGGGGCGGGGGGGGGGGGGGGGGGGGGGGGGGGGGGGGGGGGGGGGGGGGGGGGGGGGGGGGGGGGGGGGGGGGGGGGGGGGGGGGGGGGGGGGGGGGTGGGGGGGGGGGGGGGGGGGGGGGGGGGGGGGTGGGGGGGGGTGGGGGGGGTGGGGGGGGGTGGGGGGGGGGGGGGGGGGGGGGGGGGGGGGGGTGGGCCATGCCAGGGCACACGAGTGTCTGTCCTGAACTTTTTGATAACCAAGGCCATGAAGCCGTCCAGCCCTGGCCACTGGGCAGAAGGCCTTCGCCTGCCAGGGTATACCAGGTGCGCCCCAATGACACTTCAAGCTCTGTGTTGGGGGTTGAGGTGGGGACTCGGGGTGGTTTATCCCAGACCCCAGGTATTGCAGGACACCGATGGTGCGGCCTGTGGCCTGTTGCACCTTGATGGCTGTGTCCCCTCTGATGAAGTCAGTCATCTAGGTAGGGGAAGATGAAGGCTTCCTTAGAGGTGTAGATAGGCCGCCATGGGACTGTCCAGGCACTTTGCGATTGCTAGGTGCGGAGGAGAGCCCGAAGGGGTATTACCTATATTGGTAGTGGTCACCCCCAACATATGAAACCTGAGGTTACCTGTCTATGCCTGGGATGGATGAGGATGTGGGCATACGTATCCTTTAGGTCCAAGGAGCCATAGCCAGTTTCCCTGCTGGAAGTATGACAGCAAGGTTACAAGGGACAGCAATCTTGAACTTCTCCTTGGGGGGGGGGTGGGACCGACAAGGAACTACCTTGAGTAGAACCTTCTGCCCTGTTGTTGTTTGGGGCACTGGTTCAAACACTCATGTCTTTGAGCAGACCCTGTGCGTTCTTCCTGCAGTAAGCAGGGCCTGATGCCGGGGAGTCCTGGGAGGCTCTCTCCTGGGAAGAAAGGAGGGGGGCATCTGGTCCAGGTGGAGACAGGTGATCCTCCTATGACAATCTGAAGGACCCAGGTGTTCCGGGTGGCGAGGGTCAACCACCAGTGGGTAAAGTGCGGGCCATGCTTCCCCCCCCAACCCCCCCCAATTCCCACGGGCTGCCTGGATTTTTCCTGGAGGGGGATAGGCTATGCCCAGCAAGTCAAAGTCCCCCAAGCCCGGGAATGGGCATGGGGGCCTTTTTGCTTGGTGAGGTCGTTGCCCTTGGATCCTCAGTGAACCCCTGCTTGGGGTCTGAGGTTGCCTGCAATTGTTGGTAGCTCTGCAGAGATTCCGGGCACCCATCCTGGAGATGGGGGGGGGGTGGGGGGGAGTTTCTTCCCTGGGCCTTATGCTTAAGGCCCGAGAAAGGTTTCTTCGAGAGCCAAGTCCTTGTCCAAGGT